>CM035424.1:70521843-71121843 GCA_020310875.1 Ceratopteris richardii
ATAATATAGATTTCCCACTACAATGTGAGAAGACACCCATGAATTTCAATTTTGTTCTTTGCAGTCGGATTTATACTTCACTTTAGGTCTTCAGTCTTTAATTCATGTCCTCAATCTTTCCAAATCACATAATAACCTCCAAATCTCGTAGCAACCTCCAAATCCATGCAGTAACGTAGAGAGAACCTAGAGAGAAAATCTGCATGGGTAAAAAAATCATTAGTACATATCGATTTGAACTCATAAAAATGTAGCATCATGGGATCAAATTTCTTAAAGTGAAATTTTTTTATTATTAAATCAAGTCTTCAAGTCAACTAGCAATCTCAAGACTTTGAAAAAAAACTTTCAATTTACTTCATTGATGTACCATTGTCTTCATGAATGATTATCGTGGATATTGGTATGTCGTCACAAAAGTATAAATATATTTTAAGAAGGTGTACAATCAATGCAATTGATCATAAAAAAATGGATTTCAATACTTCACAAAGTGTGTGCTTACACATGCTTACGATGCAAGCACCAACCATCATTTTGGCTTCCTTCACCTTATTGAAAAAAGTTCTAACACCCGTTATTGCTATTGGATCATAAGCACATCTTTATATTCAGAGTCAAAATTTAATGTCATAAAAAACCATTAAAGATCATGGATAAGTTGATGTATCTTCACACACATTTTCTTGTTCACTACAAATGCTAAAGTTTTGAGTAAAGCAATCGACTCATTTACCATTTTTTAAGGATAAGCTCTTAGTTCTAATTGGTTGCAGTTTGTGTAATTTGTATAAATCAGATACCCATTCAATTCATATTTTTGTTATGTCAAAGCGACCTTTCTCTTCAAATTATATTGGACAGATAGCTTCTGATTAACTCATCTCTCTCTCTTTCTCTCTCTCTCTCTCTGCCATTCACTGCTTGTATCACCGACTTCAATTATTTTTTCTCTCTCATCGTGATCCGTTTGAGGGTTGTGAGCATCTATAGTAGTCGAGTATGCTTCTCTCTCTCTATTTCTCTCTCTCTCTGACTCGCGCTCTCTCTCTCTCTCTCTCTTTCTCTATCTATCTATCTTTCTCTCTCTCTCTCTCTCTTTGCACCATTCCACTTTCTCTTGCCAAGCATCTCTCTCTCTCTCCCTCTCTCTCTCTCTCTCTCTCTCTCTCTCTCTCTCTCTCTCTTCCGTCCCGTTCTGCCATCGCTCTTGCTACATGTACCTCCTCTCTCTCTCTGTCTTTTTTTTCATCGCTCTCTCTCTCTTCTACATCGACTATCAAGCCTTGTAACGGCTTAGGATCAAACTTTATGTTCAAATTAAATTAAATCAAAGGTTTAAACTTAGGATAAATGCCAATTCTAAGGTTCCAACCTAGGGTTTCAATCAAGCAAAGTCAGGGTTTGCCTACAATTAAGGTCACAAACAATAATTAAAAGGTTTATCTACACTTATGACCTAAAATCCTAGGGTTTCTAAGGGTCAAACCTAGGATTTTGAGTATTAAATTTAGGTTTTGTAAGGATCAAACCCTAGATTTCAAGGGTTTAGAGTCAGATTAGTGAACTAATTACAAGTATACATGTCCAAGCTACATACATAACATAGTTTCTCATCCCATAGAAAATTAAATCAACCACACCATGCACAGTTTATAACTCTCTATAGTAAAAAACACCATATCACACTCATAAAATCAATGAAATGAACTTGAAAAAAATTCTTGAGGTACACTTCCCTGAGAGATGTATCCTGACAACCACCCCCACCAAACCTGCACACCAGCTCGAGGGGCCAACCTGCAAAAATCCAACCAAAGTGTATCAGGATTCTTTTGAAAACTCTTTTTAATATTTATGTTTTCCTTTTCAAAATTTGAAATGTGATTTCATACATTCCATGCAAATTTATAAAGATTTATACAAATTTTAGAAAATAAAGTAGATGAGCTTCAGAAACATCTTACTTTGTTTTCGCTTTCCCAATCAGACAAGTAACCATATGAGTAAACGATAGGCTTCCTAGATCTTTCATTCCTTCAACTCATTCAGCTCCAACAACTTATCCTAAGTACTAGCGTATACTTAACTCTACTAACACAGTTTGTAGAATATGCCCTTATTCCCCTACTTATCTCATATTGTCTAACTCTCCACCATATGTTTTCTTTTCTCTAGTTTTTTATTTTCCTTTTTTTTTTCTTTTTGTTAATTTTTACACTTCATCTTAGCTCATCAATTTTTTTTATTTTTCATAAGTCAGCCTATGTCCAAATTGGGTGCGACTCATGGACTTGTCCACCCGACCAAGTTTACCCCACATGTCTGCGGACGTGACATAGCGCATGACACACAACACCAACCCTATATGAAATCGATCTTAGCTCATGGCTCTGACCACCCGGCTAGCGTGACTCCACCTGCCTACGGACCCATGCAGGCACATGACAACACATAGGTCAAGCCTACAATGCAACTAGCATCAACTCATGGCCTTAATCACCTAGCCAAGGTTGTTCCACCTGCCTACTAGCCCATCGCAGCACACTAACAACATGCATACACATATGTTGGTTTGAGTATGGAGGTTTTTCAGAATCATGATCTATCTAAAGGTAGGATCTTGCAAGAAAAAAATATTAGGAACCAAAGAATCCCACTCACTAAGCGTTGAAATCTATCAGCATATACACACACTCAGTTTAAGTATGCCATCACATTCCCAAGTTTTCACTCCCAAAGTCTCTATTCCGCTAACTGATTCTATTCATATAATTTCTAATCATTCATGCTCCCTGCAAAACCATAAATAATGTTTGCCACCTAAACTTGTGCAAATCTTTATCACATACAAAAATGCAATGCATCTGCTCTTTCAAAACAAAAAGAGATCTCAAATTCGAAATGTTTCACCTGATCATTTTGCTTCATTTCTTCATCATTGTTTGATTCAACTTTTCTTCAATTTTCCTAATTTATTGTTCTTCATCATTATCAACCTCAGTATCATCAGCATCAACATCCTCTAGTATCATCATCATCATCATCATCAATCAATCATCATCATCAATCATCATCATTGATCATGATCGTTGTCATCATCATCAATCAATAAATCTTGATCATTTCATGCATTTTCATTATGATTCTTCTTCAATTGTCCTTCAATATTTGCAAATATATCTTGAAAAGACAAATTTTAACTTCCCTTGTTCTTTTTCAATGTCTTAGAAGTCTTTCCATTTGTCCTTATATTTTTTTCCTCTATTTGTATGATAATATCACCAGGCAACTATTTCTCTACTTCATTAACTCGTTTTTCATATTTTATATCTTCTTGAGTTTCTTCTTTACTCTTTTCTAGTTCAATCTGTTTATCAAAGTTTAATTGATACTGTAATTTTTTATTTTTCTCTTGATCAAATAGATCCTCATTAGTCAAAAGTTTTGGATCAAATGAATCATATACATCCTGGTCTTTCTTTGATTTCTCTTGAATTCCTCTATCAGTTTCTTTTTTATTGATTTCAATTTGTTCTCTTAATATGTGCTCAATATTTTATCTTTCAACATTTATCTATCTACCTTTGGTTTCTTCAATGGGCTTCTCTTCACTCTCAATAGATACCATACTCGTTTGTTTTTCATATCTATTATCTTCATGAGTTTTTGGTTTCCATATCTTTTGAAATGCCTTTGATCTAGTTTTGGTCTCTTCAAAATATTCCTTCATCCCACCTCTTCCTACATTCAAGGTAAAGGTGATCTGTCTTGGTATTTACAAATTCTACCTTCATGTTCACTTACTAGTCTATGTTTGCATGGACTTTCATATGCTATGCAATCATACAACATATGTTCATACTGATCGCACCAAAAACATCGTATAGGTCTCTTTTCAGCCCAACTTGATTTCTTAGGTATCTCTGTGGGCGCGGATCTTCTAAGATCACATGAGTGTTTGTGTGCAAATATGCCTAAGACGCTTACCTCATGTGCATGGTCACACTTCACTATTTGTAGGTCCTTAACTTGTTTGGTCAACAACTCAACCTTATGATTCAATTCTAAAATCTCAGAATCCATTTCCTTTCTTACATCTTTAATATTTATGCCCATTAGTTGAATTGTGTCAGATACTGCATTTATAGTTTGGATTAGGGTTATAATGATACCAAACTTCAATTTTATAGATTCTTTCGTGTTGATTTCCATTTCCTTAAATCGCTCTTCATATTTCCTAAATAGTTCCTCAATCATTTCCTTCATTTTAATTTTCTTCCTTTTACACTCTAAGCTATGAACATATCACCCACAACTACACTGTTCCCTCCCCCCATATTTCGACAATCTCCTATTACCCCACCACCAACAAAACCATTTCCCACCATGGCATTGACCATCCCTTTCCCTCTTCCATATCCCCCTGCATTCCAAACCTTTCTAGCATCCACCACATTCGTAAATGTTGTATATGCATGGCACGCTCGTGTCAAATATCTCCCAGCATGCTTCAAATAGACATTCGAAGAAATGTTTATCACAGGGTTCTGGTAGTATCACTAAGAAATCTACATTCCCAGACCCTCTCATCTGTTTTACACTTATTTGTTGTGGAGCATGTTCTACACTTAGTCAAACTGTGTATGCCACATCCGCATGTACTTGGAACAGTAGATTGGGACGCTTTACTCACATATCTAGCCAGAGGACTCAGGCTAGAGGAACATCACTTGGCCGCAGATATGGTCGAATGTTACATCAAACGCTCGGCTCACCAAGGGTCTATCACAGATGATAGACGTGAGAGAGGGGGGAGTGTAGGGAGTCAGGGCATGACACAACAAGGAAGCACAAGGCAGAGTGAAGGTGAGATAGCTCCTTGCAGACAAACAAGCCAATGAAGGACAGAGAAATAAGATCAATAAGGAAGGTAACTCTCAAATAGAGGAGCATGTAGGGAGCTTCAAATAGAGGAGCATGCATGCAAAATTTCGAATCATACCCTACACACACAGTGAATACCATTATAAATACCATTTCACATTTTTGCAACTCCATTTTGTGCAAGCCAAGGAGGCATCAAGCTTGAGGAGTATTAGATCTAGCCTTGTACCAATTTTTATAATTTTTAGAGTTCATTTGAGCCCCCAAATAAGCCCTAAAACCTAATTTTTAACTAGGCCCAACACTAGGTCTGAACAGGGCCACTAGCAACTCAAAAGCTATAGAAGAAGCTAAAGAGATCATTTTTTAGGAGAACAAGTTGTATTTTGAACTAAGAAGAGCTCTTGTAATTGTCTTTTGATCTTAATCAACGCTTCCATTGTCTCACTCTTTGTTCTTACCTGTGTGCGTGTGTGTATGTGTGTGCATGCTTGTGTGCTTCTCCATCACCACTTGTGCACATCACTTGATCAAGGTTTTCATACCATGCTCATGTCTTCCTAGATTGACATAAAAGGAGGTGCTACTCACCACTGAGCTACAACAAATCAGGTCAATAAACTTATCATCTCCCTTGCAGGGAGCCCATCCACTTTGGACCTTGTTGTTTTCCAAAAACAACAGTTTGTGATGTTTGAAGGGTAGAGACTTCTTGCATTGTTGATTCTTCTTCCTAAAAAAATTAGGGTTTTATCAACCATCCAGGCATTGGGTTTCTTCCCAAAGTTATCAATGCATCATTACTTCCAAATTTTCCATAGGGTTTCATCCCTAATAGCGTTCCATAATGCCCTAGAGCATCTGATCGATTCTCCAAGAAGGAATTCTTTGTAATTAACTTAAGACAATAAAGAAATGATTCTTCGCACAACCTGCTAAACGTGTCTGCTCCTAGGACATGAGAAGAAAAGGTGTCCTACATCATCTTTGCCATTTACACAACATTTACACCGAGAGACCTTGTAGATTTGTTTTGCTTTCACATTAGTGGAGATTCAATGATGGAGAATTTTTCGAATGAGAACTGATTTTTTTTTTCAATCAGGGGATGTCATAGTTGTAGAACTTGAACTCTTATAAAAAATCCATCCACTTTTGACACCATTTCATATTAGTTGTGGAATGTAGATCTAGATTCTTCTAAATAGTTTGGGCCTTATCTAAGCAATCACAATTATGATCTTTGATACCTTGTGTCTGAGGCGGGTCTTTTCCTTGGAAGAGCTTGGCCTTAGATGAGTCCCAAGCAAGCATTCTTTCTCTTGATAGACACCAATCATCGTTATCCACATTTCAATGTAGATCAATGTCCAGAAACTAATTCAATATCTTCTTTCTTGATCTCATTGAATTCCCTTGGCGAAATGTTTTAGTACATAGTTTCTTTGTTCTTTGAAAATTGTTAGAGCCCATTCCTTTCACACCATTGTTTGGGAACCAAATAGAGTCATGTTGTTTAATACCGAAAGCACATTTCCATTTTTCGTTAATCTTGAGGTGAGGTTTCATTTTGTTCTACCTTTTCCAATCAAACAAGCAAAAGAAGATCCTTTTGGGAAAACAAGAAAGGGGGAGAACAATACAGTAAGTAACTTGAGTCCCTTTGACCTTGTTAGACTTGCAATCTCGTTATTATTCCAAAAAGAATGTTTAGCCCAAGATGTGTCCATATTGTTCCATGCTCTTATCAACCACTTAACCACCATCTTGTCCGCTAAGTCTTGAATGTTTAGAATGCCAAGTCCACCCCACTCTCTTTTATCCAAGCAAAAAATCAATTTTATTTAGAAATTGCTCTTTTAGTATGGTCACCTTGTTGGTGCATGAGGCAAGACTAAGTGCTTGACTCATATATTAGGACTTCACGTAGCATTTGAGGCACAAGATTATACATATGTATATATATTTTGAATGACGTTTAAAGGTTAATGCTAGATTTTATCTTGGTCAAACGTAAAGGAGATATTGGGGTAGAATCATGTGAATACATTGGAATCCAAATACCACAAACGCATTTGCATTCAAAATTCAAATCGATTTCTAAAAGTATGGATCACTTTTCGGTAGAACCAAACCAACAATTATGAGCACAAAGTGTATTGATCCACTAGTCACTTTAGTCATGGGAGATGATTTGATCATCACAATAATTTTGAGTGATGCAGGTCTCATCTCAAAGATTGAGGAGTCCTCCACTCTCTCATTATATCATATCTCAGTTAGCAGTACATTTACAACTCATTTCTATAACTCTGATGATGTCTATCTACTGTTACTCTACATTGAGTAATGTTTATCAAGTTCTCTAAGTTTTTTCTCTATGTGTATTGCCTTATTATCTAATATATTGATCGGATTATGCACTTAGGACTATGCTTAGAATGCCTACAAAGTTTCATAGTCATTGGAATTGTAGATCTTAAGTTAGAAACAAATCAAGGGTGAATCTTTTTGTGTATCATCATCTTCTAGAAAAGTACAGATCATCACTTGAGTCCTTATGCACATTGCTCTTAATATAGTCTGTCTAAATTCATGAGATACCTTAGCATGGCTCACTCAACACTTCATTTGAAAATTCAATTCCTACCAAGTTGTGAGCTTGGAGTGAAATATTGAGTGCCTTGTTTCATAAATAGAAGGTTTTCTAAGTTGATGCATACAAAAAACTTATCTATTTAAACCTAGAGTTTTGAGAATGATGTTCTAAAGTACTATGGTGATCTATTTGTATATATTGGAATCTTAACGAGTATATTGAAGTTATCTAGAGTTACTTAGGCTAGTATGTAGCAAGTTGTTTCCAAGACCCTCTCATATCTATGCATCGCCATCAATCCTCAAAGAAGCATCAGTGAATATTAGCCATAGAATGGCCATCATGGGTGATGGATTTTGGTCATCAATTGAAAACTTGGATTGAAGCAACTACTCAACATGGTCTCTAGGGATGGAGTCTTACATGAAAGGGAGAAACATGTATGAATACAGCTCAAGAGATGAGTTGATGTCTCCACTCAGAAACAAAGGTCAATTAACATAAGAGGAGCATGAAAGATTAGACACATGGTGTGTAAAGGATGCTTTGGCAAGGTCATATATTCTCAAATCTATCTCTTATTTCTTACTTCTACATATTAGGAATTTTATGACCTCTCAAGAGACATGGAATGCTTTGGAAGAATTTTTCTCCTCAAGTACCAAAGCTAGGAAGAACCAATTGTGGATGGAGCCCACAACACTCAACAGGATGCCCAAACAAAGTGTGACTCATTTTGTCGTGAGGATGAAGGACATTGCATACCAACTTGGGAGCATTCAAGAAATCATTGATGAGGAGAATATTCTAAGGTAAGTCGTCAATGGAATGAAGGCTAATAACAAGTGGGAAACTTAACCACAAACATGGATCTATACATGGAAATGCAAGTGCGAGACTTCAAAACTCTCATTGGGAAATGCTTCACTCATGAGGCCAATCTTATGAAGATTAGTGAGAATGAGAAATGTAATCAATCCTCTACCTTTGGCAATCTTGAGAGCAAATTCAAAGATAAAAAAGGAAAATGCCAAAATTCTAATGACAAAGAAGCACCTCAAAAGCTAACTTTGCAAGTAGATGTAGAAGCTCAAGAGAGCAAAGGAGATAGACAAGGCTCCTTGATGGGAATGCCTACCAAGTAAATAATTGACATGTTATCACCATGTATAGGAAGTTCCAATTTTCACTTTAAGATCAGCCTAAAGATCTTTAACCCACATTGCTTCATATGTGGCAAATGGTAATCCTCTATATTCAGACTCCATGGATGAAACTGCAGTAATAGGTTGTTTCTTGGAGATCCATGTGATAGATTGTGCTCCTATTATGAACACATAACTTGAGGTTGATCTCCTTTTTTCATTTTAACCTACCCAATGAGCATCACTAATGCCTTTGAGCTCCAATTGTCCACCAAACTTGTAAAATGAATCATGATTAACTATATGGTTTATATATCTTACCACTCTCTTGGCTGAATTTAAATGTTTGCTTGCGAGAGATATCATAAATTGCGAATGCACACCAACAACATAAGATATATCAGGTCTTGTAATCTTTGCATAGATTAATGATCATATGATGCTTCTGTATGTCATTATGTCTTCCAATATTTCTTCATCATTTGAATAAATCTTTGTATTTCTGTCGATATGCTAAGTGAGTGGTTCTCATTCATTCATTCCAAATCTTAAGAGAGCATCCAACACGTACTTCCTCCTGTGAAAGAATCCTAAGAAAAAATTTGATAGAGTATCCCCTATAAAATGAGAAATCAAACAAGATAACCAGTAGCAAAAGAACAATGAGTAATCTGTCACCACCTATCACAGATCCAATCAAAGATAATGGCAAATACACATGCCAGAAAACTGATAGCAATACATGCCAATACAATGGCAATACAACTCCCACTAAAGAATAAATCCTACAAGATGGTCCAATTTGTGACAAATAACCTATCACCAAGTCCAAGTGAATGGAGATAAGCAAGGATCGAAAGCTATCACTCAAGCTCCAAGATCCACTAGACTTCTCTTCTAGCATAAAAGCTGTCAAAATTTTGGCAGCATCTCCTTTGTAAATGGACTCTAAACCAAATAAACCATGTGTGAATCACTATCCACATATGCTAAGAATCACACTGGCAAATACATATCAATCAATGATCAAATACTAATAACGGTGACAAACGAATGTGTAACTGAGGCTCCAATCTAGATCATGTACCTGCAAAGAAAACAAAGATAGAAGTACCAATCTAGATCCAATGTCAACTCTCATAAAATGATTTGCAACCAACAAGTAAATCCAAGACCAAGTGGCATAAGCAATATATAGATCACAATGCCACTATACATCGATGATCGAACTCATGATTACATAAACCTCAAAAAAGAGTATACCACAATGTCATCTTATATGCCAAAAATGTGACAAGATCATGCTCTACTCTAATATGGACGAGATAACGCAGTGATCATACATGTACAATGCCTTGAAGCTATTAAAATAAGAGTTGTCACACCAAAAAAATCTCTCTTGAAGAAGTTCCAAACCAAAATGAAACTCCAAAAGCAACTAGAGTTGTTTTGGTGAAAATATGCTACTCCGTGTTTTGCTATTTCAGAGGTAATAGCCTTTGAATCTTAACCTTTGATCTTCAGACAACTTCAAAATATCATTCTTGAGTACATAATGAGATAAACAACACCTCAATCGGAGGTGCGTAGCTCAAGATATGCACAAAACAAGCATCAGCTATAAATTTCACCTTCACCTACAACACTGCTACTCAGTATTTTGTAATTTCGGTGACCTTGCACTCAAAATCTACATCTCTATTCATCTTCAAATTTGTAGAGGCTAATCAAGGCTATGCATATCAAGTTGAATCATCTTATTCTGATTTGAATAACTGTACTTATAGCCAAAACACGGACCTGATGTTCAATTCATTATGGATTAATCTTCTACATGAGTCTGTGTTTTTTGAATTTTCGGTACTGAAGCACTCCAAACCAGGTTCTACGCTCTTCTGTAAGGTTTTAACACTCTATGTTAGCTACACACGGAACTTTAAAGTGCATCAATCCAAGCTTCTTAGCTCCAGTTATAGCCAAAATACAGAACTGCTATTGAGAGATACTGACCTGCACTTTCAGCTCTTGTGACCTAAGCTTCCATTGAAGCTTCTTGCACACAAGCCTTCAACATGCTCTGATACCAATGAAGGGCTTTGGTGTGCAGAACAAGAGGAGGAAGGATGAGATGGAGGGAGAGAAAAGAGAGGAGAGACGGGCGAACATGCGTTGGAGCCTCAAAACCCACTAATGATATGTCTTGAGACAATGCTCTATATATGATGTATATATATGATGTATATATATGATGTATATATATGAATATGGGGGTAAGGTCACATGACCCTTACATCCCCAACAATCCACACCTAGAGTGATACCTAGGAAATCAAGTTGGGCTGAGAAGAGATCTATATGATGTTTTTGGTGTGATCAATATGGACATATGTTCTAGGATTGCATAGCATATGAAAGTGCATGCAGACATAGACTACTAAGTGAACATGAAGGTAAAATTTGTAAGTACCAAGACAAATCACCTTTACCTTTGAATGTAGGAAGAGATGGGATGAAGGAATATTTTGAAGAGACCAAAACTAGATCAAAGTCATTTCAAAAGATATGGAAACCAAAATCTCATGAAGATAATAGATCAGAAGAACAAACCAGTATGCTATCTATTCAGAGTGAAGAGAATCCTATTGAAGAAACCAGGTAGACAAGTAAAGGTTGAAAAAAAATATTGAGTAGATATAAGGAGAGCAAATAGAAATCGATAAAAGAGAATCTGATAGAGAAATTTGAGAGAAATCAAAGAAAGATCAGGATGTATATATTTCATTTGATCCAAAACTTTTGACTAATGAGGATCTATTTGATCAAGAGAAATTATGAAATTACAATCTCAAATAAACTTTAATAAATATAACGAACTAGAAAAGAGTAAAGAAGAAGATCAAGAAAATATAAAATAAGAGAAACAAGTAAATGAAGCAAAGAAACAGTTGCTTGGTGATATTATCAAGCAAACTGAGGGAAATGTAAGGACAACTGCAAAGCCTTCTAAGACATTGAAAAAGAAGAAGTTAAGTAAAAATTTGTCTTTTCAAGATATATTTACAAATATTGAAGGATGATTAAAGAAGAATCATACTAAAATGTATGAAATTGATCAAGAGTTATTGATTGATGGTGATGATAAAGATGATGATGAATGATGATGATTGATGATGATGAGCAATGATCATGATCATGATGATAGTGGAGGATGCTGATCCGGATGATACTGATGAAGAACAATAAATAAGGAAAATTGAAGAGAAGCAGGATCAAATAATGATGAAGAAATAAAGCAAAATGATTGGGTGAAATGATTCTAATTTGAGATATGTTTTCTTTTTGAAAGATTCATATTCATTGCATTTTTGTGAGTGATAAAGATTTGTACAAATTTAGGAAAATCAAGTAGGATCAAGGTAGCAAACATCTGTTATCGTTTTGCATAAAGCATGAATGAATAGAAATTATATGAATAGAATCAGTTAAGCAAATTAGAAAATTTTGGGAATAGAAACCTGGAAATGTGATGGCATACTTAAACTCAGTGTGTGTATATGCTGATAGATTTGAATGCTTAGTGAGTGGGATTCTTTGGGTCCTACTATTTATTTCTTGCGAGATCCTATCTCTAGATAGATCATGATTATGAAAAACCTTCATACTCAAGCCATCACTATATGTGTGTGCATGTTGTTAGTGCATTGTGATGGGCTACTAGGTGGATGGAACAACCTTGGTCGGGCGATCAATGCCACTAGTTTCATCATAGGCCTGACCTGTGTGTTGTCATGAGCCTACATGGGTCGATAGGTGCGTGGAGTCACTCTGGCTGGGTGGTTAGAGCCAGGAGCTGATGTAGATTTCATGTGGGGATGGTGTTGTGTATTGTGCGCTATGTCGGGTCCGCAAATAGGTGGGGTAAACTTGGACAGGTGGACAAGTCCAGGATTCGCACCCGATTTCAGCATAGGTTGACTTGTGAAAAAAAAAAATAAAAAGGAAAAAATGCTGAGGTGAGATGAAGTGTAAAAATCAAAGAAAAGAAAAAGAAAAATAAAAATAAAAAAGTAAAGAAAAGAAAAGACCTAATGGAGAATTAGACAATAGGAGATCAGTAGGGGAATCAGGGCATATTCTACAAAGTGAGTTAGTAGAGCTTAGTATATGCTAGTTTGTACGTTAGTAGAGCTTAGTATATGCTAGTTTGTATCACATTTCAAATTTTGAAAAGAAAAACAAAAAAATTAAAAAGAGTTTTCAAAAGAATCCTGATATGCTTTGTTTGGATTTTTGTAGGTTGGCCCATCGGGATGATGTGTAGGTTTAGTGGGAGTGGATGTCGAGATGAAATCCCCTAGGGAAGTGTGCCTCAAGAATTTTTGTAAAGTTCATTTCATTGATTTTCTAGGTGTAATATGGTTTTTTTGACTACAAAGAGTTATAAATTGTGCATGATCTAGTTGAATTAATTGTTTATGCAATGAGAAACTATGTCAGCGCCGAAGTAACCATTGCCACACTCCCAAGGTACTTCTGCTTCTCTTTTCTTAATTTCTCTTTGTCTTTCCCTATGGATTTTTCTCTAAGGTACTTCTGCTTCTCTTTTCTTAATTTTTGTTCTTTATGATCTTTCTAGAGTAAGGGAGAAGAGACAGTCCTCCATCTCTCCACTCTATGATTTTGAAGCATGATTGATCTAAGGAAAGTTCCAAAGTCTCTCTTGTTTAATGTTTTTGTTTACTATTATGAATAAATCACTTTCTGTGCATGTATTTGAATTAAGGTTTTGTTTTCGTTAATGGTGCCTCAAGTTCTAGTTGGTTAAATATGGCATGGTTTTTATTACTATGAACATTCCCAATCTATTGATATTCGATGGAGCTTGCCGAGCACATAAGAGAAAGAGGAATTGTGATTCATCGATGTGTTATGCAACGCAACACAATAGATTGAGACTTAGAAACCTCAATTTGCTTTATGAAGAATTTAGCATAGAGTTTAACAAAGTTTAAGAGATATTTTAGGAGAGGTGAGACTAAATTTGATCCTAGGTTTCTTTCCAATCTCAACAAGCTTTATGCATGGGGCTTGGCGGACTAAGAGGGGGTTGTTATGTTTGATGTTGATAACATCTTTCTCTGAGACACTCACGAGCTTTTTCAATGTGGACAGAGAGACGGTTCGCATTGGGTTGGTGATCAGGGGAGCCTGAGGCGGCACTAGAGCAAAATCAAAGAGCATGGAGCAGAGAAGGCGATGACAGAGCAATTTGATTTTGAGAAAGTTTTCTCCAAGGACAAGTGAAGCCCATGCACATTGATGGAAAGAGAGAAAGCGATGGAGGTTAGTGAGGTGAAGCCTCTGATCACACATGTAGAGAGATACAGGCATGGAAAAACGCAGAGAGAGAGAGAGAGGGAGGGGAGAGAGAGAGAGAGAGAGAGAGAGAGAGAGAGAGAGAGAGAGAGAGAGAGAGAGAGAGAGAGAGAGAGAGAGAGAGAGGAAGAAAGCTATGGCTCGAAAAAGATTGGGAGTGTATTGAGAGAGAGAGAGAGAGAGAGAGAGAGAGAGAGAGAGAGAGAGAGAGAGAGAGAGAGAGGAAGAAAGATATGGCTCGACAAATATTGGGAGTGTGCTGATAGAGAGAGAGAGAGAGAGAGAGAGAGAGAGAGAGAGAGAGAGAGAGAGGGAGAGAGAAGGAGAGAGAGAGAGAGAGAGAGAGGGAGAGAGAGAGAGGGGAGAGAGAGAGAGATCGATGGAGATGCTCGACAACAAAAAGTGGAAACGCATAGAGAGAGAGAGATAGAGAGAGAAGCATACTTGTCTGTTGTTGATGCTCGCAAGAAAACAAAATTTTTCATCGCTCTCTCTCTTCTACATCGACTGGCAAGCCTTGTAGTGGCTAGAGTCCTCTCTCTCTTTCTCTCTCTCCAGCATGGATCACCACCTGCTGCCACTAGCCCTGCTCTCTCTCTCTCTCTCACACACACACACACACAGCATGCTCCCAATCTCTATCGTGCCATAGCATTATGCCTCTCTCTCTCTCTCTCGTGGTTTTGAATAGAAACGCCATGCTCGTATCTCTCTACGCGTCTGATCAGAGGCTTCACCTCACCGATCTCCATCGCCTTTTGTGCTTGGTCTCTTTCTCTCTTTCCATCAGTTTGCACAGACTCCACTCGCTCCTAGAGAACACATTCTCAAAATCAAATCGCTCTGTCATCGCTTTCTATGCTCCATGCTCTTTGATTTCGCCATAGTGCCGTCTTTGGCTCCCCTCAGCATTGACCCAATGGGAACCATCTCTCTCACTGTCCACATTGACAAAGCTTGTTAGTGTTTTGCAGAAACTTGTTGTCAGCATCAAGCATAACAACCCGCTTGTAGTGCACCAAGCTCCATGCATAAAGCTTGTTTAGCGTGGAAAGGAACATGGGATCAAATTTAGCCTACCCTCTCCCTCTCAAGTTCTCTGCGCTTTAGACTTCAGGAGCACCTGAATATCCTTCGCCTAAAATCTCTCTTAAACTCTATTAAACTCTATGCGAAATTCTTCATAAAGCAGATTGATGTTTCTAAGTGTCAATCTATCTCGTTGAGTTGCATAACACATCGCTCAATCACAATTCCTCTTTCTCTTATGTGCTAGGCAATCTCCATCGAGTATCAACAGATGGGGAATGTTCAAAGTAAAAAAACCCATGCGGTATCCAATCGACTTGAACTTGAGGCATCATTTACGAAAACAAAACCTTAATTCAAATACATGCAGAGAAATTGATTTATTCATAATGATAAAGAAAAACTTTAAACGAGGGTGACTTTTGTTTTTCATTAAATAAATCATGCTTCAAAATCATACAGTGGAGAGATGGAGGATTGTCTCTCTCCCTTACTCAAGAAAGATCATAAAGAATAAAACTTAAGAAAAGAGAAGCAGAAGTACCTGAGAGAAAACTTTCTATTTCCAGAACCTTCTTCTATGTTCTTATGCTATTTTTGACTAAGGTTTGGTTTCAAACTTTATGTACAAATTAAATTAAATCAAAGGTTTAAACTTAGAATACATGCCAATTCTAAGGTTCCAACCTAGGGTTTCAATCAAGGAAAGTCAGGGTTTGCCTACAATTAAGGTCAAACACAATAATTAAAAGGTTTATTTACACTTATGACCTAAAATCCTAGGGTTTCTAAGGGTCAAACCTAAGGTTTTGAGGATTAAATTTAGGTTCTGTAAGGATCAAATCCTATATTTCAAGGGTTTAGAGTCAGATTAGTGAACTAATTACAAATATACATGTCCAATCTACAGACATAACATAGTTTCTCATCGCATAAAAAATTAAATCAACCAAACCATGCACAATTTATAAGTCTCTATAGTCAAAAACACCATATCACACTCATAAAATCAATGAAATGAACTTGAAAAAAATTCTTGAGGTACACTTCCCTGAGAGATTTATCCTGACATCCATCCCCACCAAACCTGCACACCAGCTCGATGGGCCAACCTGCAAAATCCAACCAAACTGTATCAGGATTCGTTTGAAAACTCTTTTTAATATTTATGTTCTCCTTTTCAAAATTTGAAAAGTGATTTCATACATTCCATGCAAATTTATAAAGATTTGTACAAATTTTAGAAAATAAAGTAGATGAGCTTCACAAACATCTTACTTTGTTTTCGCTTTCCCAATCAGACAAGTAACCATATAAGTAAATGATAGGCTTCCTAGATCTTTCATTCCTTCAACTCATTCAGCTCCAACAACTTATCCTAAGTACTAGCGTATACTTAACTCTACTAACACAGTTTGTAGAATATGCTCTTATTCCCCTACTTATCTCCTGTTGTCTAACTCTCCATCATATTTTTTCTTTTCTCTACTTTTTTATTTTTCTTTTTTTTTCTTTTTGTTAATTTTTACACTTCATCTCAGCTCATCATTTTTTTTTTATTTTTCATAAGTCAGCCTATGTTCTAATTGGGTGCGACTCATGGACTTGTCTGCCCGACCAAGTTTATCCCACATGTCTGCTGACGTGACATCGCGCTGTGGTCGCGATCTGACATCCAAACTTGCAATTCCTTTGCACAAGTGCAATCGAGACATAAAGAGAAAGGGGCATCGTAAAAAGGAGGAAAAAGGCTGGCAGGAGTTACCTCGAAGAAAAAGAAACTGCAGTAGGAAGATCTGAACAGAGTTTTCATGGGAAGACGATCGCTTATAATGGAGGACAACAAATGATATGGAAATGAAGGAGAAGTGGAAGCACATGGTGGCTTAAGCAGATACATAGAAGAGGACGTTCTTGCGTTGAAGTGAGAGGGAAAGAATTGTAACTTCATGATTTATGAGCATCAATTATGGCAAACATTGTAAGTTTTATTGAAGATGCATTAAAAAAAATGACGGATGCCGCCTTCAAGAGAAGAGGTGACTTGATGAAAGGGAATTTTGTGTGCTTTTGACCCCGAAGGTAGGAGGTATATACAGATAAGAAGCCCGAACTTTTTTTTTTTTCTTATTCTGGGAGTGATCGAGAGAGTTCTTTCAACATTTAGACAGTTTGTAACTCACATATGCAAGAGGAGGAAGGGTTACGAGGGAGCTCCTCATCAGGCGGAAGGTTTGATTCTTCTTTTGGGGTCCAGAAGTTTAAGCCATGCACGTGGGCAGGAAAGGCCTTTCTGCTCGTCATCTTTAAAATATGTCGCATATGTGAAGAAGAATTATGGAGGGGAGAATCTCTCAGGGCTGGTTTTTTTTTTTTTTGTGGTCTAGACTCTTGCTCTGAAGCGGACAGGGCTGCTTTCGCTCCAGGAGAGCAGCTGCAGGGAGCTCTCAGACCATCGGGAAAAAGAGAAGAGAAGAGATCGGGAGGATAAAGACTTCTGATTTGTTTTCTGGGCACGCGTAGCTCTGAGGTTCTCTCTTAGATCTGAAGGGAAAACGAAAGAAGAGACATATGTGCTACAACGGGAGTTTGTCAAGCAGAGATTGACTGAGGAAGGGCATGAAGAATCGGATGACTTTGGTCTTGTCATTCCACCTGCGTCGTCTGTACCTGAGGCATTAAAGCTCAGAATTGAGGAGCACCTGAAGAAGGAAAGGCCAGCAATTGAGGAGCTCAGACAATTCTAATCGAAAAAAGAGAGAGTGCAGCTCCTGATGTTGAACTCCCTAATATATTGAGTTCTCAGATGCTATGATGCAATGCATTTATCAACACACACAAAATTTTGAGTTCTCAAATGCCATGATTCATAGCTGGAGGATATCGGATGACTTGAGGAGATACTAGAAACGAAGTAGGATACTCTCTGAGAAAACGACAGTTATGAATCTGGTGGCCTAAGTTTTAAGAGAGGAACATTCAATGAATATAGCTTGTCTATCATATATGGACTGCGTTTCAAGCTAATTACAACAGTTCTAGTGGATTCAGAGCAGTGTCATGCGGAGGAAAATTGAACGCTGAATCAAGGCTATGGGGATATACAAAAAGGGATCGCTAAAAGACAGAGAAATGAATTTACTTGCTGTTAGCCAGAAAGTAGCATTCTTGTAGCAGTATCATCATATGGGTGAAAATGTTATTAACTTTGAAGAGAAGTTGGATGCAGAGGGAGTGTTCGTGCAGGTTGAATTTGCGTATGTGCACTTGAAGAATGCTGACAGATATCGATGCAGTTCCTGAAGGTTTTGTAAGTCTTCTCATCTGTGAGTTCATACAAACTTTTGAATTACTCTCTGTCATCCGATTTTATTTTTTTCTAGTGTTGCTTACTTTCATTTGCGCATTTTCTCGATACTCGTTTCCCGATTTTTTTTTTCCTAGTGTTGCTTACTTTCATTTGCGTATTTTCTCGATACTCATTTCAAAATTTATCTATGGTCTAGAGATTCTTACGTTCCTAGTCTTGCTAGCCCATGGAGGTCTCTTTTCTCGAATCTAATGCTCATGCGCATAGCCTATTGGGTTGAGAAAACTTCATATATACAGTTGATTCCCGAGCAAACGACATACCTGGTCTTTTTTTTTGTTTTAGGAAAAGAGTGGTTGGATCATGAGTGACTATGCGTGTAAAATTTAGTCTAGAGAGAAGATGAAGTTTTAAGCTAGTAATGATTGAAAATAAAAGCAAATTGCACTTCGTGATACTCAAGGTCGTAAAGACTCGAGAAGTTGAACATTATCTTTAGAGCGAACGATTAAGTACTATCAAGAAAAGAAAACGGGTTTGTTTTCTAGTATCCTCCAGGTATAGGCTACCTGTTGAAAAATTAATTTTGTTGAAGCTCACTCGCATCGAGTAATATTACTTCCTGTTAGTTATGGATGTTCTGTCCTATAAAGTCGCTTGGCATTATGTGCATAAAAAGAGAGAGTGAGAGTGTAACGACATATGTGTTGGGCTATGTGTCCATAGCGTGTATGTGATATGACATTGTCGTATTAACTGCAAGTTGATATGTGGATTGTTAGGAGGGCATGAATTGCTTCAAACAAAGTCCTTTATTTCAGACTACTCATATTAATTCGACTATGGCCGTGATCAATCTTGATTAATGTAAGTTCAGACAAATTTTCAATCTCAAAGGACTGTCAAATGAAAGAAAGCTACTTCGAGTGCCACGTTGGATTCCCCATTATTATTCACAATGAATAAAGAAACAAAAAAAACAAAAGTGAATTGATATGAAGTCATTTCCAAAACAAGTTTGATGTGCTATTGAGTCATGCCTCATTTCTTAAAAGCTCGTGAGACTCTTAAGACTTAGTGCTCTTGTACTTTGTGTTAACATTGGTTTCATGTTCTCTCTAGCTCACTCACCTTTCCTTTCACAAACCTCGCGATAGTGCATTACACACAACACCAACCCTACATGAAATCGATCTTAGCTAATGGCTTTGACCACCCGGCTAGAGTGACTCCACTTGCCCACCGACCCATGCAGGCACATGACAACACATAGGTCATGTCTACAATGAAACTAGCATCAACTCATGGCCTTAATCATCCAACCAAGGTTGTTCCACCCGCCTACTAGTCCATCGTAGCACACTTACAACATGCACACATATATGTTGGTTTGAGTATGAAGGTTTTTCAGAATCATGATCTATCTAGAGGTAGGATCTTGCAAGAAAAAAATAGTAGGAACCAAAGAATCCCACTCACTAAGCGTTGAAATCTATCAGGATATACACACACTCAGTTTAAGTATGCCATCACATTCCCAAGTTTTCACTCCCAAAGTCTCTATTTCGCTAACTGATTCTATTCATATAACCTCTAGTCATTCATGCTTCATGCAAAACCATAAATAATGTTTGCTATCTTGATCCTACTTGATTTTCCTAAACTTGTACAAATCTTTATCACACACAAAAATGCAATGTACATGCTCTTTCAAAACAAAAATAGATCTCAAATTGGAAATGTTTCACCTGATCATTTTGCTTCATTTCTTCATCGTTGTTTGATTCAACTTTTCTTCAATTTTCCTAATTTATTGTTCTTCATCAGTATCAACCTCAATATCATCAGCATCAGCATCCTCTAGTATCATCATCATCATCAATCATCATCATCAATCATCATCATCCATCATCATCATTCATCATGATCATTGTCATCATCATCAATCAATAACTCTTGATTATTTTCATGCGTTTTCATTATGATTCTTCTTCAATTGTCCTTCAATATTTTCAAATATATCTTAAAAAGATAAATTTTTACTTCTCTTGTTCTTTTTCAATATCTTAGAAGTCTTTGCATTTGTCCTTACATTTTCCTTGATTTTTATGATAATATCACCAGGCAACTATTTCTCTACTTCATTAACTCGTTTATCATATTTTATATCTTCTTGAGTTTCTTCTTTACTCTTTTCTAGTTCTATCTGTTTATCAAAGTTTAATTGATACTATAATTTTTTATTTTTCTCTTGATCAAATAGATCCTCATTAGTCAAAAGTTTTGGATCAAATGAATCTTATACATCCTGCTCTTTCTTTGATTTCTCTTGAATTCCTCTATCAGTTTCTTTTTTATTGATTTCCATTTGTTCTCTTAATATGTGCTCAATATTTTTTCTTTTAATATTTATCTATCTACCTTTGGTTTCTTCAATGGGCTTCTTTTTACTCTGAATAGATACCATACTCGTTTGTTTTTCATATCTATTATCTTCATGAGTTTTTGGTTTCCATATCTCTTGAAATGCCTTTGATCTAGTTTTGGTCTCTTTAAAATATTACTTCATCCCACCTCTTCCTACATTCAAGGTAAAGGTGATCGGTCTTGGTATTTAAAAATTTTACCTTCATGTTCAGTGGAATTTAAAGTCATTGAAGTTCTTCATAAATGCCGCATTTTCATCCGTATGCATGTATCTCAACTTCTATGATTCAATCATGTACTATGCATAACCAAAAAGCTCAAGAAAAGCATAGATAAGACTTCGTGATGCTGCTCTAATTCTTTTTTATGAAGCCTTCAAACTCTTCAAACTCTTTGCCATTATCATGCCCTTGTTCTTTTCTTCTCGCTAAGTCCAAATCCATTTTAGGTTTATCCATGAAGATCTATGATATGTTATCATATACAAAATGCACATATGAAAGTGCTCAAAGAGTTTTTATACAAGATATGCAACTTGAAGCCACACATAGTGGGCCTTGAAGGCTCATCACCTTTTTGTTATACATGATAAAACCCTATACAAGAACTGTAAATCGCAATAAGAAAATAGTATAATTGAAAAGAACTCAATTACACGTTAGAAGACAGACAATCCATCTCTAATTAGCATTCCTTGAACCTACGTGATACAAGTCTATTTGAATGCATCCCATTACGAAAACAATCCAACTAATAAGAACTAAATTGAAAATTAGAAGACGTACAATCCATCTCCAATTGGCATTCCCTAAACCTACTAGAAAGTTTGAAAATGTGCAAAAAAGTGGCTCAAAAGACAAATTCAAAGTTCTTACAATGATTGGAAATCTATCTTTACAAGCTGTTTAAAAACCAAAACTCATCCAAAAGGATTAGTTTAGTGCAAAATACGTAGTTTTAAGAACTAGTAGACCTATGTTTGCAACTAGGTCTACTAGTTCTTAAAAAGAACTATGTTTGCAACTGACAAATCAACCATTGAGCTTTGCAAGCTTTGAAGGAGTCCTTACCAAACAAAACTAGTGACTCCAAGGCTTAGAAACATCCATATATATCCTAGAGAATCAATTAAAATTTAGTTCATAGCATCTTGTACTTAAGCTTCGAGACCCACTTGGTGCCCATGACTTTACGCTTAGGGGGTTGAGACACTAGCTTCCAAGTTCCATTCTTCATGATATTGTTTTATTCTATTTGCATGGCAACCCTCCAACTCAGATCCTGGAGTTCCTCTTCTAGAGTTGTTTGTTCCTTTGCTTGTTCTTGAATGAGATCAGCCATCACGACTCTGTTTACAATGGTGAATCTGGTGTGTCTCTATTCCTCTATTCTCTCTAATCACTTCACTCCATTTGCAACCTATTTTAGTGACTAAGGGATGGGGTTTGGAGAATCATAGAGCTGCCGTACCCAATGACGCAACGGCTTTTCCACTTGGGTGACGAAAGGTTGGTGACTTTGAGACTCATCATCTGAAGATGATGATTCCTTCTCTTGTGTGGAAGGGATGGCACTTGGGCCAGGTTCATAATGGATTGCTTGATGATAAATTGGAAGCTCTCTTTTCCTCCTCCATTGCATGTGGTTGCTCCTCCTTAATCACCACGTTGCAACTCACCATGATCGTCCAATGACATCATTGGTACCTATGAGATTTTCTTTTTGCCTTGTAGTTGCACATGTGTTGGCTTTGTCATCAGATGTCTCTTTGTCTTTGTTCAACCCATTAATCCTTGATTGTTGACCTATGTCCAATTGAGCCTTCCGCTTGCTTTTTATTTGCACTATAAAAGATTCAATTTCTTCTAACTGCACCACTCTAGTAGATGGTGATGGCACATTGACTTGTTCCACAACTTCTTCTTTGCTCACAACAATCATTTGAATGTATGGCCCAGATGAAGATGCCTGATTCTTAGGATAGCAAAGGGTAAAACGGTCCCTAGCCTTTGAGCAACTTTTGCAAGGAGGGATATTTTCTAGTAGAGTGCACCTACTTTGGTAATGCCCACATTCTCCACATCTGAAACAAATAATTGGCCTTCTTAGCCCATTTCCAAAGTTATCCCTATGTCTAGGGTTGTAATTGTTACCTTGTTAGGTGCAGCCACCATCACATTAGTTGGTGGTTTGGCTCCTTGTGTCTAAAATGTTGTTGCAGGCATACCTCTTGACTCACATTCTTGGGCCTCATGGCTAGCTCTCTTGTAGAGCTCGCAAGTTAAACTTAGAAGAGAACACTCACTTAGCACATGATCTTGCATGCTACACATGGTGACCATAGTTAACTTTTGATGCCACCTCCCTTGAGTTCCTATAACTCCTATCAAAGTTGAGCCAGCTCTTCTGCTTGTGCTTCCTCTTCCTTTTGTAGCTTTAATGCTTCGATTGATCACCTCAATAGGGCTACTGCATTTTATTCTTCCTTTTGAGGTTTACTCCTCTTTAAGTTCTCCAACTCTTCCTCTAATTGAATCACTCGATCCTCAATTTCTGCAAAATAACGTAGTTGCAAAGAAGTTGCTCCATATTGTTGTCTTATTTGTTCTAGTCGTGTAGTTGTATTGATGAACTCTTTGATGGAGGCTTTTGGCAACACTAATTCCTTGATTTTACATTATGTAATCACCTAAAGTGGTTTAGCTAACCAATTCTTAATAAAGAAATCATGTGGAGGATTTGGCAACTAAGCCATTAGTGCCTTGGTCGTAGTTACAAACTATGGAAACGTTTCGCCAGGACCTAGTCTCAAGTTTTCTAACTCCTCTATGATAGTCTTTGTAGTGTTCGTGTTGGAAGTCAATGTATAAATTGGTCCATTTTATACAAGATATAGTGTATTTTTATATTTGTTCCACAAGAAAAAGCATGTAGCAGCGTGGATAGGTCGTCATGGTCTCATACATGGGATGTGAGTTCGAGTCTTGTCTGGTACATCAACGCAATGCGAATAGATTTTTCAGCAAAGTTTTTTTCCGAAAATCTTGGTGCCATTTGAGAATAGATCTATTTTTAGTTTATGCTTTTCAAATACAAACTCGATATCTTTTGCAATGGATGTTAAGCGACCGCCGAGCAATCTAGCTTTATGCTTTATTAAGCTTGCTTTTAGAGATACAGAAACTACTATATAAAGAAGGGACATGCTCATTATGTATTATCACTCAAAGACCTCAAGCTAGAGTTTGAAGATTCTGAAGGTTTGGAGGTGAAGATTTGGTGAAGGAGAGGCTACTCTCTTGGAGCAAGAAGTCTTCTACAAGGTGGTGGTAACTATCTTTTGTGAGTCAACCTTATATTTTGATTTTAGGGTTTCTCTACCATAATCTCAAAATAAGGGTTGGTTGATTTACAATTTTGTTACACTATTTTGTGAGAATAAAGTTATCTTCGTTGCTCATTCAGTTCACACCCTTAGATTATTTCAACATAATCTAAATTTTGTATCATCATCTTCTTGGATATTCTTCCATTAGTGAGTGCACCACTTTATATGGTTGATTAGTACTCCCATGTTGTAATTTGGACATCTATTTTTTAGTGAGTTAGCTTTGGCTTACGTTCTCTATCATTGTCTCAAGATCTCATTCTTTCTATCTCTCACTTATCATCTTAGTTAAGTGTCTACGCTCAAAAGGTTTTAGTATTGGAACGATCTTGGGGCCCAAAATTCCAAGGTATCAGAGCATAATTGATATACACACTTAGTTAAGATGAGTGAGATTAGAATTGAGATTGAGGACAAGTTGGATAGATCTTCGAAGTATCCCATGTGGAGTTTCATGATGATAAATATTTTAGTAATAAAGGATTTATGGAGTATCTTCAATGGATCCTTACGAAGATCCAGAAGAGAAGGCGAAGAAGGAGCCACAACAGCTTCAAGAGGTATTGGAGTTACTATTACAGAACGAACTGAAGTAGAGGTAACTACTTCGACATCCAGAGTCACACGTACATCTTTACCTACAGTTCCTCCTACTGAAGATAAGGCAAGATGGGATGCTAGAGATGCTTTAGCACTGTCAGTCATAGCAATGAGTATCAAAAAGAATAGTCTACCACAGATCAGATCTTGCAGAAGTTCTAGACAAGCTTCGTTAAAGCATGAGAATCTTTTTCAGAGCAGAAATCCCGCTAGGAAAGCTCACTTGAGGAGACAGCTAGCACATACAAGGATGAAGGCTTGTGAGTCAATTCAAACCCACATTACGAGACTCATTGACTTGAGAGATCAACTTCTAAATGTAGGAGTTGAGATATCAGATGAAGAAATGGTCAGTATGCTGATTAATTCACTTCCTATTTCATATGGATCTTTTATAACCACTCTTACTCTTAGCGCAAGAGATAGAGAGGTTACATTTGAAGAGCTAGAGTTCTTGTTACTTCAAGATGAAGATCAATTGAAGGGAATTGAAGAGAATGAAGAAGCATTTTCATCTTCATCAAAGGGTAAAAAGAAGAAGAAGGAGAAGAAGGAAAAGCAATCCAAGAAGGAAAGTAGGTCCCTCTCACCTTCTACTTCAGATTCCGTTTCTACTACATCTAAAGAGAAGTCTTCTAAGAAGAAGGAAGTAATATGTTTTTACTGCAAGAAACCTAGACATTTCAAAGCAGCATGTTATAAAAGGATTGCAGCAGAAAAGAAAAAGGCATCAGGTAATGTTGCAAAAGATGATAAAAAAGGGAAATCTCAAGGTGATTCTTATGCTTGTATCACCATTGAGGAAGTAGCTTTTGATCAGGCAGCTTTACAAGTTCTTTCAGCAAGTCCTTAGCTATTTGACTCAGGTGCTACGAAGCATATGATACGTTGCATAGATGTGTTTTCATCTCTTTCCTATTCTTCAAGTAAAAGAGTTACTATTATAGATGATAATGATTTGGATGTTGTGGTAATAGGTACAGTAACCCTAAAGTCAAGAGAAGGTGGTAATTTTCAGATTTCATAAGTTCTATATGTACCTGAAATGAAGAAGAATATGCTATCTATATCTACATTTTTAAGTGATGGTTTTAAAGTTGTATTTGAGAGAGATCTTTGTAAGATCTTATGACACAAAGATGACACGTGTATTTTATAAGGTGAGCATAGAGGACGGATCACTTTTTTGTCAAAAATCAGTCACGCATATGCGGTCAAATCTTCATCACCGGTTGAAGATATGAAGCTATGGCATGAAAGATTTGGACATATTAGTTTTGGAGCTCTCAAGAGTATCAAAGATAGAGGTATGGTTGAGAGTTTACCCTCATTCAAGCTACCAGATGATTCAGATATATGTGAAGGTTTTCTTGAAGGTAAGATGCATAAACTATCTTTCAAGAATCACGGTCATATTACAACTACTAGGAAATTGCAGGTTATTCACTTAGATGTGAATGGACCTATGAGAGCAGACTCTATTCAAGGCTTCAAGTACTTTTTTTTTTGTGTTGATGATCTTATGAGATACTCATGGATCTATGGTCTTAAGTTGAAGTCAAAAGTCTTTCCTATATTCAAGAAGTTTGTAGCTATGGTTGAAAATGAAATTCATGAAACTATCCAGATTCTCTGAAGTGATAGAGGTAGAGAATACTTGTCAAATGAGTTCCAGACATTTCTTGATGAGAAAGGTATTATTCGACACCTTACTATTGCTTACACTCAGTAGAATGGTGTTGGAGAAAGAAAGAATAGAAGACTTGTTGAGATGATGCGGAGCATGATGACGTCCAAGAGGCTTTGACCGAAATTCTGGTTTGATGCAGTACATACAAATAATCACATTTTGAATAGGTCATCTACAAAAGCTTTAAAGGTAATCACACCTTATGAAGCCTATTATGGTAGGAAACCTAATGTGAGTTACTTCAGGATGTTTGGATCACTTTCTTATGTACATATTGAGAAAAAGGACCGAGGTAAAATAGATGTAAAGGCAAAGAAAGCTATTTTTATTGGATATCTTGTTGAGAGTAAAGGTTATAGATTTTATGTTCCAGAAATAGGTGAAGTTATTCTTTCACATAATGCTTATATTGTTGAAAATAAGGTCTATGATAAAGAAGCACAACTTCCAGAGCTCATTAGTGAAAATGACTATGGATTTTTTAGAAAGATTTTGGATGTACATGTTCACACTACAACATATGAGGGGCATACCGACGCTGCATATTGGTACTATTGGTATTCTGTCGAACTTGCGCGCGCGAACCGAATTGCGACCTGCATTGTCTTGTGCACACACACACACGGATCTCTCTCTCTACACACACACACACACTCTCGGATTATATCTCACATCTTGGTAAGTGCTATGCATACTGTTAGCATTTGTATTTATCTATGCTTTAGGGTTTGTAATTTCTCTTTTCTTTGATTTTGCAGAAGTTCTTTGGCATCGATTGTTTGGAATTGGACGATAGAGGACCTACAGTACGCTTTGACGACAACGATTCAAAAGAGGGACATACTTGTAAGTGATTCTTTTATTCTCTATTGATAGAGAGAGAAGGAGAGAGAGAGAGAGAGAAAGAGAGAGAAAGAGAGAGAGAGAGAGAGGAGAAAGGAAGATAGAGAGAAGAGAAAGGAAGATAGAGATAGGATGCACACATGCATGCTTACATACACACACACATATACACACATGCATGCATACACACACATAAATTTACACACATGCATACATACACACACATGCATACACACATACATACACACAGATATATACACATGCATACATACACATACACACACACATATACACACATACATACACACACATATATACACACACATACACACATATACACACATGCATGCATACTTACACACACATATACACACATGCATGTATACACACATATATACACACATGCATACATACACACATATACACACATGCATGTATACATACACACACATGTATACACATGCATACACATACACACACATACACATACATGCATGCATACATACACACACGTACACACACATGCACACACATGCATGCCTACATACACATACACACACATGTATACACATGCATACATACACACACACATGTACACATGCATACATACACACACATATATACACACATATAATCCTATTTTTATTTTGAAGTTTTTTTTACATCAAATATATAAAAATAGGATTAGGGTTTTTACGCTATTTACACATACATACATATACACATAATATATATATACATGTATATACACATGTATACAAAAATATACATATTTCAGGTCTAGATATTTAAGATTAGGGTTTTAGGGTTTAGTATTTCACATTTAAGTCTAAGTCTTTCTGATTAGGGTTTTAGGGTTTTAATACGTAGATAACATATATACACAAACACACATATACATATAATACATACATACATGTAGATACATATGCATACAAAAATATACATATTTTAGATTTAAATCTTTAAGATTAGGGTTTTAGGGTTTTAACACCTACATAACATATATGCACAGATACACATGCACATATAATACATATATACATGTCTATACACATGTATACAAAAATATACATATTTTAGGTCTAGATATTTAAGATTAGGGTTTTAGGATTTAGTATTTCAGATTTAAGTCTAAGTCTTTCTAATTAGGGTTTTAGGGTTTTAATACGTAGATAACATATATACACAAACACACATATACATATAATACATACATACATGTAGATACACATGCATACAGAAATATACATATTTTAGATTTAAATCTTTAAGATTAGGGTTTTAGGGTTTTAACACCTACATAACATATATGCACACATACACATGCACATATAATACATATATACATGTATATACACATGTATACAAAAATATACATATTTTAGGTATAGATATTTAAGATTTGGGTTCTAGAGTTTAGTATTTCAGATTTAAGTCTAAGTCTTTCTAATTAAGGTTTTAGGGTTTTAATACGTAGATAACATATATACACAAACACACATATACATATAATACATACATATATGTAGATACACATGCATACAAAAATATACATATTTTAGATTTAAATCTTTAAGATTAGGGTTTTAGGGTTTTAACACCTACATAACATATATGCACACATACACATGCACATATAATACATATATACATGTATATACACATGTATACAGAAATATACATATTTTAGGTCTAGATATTTAAGATTAGGATTTTAGGGTTTAGTATTTTAGATCTAGAATTTTAAGATTAGGGTTTTAATTAAATATATATAATTAAATATATAAAATTAGATATATAAAATTAAATATATAAAAATAGGATTACGTAAGGAAAAAAAATTTGAATATATAAATAAATATATATATAAAATAAGATAATTATATACATAAATAAATATAAAAAGAACTAGTGTTTTGAATAATTTAATTAAATATATATAATTAAATATATAAAAATAGGATTATGTAAGGAAAAAAATTTGAAAATATAATATATATAAAAAATAAGATAATTATATACATAAATAAATATAAAAAGAACTAGTGCTTTAAATAATTTAATTAAATATCTATAATTAAATACATAAAATTAAATATATAAAAATAGGATTACGTAACGTATGTCTCCTAGCTTTGTGACTCCACCACGACCATCTTTGCAGCCATCTCCTATTGGGTCTACTAGTAGACATGTGCGTTCGACACCTCAGCGCGATACAGGGTCTGGCCCGTCACGTAGATCGAGGTCACGCTCTAGAGCAGGAGGTTCTAAGAGTGGATCTACAGGTAAGGTCTAGAGGCGGAGGAGGCGGTTGTTGTGGAGGCAGTGCGACGGATGTTGTGTTGCCCGCTTCTACTCCTAGGACGAGTACCTCAGATGTAGGTATGCCACGCAGTACACCACGCAGTACACCACACAGTACCCCACGTACACCTTGGGGTGCTCATGACCAGATGACTCCAAGGTGTATAGTATCCGAGATGGAGCTCCGGTGATGGATGTAGCTGGAAAAGCAATGCATATACGCATATGACAACTTTGCTCCATCTAATTTGGACACTCCATCATGCTGAAATGGAGTGAACAGGATAAAGACCGGAAGAATTATATCACACAGACGATTTACTAGGAGTTCCGACCAGCCGATGGACAGTCGATTGTTAGTTCAGAGTGGATTCTGCACACCGCACGTGAGATCATGTCGCATCGACGATCCGAGGCTCCTGATGCATTCAGAGAAGGCTTACCAAAGCCTGTATGGTTAGATGCTGAGGAGTGGGACATGATTCATGACGAGCAGTAGCAGACTCCTGATGGATATCGCGAGCAGTGAAATGCTGCAACCACACGTCTAGACACGATTGGACCGTCACATTTGGGCAGCAGCAGATATGACACGATGCGTCATGAGTTTGTAAGTACCATTTCATTTATTCGTTTTATATTTGTTTCAGGAGCTAGCAATGGGTCGTCCTCCAACACGAACAGAGGAGTCTTACAGATAAAGTCATGGGTTGATTGCACTATTGCAGGACTTGGAGGGACGTGGTGCGCTAGTTTCATGGGAGCATTGTTGATGTATAAAACACCACAAGAAATGAATTAATGTGACACTAGAACACCTCTATGGTCACCATTAACTCATTGCCACTCCAAACTTTGAGAAATGATAGCTTAAAGTGAGAACTTTGCTTCTACAGAAATTCCTAGTCACCGAAATGACATACCTTCAGTATTTTGCTAATTTCTCCTAGCTCACATATTATTTCTCTATGAAACTTTATAGGCTGAAACTAGAAGAGTAGAGCTTTCCAACAAGCTATGATATGCATCAAGCCGAGCTCTAGAACTCAAGTTATGGCCCTCGCAAGATGACCCTGTATGACCTTGCAAAACTGGAAAACTTGCCTGTTTTAGTAAGAGCGCCTGTTTAAAATTAGAATTCGATGCCTAGCATCGACTTGCAACGAGAATTCGATGCCGGGCATCGACTTGGGATGTTTTTGGCCACTTTTCAGCAGGGATTCGATGCCGGGCATCGACTTCCCGCATAAAGTCTTGATCTTTTGGACACCAAAACTATAGGTGATTTCATGCACACTTAGAATATGACTTATCAACTGGAATTCGATGCCAGGCATCGAGTTGCTCCAACAACATCATGTTTTTCAAACACTTCAGTACTGAATGAAAAATATAAAAGAAAATATGAATTATCAACAGAGATTCGATGCCAGGCATCGAGTTGCTTGGAAAACTTGATCTTTGTAACTCATCACACAGTAGGTAATCATGGAGATGATGGAGAGAGGCTCATACACAGAACTTTACTCAGTTCTTCTCATAACTATAAAAAACTCAGAAGTTTTACAAATGCTTTCTCACTCAGAGAAGCCCGACTATACTCAGTCATACAAAAATGAGTTCTTCTCACTTTGTCATTGTCTTCCTCCTTCTTCTTCTTTTTTTTCTCTCTCTCTCGCACCGCGTCAGTTGATACAAACTAACTTATATAGATTTTCGTATTCTCGTGATTTTAAAAAACTTCTAGAACTAAAGTGAACTAACTTTACAAATATGATACATTTGTGAATTTGTCCCTTCACATAGGCATGGGGTTTTCTTCCTAAGATTTGAACTTCAAATATATGTCCAATTAGTGAGTGTTTCTCCAACAGCTCCCCCTCAATCACTAATTGACATTCCCTGTTTCTTCATATCTTCTTCTTTTCTTTTACTCCTGCCATGCTTTTAAATCTGCTGGTCTTCACACCATCCAAGCTCTTTGTCATTATGTCTGCTAACTGATCTTTAGTGGAAATGTACTCCACTTCAATCTCCTTCTCCATTACCTTTTCTCTGAGAAAATGATACTTTATCTCTATGTGCTTTGTTCTTGCATGAAATACTAGATTTGCTGCAAGATAAAGTGAACTCATATTATCTCCATGTATTGTAGGTGTACCTTGATCAATGCCTAAGCTCTTGAACAATGTCTGCATCCATATGACTTCCTTAGCTGCTTCCACAAGTCCTTTGTACTCTGCTTCAGTTGATGATAATGCTACTGTATGTTGTTTCTTGGAACACCAACTTACAAGCTTATCACCAATGTATATCATGTAACCATGAGTTGATCTCCTGTCATCTTGATTACCTGCCCAGTCTGAGTCACTGTAGGCTCTCAACTTCAAATGTGATGTAAAAGGATAATATAATCCTTCCTTTATAGTTCCTTTGATATATCTGAGAACTCTTTGACCTGCAATCCAATGTGGGTCCTTTGGACAATGCATGAATTGTGACAAAACTCCCACTGCATAACTAAGATCAGGTCTTGTTAGTGTAGCATAAATCAAACTACCCACAAGAGATTGATACTTCCTCATATCTTTGTAGTCTGCACCATCATATTTACTGAGCTTGTGATTAACTTCAAGTGGAGTTGAAGCTTCTCTGCAATTTTCCATATCAAACTTCTTCAACAAGTTCAGAAGATACCTTTCTTGTGACACATATATGCCATGATCTGTATAAGTAACTTCCATTCCAAGAAAGTATGATAACTTTCCTAGGTCACTGATCTTAAACTCTTTCTCAAGTAATCTCTTTACCTCCTTGATTCCTTCATCTGAAGTACCTGTGATTATAATGTCATCTACATAAATACAAATGTAGATTGTACCTTCCTCTGTTCTTTTGATAAGTAGACTTGAATCTGCTTTTGAACTTTGATATCCAAGATCATTGAGATACTTCACCAGTCTATAGTTCCAAGCTCTTGGAGCTTGCTTCAATCCATACAATGCTCTTCTCAACCTGCAAACAAAATTTGGATACCTGGAATCTATAAACCCTTGAGGTTGTTCCATGTATACCTCATCTGATATGTATCCATTCAAAAATGCATTCTTTATATCTAGTTGACTCAAAGTCCATCCTTTTGAAGCTGCAATAGCAATGATTGTCCTTATAGTTGACATCTTAGCTACGGGACTGAATGTCTCATCATAATCTATGCCATAGGTCTGGGCATAGCCTTTCACCACCAATCTAGCTTTGTATCTGGCTATACTTCCATCTGCAAGCTTCTTCACTTTATAAACCCATTTATTTTCCAATTACTTTCTTACCATTTGGTTTAGGAACAAGTTCCCATGTCTTGTTCTCCTCTAGTGCATTAAACTCTTCCTTCATTGCTTCTTCCCATTGCTTCTTACCTTTAGCTTCATCATAGTTCTGAGGTTCTTCATCATCTTTGACCATATATGCATAGTTCTTCTGAGTTATGTAAGAAGTATCATAAGAATACCTTTCTGGTTGTCTTCTAGTCCTGCTTGACCTTCTTGGTTCACATTCTTCATAAGTTTCTGGATACACCTCTTCATCAAATATAGGAGCTTCTTCATTCATTCTTGTTAATCCACTTCTGGATGTACTTGCTTGCATATAGTCTTCATCTCTATTCACCTGCACAATTGATTTTCCTTTCTCACATCTTCTTACCTCTTCTTCAAATTCTTCAGCTGTATGACTTTGATCTGCATACCAACTTTTCTGTTCATCAAAAGTAACATCTCTAGAAACAATAAATTGTTTGGTTAGAGGATTTCACAATCTGTAACCCATCTGCTTTTCATCATAACCAATGAACACATATTTTTTTGCCTTTGGTTCAAGTTTATGCCTAAGCTGTGATGGCACATAAGCATATGCAATTGATCCAAACAATCTACAATGATCTAGTGTTGGTTTCTTACCCCACCAAGCTTCGTATGGAGTCATTCCATTCAGAGCTGCACATGGTAATCTATTCACAAGATATGTAGCTGTATTTACAGCCTCAGCCCAAAGATAATTTAGACAATTCTTCTCCTTTAGCATAGCTCTAGCAAACTCAACCAAAGTCCTGTTCCTTCTTTCTGCTACACCATTTTGTTGTGGTGTATACCTGCAAGTTATTTCTCTCTTAATACCTGCATTCCAAAGATAATCATTGAACTCTTGGGAGAAATATTCTCCCCCTCCATCAGACCTCAGTCTTTTAAGCTTTTGACCTGTTACTCTCTCTGCATATGCATGAAAATGCTTGAAGACTCCAAACACTTCTGATCTTTCCTTCAAAACATATAATGTTATCCATCTTGTAGCATCATCAATGAAAAGAACATAATACCTTGAGCCACTGATAGATCCTTCTTTTGTTGGTCCCCATACATCTGTATGAATGAGCTCAAGTACTCCATCATGTTTGAATCCTTTCTTTTGAAATGGTAACCTGTGTGCTTTACCCATTTGACATGCTTCACATTTATAAACCATATGTTGACTTTGCACATTTGGTAATCCTAGTACAGACTGATTAGCAACCATAGCTTTAATTCCTCTTTCATTGAAATGACCTAATCTCTTATGCCAGAGATCAAGTTCTGTAATCACTCCTTCACCATGTGTGAGCAAAGCTTGACCAATGTTTCCTTGCACTCTTAAAGTAAAGAGTCTACCTTCTTTCTTACCAGAGACAATCTGTTTATATCCATTCTCTGGATCTTCCACAAATACTCCTTCATTTGTAAACCTGACTTGAAAACCTTTTTCAACTATCTGTCCCACACTAATCAGGTTTTTAGGTATTGTAGGAACATACAAAACATTGGTTAGTAAATCTGCTCCACTCTTGCATTTCACTTTTCCAATTGAATGTACACTATGTCTTGTATTATCACCAGTTTGAACTGTGTGACTAGAAATGCCTTTTTCCAATTCTGACATCAATTCTATGTTTCCTGACAAATGATTAGAACATCCAGAGTCAATGTAAAATACCTTTAGATCTTCTTTATCTGATGTGCTGATTGAATTCATCATCAATGATGTATGACTTTCATTCTGTGTGTCATTTGCATAGTTGTAGTAGGTGGTGTTGTAGGATTGATTCTGTCCCCAACTTCTTCCTCCACCTCTACCATAGCCTCCTCTTTGACTTTGTCTACCTCTTTGAAAATTACTTTGATATCTTCCACCTCGACCTCTGCTATTGTTGTTTTGATTCTGATTTGATCCTTGTTGGTTGTGCCAACATTCATGAGCCAAATGATTACTCAATCCACAGATCCAGCAAGCCTTTTTGTTGTTATTTTGATTACCTCTTCCTCTTCCAAAACCTCTTGCTCTTCCTCTGCCAGTGCCTTTACCTCTTGCATAATAAACCTGAGAACTCGACTCCTCTTCATCCTTTGCTTTACCTTTATCTCCTTTCTTCTTATTCTTCATGTACATTGCAGAACTTTGACCTTTATCTCCATCTCCCTTCAAGTCTTGCTCATATGTGAGCATCAAACCAAGCAACTGGTTCAAATCTGGAACATAATGATTTAATGAAAGTTCTGTTGATAAGACAAAAGGTTTCCACCTTTCATCCCCTCTCAAGCCTGCAAGTAGTTGAGCAATCAATCTGTGATCTTCAACATCTTCATCTATGGATCCAAGACTATCTGCTAGATCCTTCATCTTAGTGACATAATCACTAATGGTTTGACTTGGCTTCTTCTTGAATGTTGTAAACTCTGACCATAGACTTGCTTTCCGTGCTTTAGTAGTGCTTTGGAAATGATATTCCAATGCATTCCATATATCTTCTGATGATTCCAATCCTCTGATGTGTGGTAGCAAATGATCTGAGATTGTATTGTAGATGTAGGCTTTTGCACTTGCATCCTTCTTCTGCCAATGCTTTAAAGCATCAAGTTCTTCTTTCGTTGGTCGGCTTTCATCTTCAAATACTGGCTTCTCTTCTTCACCTGTTACATATACCATGAGATCCTTACTCATAAGTAAGGCTTCCATTCTCATTACCCATGCGGGGTAATTATCTCTGTCTAGTTTGTCAATGGAGATATGATCTGCCATAGTTCTTTCCTTCTGCTGCAACCTGTGAGCTTAAAGGATAAAGGATAATACCTTTTGAAGTTCTTTGTGTATGAGGATACTTCGAAAGTAATCTTTTGATGCCTTGTGTCTTCAAATGCTTCACCTTTCAAACTTTAATGGAAAACTTTACAAAACTTCTAGTACCTTTGTTGTCTTCTGCTCTCGAGAATCTTTCTGCTCTGATACCACTTGTTGATGTATAAAACACCACAAGAAATGAATTAATGTGACACTAGAACACCTCTATGGTCACCATTAACTCATTGCCACTCCAAACTTTGAGAAATGATAGCTTAAAGTGAGAACTTTGCTTCTACAGAAATTCCTAGTCACCGAAATGACATACCTTCAGTATTTTGCTAATTTCTCCTAGCTCACATATTATTTCTCTATGAAACTTTATAGGCTGAAACTAGAAGAGTAGAGCTTTCCAACAAGCTATCATATGCATCAAATGAAGCTCTAGAACTCAAGTTATGGCCCTCGCAAGATGACCCTGTATGACCTTGCAAAACTGGAAAACTTGCCTGTTTTAGTAAGAGCGCCTATTTAAAATTAGAATTCGATGCCTAGCATCAACTTGCAACGAGAATTCGATGCCGGGCATCGACTTGGGATGTTTTTGGCCACTTTTCAGCAGGGATTCGATGCCGGGCATCGACTTCCCGCATAAAGTCTTGATCTTTTGGACACCAAAACTATAGGTGATTTCATGCACACTTAGAATATGACTTATCAACTTGAATTCGATGCCAGGCATCGAGTTGCTCCAACAACATCATGTTTTTCAAACACTTCAGTACTGAATGAAAAATATAAAAGAAAATATGAATTATCAACAGAGATTCGATGCCAGGCATCGAGTTGCTTGGAAAACTTGATCTTTGTAACTCATCACACAGTAGGTAATCATGGAGATGATGGAGAGAGGCTCATACACAGAACTTTACTCAGTTCTTCTCATAACTATAAAAAACTCAGAAGTTTTACAAATGCTTTCTCACTCAGAGAAGCCCGACTATACTCAGTCATACAAAAATGAGTTCTTCTCACTTTCTCATTGTCTTCCTCCTTCTTCTTCTTTTTTCTCTCTCTCTCTCGCACCGCGTCAGTTGATACAAACTAACTTATATAGATTTTCGTATTCTCGTGATTTTAAAAAACTTCTAGAACTAAAGTGAACTAACTTTACAAATATGATACATTTGTGAATTTGTCCCTTCACATAGGCATGGGGTTTTCTTCCTAAGATTTGAACTTCAAATATATGTCCAATTAGTGAGTGTTTCTCCAACAAGCATTTGCAATGAGGTAAATAATTTATATACTTGGTTTTTACTTGTTGTTTGTAATTTTCATGTGAATTTATCTCATCCCATTAATGTTCTTTGTTGCAGGACTGTTGATATGGAATGTTGTTTGCATCTGTATGGCAGTGGAAGACCAATATTTTGTATTTGATTTGCATATGGCAATACATTGCTCTGCCATATTTTGTAAAAGCATCATATATGACAGTGGTTTGCCACACTCTTGTACATGCTTCATTATTGAAATATATAACTTCTTTTGTACATGGTTCATTGTTCATTCTGATTATCTCTTTTGTGTCCAATAATACTCTGTTTCATGAAATCATATTTTGGTTGCCATTAGAGTATTTATACATCACATGTACTCAATTTTTTTTGGGCAGAGTGTATTGTTTTTTGTTAAGCAACATCATGGTAATGTTGCTGTACCAAAAGAGAAAACACTCTGCCCAAAAAAAATTTGCAGGTATGGTCATCGGTATACGCGACAGTACTCCTAGTAGTGTCATCGGAATAACCGTCGGTACACCCAGCAGGCGACGGTATAGGGGACGGTAAGTCCAGCAAAAGCCTCGGTATGAGCGTCGGTATTTCCGGTGCATATACAGACGCATATACCGACGCTTATACCGAGGGTCTGGTACCGACGCGCACACCGACCTTTACACTGGCATCACGGCAAATAAAGACGCGTTCATTTTCCTCGGTAAAAACCTCGGTATACCATCGATCTATTGTAGTGTCAGCCATATGAAGAGGGAGTTAAAATTCCTAGGATTCAAGAAAGAGTTGAAGAAAGAGGAATTTCACAACCTTCTACAGAATTAGTTCCACATGAGACTTTGGTCCCAGAAATGGAAGAAGTTAAAGTTCTAGAAAGTCCTAGGACCTCGGCAAGATAAGTTCCAAAACCTATGGAAGTTGAAGGGTTAGAAAGAGTTTCACCACTATTTAAAGATACATCTACTTGGTTATATCAAACTTCAAAAGATAGTGGTATAAAGACTTTTACTAGAAGAAGAAGGAGTAAGACTAGACAACAACAATAAGATTATATAAGAACAAGAAGTCAGACTAGACAACAACAACAAAAAGATCATGTATGTTTTGCTTAAGACTTGAGATTCATGATATTTTGGCTTTTATGAGAGTTGAAGATGAACCTGCATGTGTTAAAGATGCACTTAACATTCCTATTTGGAGAAAAGCTATGCAAGAAGAGATTGATTCTATTCATAAGAATCAAACTTGGTAGCTATGTGAGTTACCAGAGGGAAATAAGGCTATAGGTGTAAAATGGATCTTCAAAATCAAAAGGAAAGCAAATGGTACTATTGATAGATACAAGGCCAGGTTAATTGAAGGATATGCTAAAAAAAAAGATATTCATTATCATGAGACATTTGCTCCTATGTCTAGGATGACTGTTATTAGGTCAATACTTTCTCTAGCAGCACATTTTGGTTGGCATATATATCAACTTGACATTAAGACTTTATTTCTAAATGGTTATTTACATGAGGATGTGTATATTCAGCAGCGAGAAGGTTTTGAAGACACGGGTAAAGAACACTTAGTGTCTAAGCTTAGAAAAGCTTTGTATGGTTTAAAACAGGCACCTAGAGCATGGTATGAAAAGATACATACATATCTTTTATCCATTGATTTCCATAACTCAAATGCAACTCCAACTCTTTATGTCAAAGTTAAACCAGGTATGATGATTATATCAATCATTTATGTGGATGATATTATAGTTGCAGGTCCTAGAGATGAAGATTTACAAATGTTCAAAGAAAAATTGAAGCAAACATTTGATGTGAAAAGATTTAGGCATTTTGCATTATTATCTTGGGATTCAGTTTCTATTTCAAGAGGAGTGTATCTATATGACACAGCAGAAGCTCATTGAGAAACTTTTGGAAAGGTTTCAGATGAGTGATTCTAAACCTATGCAAACACCTATGGATTAGAACGCATCTTTACAGATGGTAACAGATACAGAGTCATTTGATGCTAGTTTATATAGTTAAGCAATAGGTTGCTTGATATATTTTTGTAATACGTGTCTTGATATACAGTTTGCTGTTTCTCAAGTATTAAGGTTCATGTAGAATCCGAAAGTGTTACATTGGAAAGCATTCAAGGGGATCTTTCGATATTTGAAGGGAACTTCAAATTATGCTATGGTATTTTCCAAATTTACACATTTGTTACTAAAAGGATTTTCAGATTCTGATTGGGAAGGTGATAGAGTCACAAGAAGAAGTACTAGTGGATATTGTTTTTATCTTGGGGATTGTCTTATCTCATGGCTTTCAAAGAAACAACCCACTATTGCCACTCCATCGTGTGAAGCTAAATAATGTGCTGCATTTAAAGCTACTCTAGAGTCAGTTTGGTTGCAGAAGATTTTCAGTTATCTTGATGTGAGAGTACATGAACCCATTTAGATATTTTTAGATAGCTAGAGTGCTATAGCTATAGCAATGAATCCAGTGCATCATGCAAGGACAAAGCATATAGAGGTACACTACCACTATATTCGAGAGCAGACAGCTAAGAAGCACATTGAGCTGGTTGATGTTCCTTCTAGTGAGAATGTTGCAGATACATTTACCAAAGCATTGACTAGAGATAGTCATGATAAGATATGCAGGTTACTGAAACTTGTACCAATATGACATTGAAGGAGGGATTGTTGGAAGTCAATGTACATATTGGTCCATTTTATACAAGATATAGTGTATTTTTGCATTTGTTCCACAAGAAAAACCATGGAGCAATGTGGATAGGTCGTCATGCTCTCATACATGGGACGTGAGTTCCAGTCTCGTCAGGTGCAGCAACGCAATGCGAATAGATTTTTCAGCAAAGTTTTTCCAAAAATCTTGGCGCCATTTGAGAATAGATCTATTTTTAGTTTTTGCTTTTCAAATATAAACTCGACGTCTTTTGCGATGGGTGTTAAGCGATCGCTGAGTGACTTAGCTTTATGCTTTATTAAGCTTGATTTTAGAGATACACAAACTACTATATAATGAAGGGACATGCTCATTATGTATTCTCAATCAAAGATCTCAAGCTAGAGTTTGAAGATTATGAAGCTTTGGAGGTGAAGATTGGGTGAAGAAGAGGCTCTTCTCTTGGAGCAAGAAGTCTTCTACAAGGTGGTGGTAACTATCTTTTGTGAGTTAACCTTATATTTTTTTCTTAGGGTTCCTCTACCCTAATCTCAAAATTAGGGTTGGTTGATTTACAATTTTATTACACTATTTTATGAGAATAAGGTTAGCTTCGTTGTTCATTCACTTCGCACACTTAGATTATTTCAACACAATCTAAATTTTGTATCATCATCTCCTTGGATATTCTTCCATTACAGAGTGCACCACTTTATGTGGTTGAGTAGTACTCCCATGTTGTAATTTGGACATCTATTTTTTAGTGAGTAAGCTTTGGCTTACGTTCTCTATAGTTGTCTCAAGATCTCATTCTTTCTATCTCTCACTTATCATCTTAATTAATTAAGTATGTATGCTCAAAAGGTTTTAGTATTGGAATGATCCTGGGGTCCCAAATTCCAACAATTTCGATGCTAGAATTGAGTTTTGAAGGCCTCTTTCAGTAAATCCCATATCGTGAAATGGTTTTCAGCAGACTGGCTAAACCATTTATCTCCTAGCCCATCTAATGTGGCAGGAAAGAGGATAAAAAAGGCATCCTCTTTTCCAATGAAACCTCTTGTTTGCTTAATTCTAAGAATCTTCTAATGTGCTCGTTCGGATCTTCCTAAATTAAGCCTTTGAAAGATGGAAATTTTATATTTACTCTAGAAAGTAGAGTTTCCAAATCTACCTAGCCTGCCATGTTCTTTACTGATGATGTTGATGATAGTGGAATGGGGGATCTTCCAGCAGCCTTCCTTCCTGTTGCTTTGCAAGTGATCCTGAATGTTTGAGACTGGGTTGCGGTCATGAGCTCTTCATAATCTTCTTAGGCTCAGATAATTAATAAGAATATTTACCTCTCAACCCAATGAAGTAGTACTGTAGCACTGTGGGCACTTCAATAATGCTTCTCCCACACTAACATATTGCTTCTCCTATGCTCAAGCCTCCTTAGTCTCCCACCGGGCGTGCCAAATGTTTTTGGGGGATTCTTGTGCAGAAAGTGACTTGAGTGTTTGTAGGAGAATGGAGAGTGAGAACAAGAGAATTAGTGATAGCGAAAGCTTCTGATCAATTAGGAAGAGAAGAATACAAGCTTGTACATAAGCCAAATGCTCTGTGCAATATGGCAAAGACTAACTAATGCTCATGAAACAAGATTAAAAAGTACTTAGAATCTGCCACCAACCTCTACACCAGACCTCCACCTTCTCCAAGCTTGCCCTTGTGCACACCTTGCAGCAAGCTTCCAATAAGGGGAGGGATTGACACCTTCTATCACGTGCACCTTCAATGGGACTTTTGAGCTCTTGCTATTCCTTGCTTCACCTTCTCTGCATACAATCTAAGTCACTCTTCTTGCTCCTTGCAATGGATCTTTGTGTCGCATGCACTCTCCCTCAATGTGTGTCTCTTCTCTCTCTTGATCTGGAATCCCTCACAATAGCTTGGTCCAACCAAGAATACTCCTTCCTTGGGTGTGGATTCACATACACTTCTAAATCCCATAGCATCTTGTTTGTCACTTGTATGTTCCAAGATTGTCTCCAAGGTGTGCCCAACAGCCAACGAATCCCTATTTTGTCTTCTAGTGACTTTAGGACAATACAAAACTTTAAATGGGGGGCCATACTTTCACTCTACATATGCCGCCGCTTCACATACCTTCACATTTTGCCTTTTAATTCTTCAAATGTGCACCTAAGAGAGGGTTCAGCTGAACCTTTCAAATGCTTTAAAAGCACTTTGGGCCTTAGAGAAATTACAGAAAGACACTCTGCAACCTGCAACCAACTTTCTGCAAAATATAATCTTTGTGAACAATTAATTGTCCACTACGTGTGCACCTTGACACCCAAATGCTTTGACTTTGCCCATGTTGACCTTGACCTTGAAAATGTTGACTTTGATTGCTTTGACTTTGACCCTTTAACTTTGACTATGGTTGACTTTGAGCAATATGACTTTTATGTGCTCAACACTCATCAAGAACCTATTTTGAATTGCTTGAATCTCCATCAACATCTTCAAAACCTACACATGTTTTAGTACCAGTAGAAAAATTTTCTTTACCTTTCTTGGATGTATTTGATGAATTTTCAAGAGTAAAAATTCCATGCAATCTTCCACTCCATGGATTTGAGTTTGAACTGTTGCTCTGTGATTCATCTAGTCCACTCAAGACTTGAGATTTTGCACTTGATTTTTTAGCATTTTCTTTGTCATTTGATTCAATATTAAGTCCATCTTTAGCATCTACATAGAAGCTTGTCATTTCATCATATACCATATCTCTGCTCACCTTCACCTATAATGTGACTGCATTATAACATTTATATCTGTTTTGCGTAAGGGAATATCCAATGAGGAGACATTTTTCTGCTTTTGGATCAAGCTTCATCCTCAACTCGTCTCGAACATGTACATATGGAATACATCCAAAAACTTTCATATGTGATAAGTTTTCCCTTTTACCTGTGAACCTCTCTTTTGGTGTAACTTGATGCACTACAATAGTTGGAGTTTTGTTCATGATGTATACAGCCGTATGCACATCTACTGCCCAATAAGAATGAGGCACATTCTTTTCAATCATCAAGGCCCTTTCTATTTCTGCAATATGTCTATTTTTTGCGTTTAGCAATGCCATTCTTTTGTGTGTACTTGCATGAAAACTGGCATCGAATTCCATGACTTTTTAGAAAATTTTTGAACTCATTTGACATGTATTCATCTCCTCCATCAGAGCTGAATGTTTGAATATAGTTCCTTGTCTACTTTTCCACCTGAGCTTTAAACATTCTGGAAGTGAGTGGACACCTCAATCTTCTCTTTCATGAAATATACACACACTTTTTGTGTACGGTCACCAATGAAAGTAACATAAAATATGCAACCACCCATAGATGTGGTCTTTGCAAGACCCAAACATCTGTATGTACTATTTCTGGTACATTCTCACTTACATGCTTGTCATGCAAAAATGATGATCTTGATTGCTTACCAAACTGACAGGCTACACATACCTTTTTCATCTCTGCAACCTTGAAAATTGGTAGTCCATGGACAATCTCCTTTGACTACATCAATTTTAGCCTCTACAAGTTTGCATATCCAATCCGTTTGTGCTAGATCTCTATATCAACAATAAATCGTGCACCCTTTGCACACGTGATTGCATTTCATTAATTTTCACATTTGAGATGAACATCCTACCCACTTTGTTTCCTTTGATAATCAATCGTCCACTCTGTTTGTACTTTTCTACATATAACACATCAACATTGAACCTAAATTGTAATCCTTGGTCAACCATTTGTCTACAGAAAGGAGATTCTTTGCTTTATTTGAAACATGCAGCACAACAGCAAGATGTTTTACCTTCCTATCCTGCATAGACACTACTATATTTCATGTATGCTTCATAGGATGTGATGTTTCATCACCTATTTCAACATATCCAAGAATTGGTAATTTTTGCAAACTACTTAACTATTCTGCATGATTGGTCATGTGATTTGAAGCACCTAAATCAACATACCAAACATTACCATTGGATTTTGTTGGTGCAAATGATGAATCCTACACATTTGGCTTAGCATGGAAGATGATGTGTGGAGCTAGCACTTGATGATTCATGTGAACTATAGCTTGTAACTTCATGATCAATTACCATTGTAAAATATTAATTCCTTTGGGAATCTTGTAAAAGCTTATATCTCACGGAGTTCGAAAGAATATTAGCTATGACTCCAATTTGAAGGCATATTTCCTAAATTAGTGGAGTTACTTTTTGATTGGAGCCAAGTTTGAATTCAAAATTCAAGCCTAAAAGAAACTCATATAAAAAGGGTTGTAAAATCTCACAGGGGTGTGTGCCTCATTCTGAGCTCATCCCTTCATTATTTATAGAGCTTGAGTAGCTCACACCATAGCTCCCTCTGTTCATCAGCATTGAGCATCATTAAAATGCCAATAACCTTGTACAATCACGTTCTATACTACATATAGCTCATTGAACATCTTTGTCTACTTCTGTGCTATGACTAGTTAGAAAAAGCAACTTCTTCTGGTCATATCTCAGTGCATACTCAACCAAGTTTTATAATCTTTAGCTTGTTGGAACCAGCTTAAAGTCTACTTTGGGGTGAAAAACATTCAAGGAATTTTGTTCATGCATCTGGGAGAAATCGTATTCCAAGTGCTCACTAGTCATCTACTAGCTAGTCCCTAAAACATTAGGGGGTAAGATTCGATTTGCTAAAATGCTTTCTCAGAGCATAGTTGATCATTTTAAATGATTCCACTTGCAATCATTATCTATCTAAGCTAATGGAATTCCCCCGAAAGGAATTTTGTCAATTGCTTCTATACTATGAGCTCTGAATAAAAAAGTCAATAGGTGTATGAACTAAAATAACAAGTTTTTAACCATTAGATATTCTTGAACTAGTCTGTTTTGGATTAATTATTTCAAGCATCAAATCCAAAGTACATAGGTACCTTCTTAGTGTCATTTGCAAGCTAAAAGGGCCTACTTTATAACTGTGAAGTGCATCAGGGTTGGTACAAAGCATGCTTTAGGGAAAATCAAACAAGGAAGAGTTTAACGAAGATAAGGTCTGATGGAGGAGGTGAGGACTTTTCAATGAGTTTTACGCGTTTTTGCAATACAAAGGTATGAAGACAGAGATCACAACTAGATATACTCCTGAACAAAATGGATTAGTAGAGAGGAGGAATAGATTGATTGTGGAAGGAGCTAGATCTATGCTAAATGAAAAGAAGTTGCATAATTACTTGTGGGTAGAGGCTATTTCTACTGCCACTTGTCTTTTTTACAGGTTACCTTCTAAGTCCCTTGATGGGATGACCCCCTGTGAGGCATGGAATGGTAGGAGACCATCACTTGAACATTGCAAGATATTTGGTTGTGTTGCTTATGTGCATGTTCCATCTCAGATTAGAGGTAAATTAGACCCTAAAGTAGAGAAATGCATCTTCATAGGGTATGATATAAATCAAAAGTGGTACAAGTTTTACAATACATCAAACAAAGGACTTATGGTCAGTAGAGATTTTGTGTTTGATGAGAATGATTTTTGGTTTGAAAGTGAATGCACGAAGGTCAAATTGCCATATGACTTGGAAGAAGAATTTCCAAGCCTCACCAAGGAAGAGCCAAGCACAATTGAAGACATGAAATCTAATGATGAGGACACCATTAACTTGGAAGAGTTTAAATCATGGAAATCAAAAGGCAAGGTCAAGATGAAGAGGTTGGAGGACATACTTGATTCATCTAAACCAAGCATTAAGGAGATCACAAAGAGAGAGTAAGAAGCCAACCAGATATGGGTATGATACTTCATTACTTACTAAGCATTCTATTTATCTTGCAAAGCATCACTTGAAGAACCTTCTTCATATGAAAAAACAAGTATCAAAGCAGAATGGAAGGAGTCTATGGATGATGAAATAGAATCACTCCAAGAGAATGACACTTGGGATCTAGTACCCAAGAAAGCATCAATGAAGGTGATTGGTTCTAGGTGGATTTACAAGATAAAAAAGAACTTAGATGGATCCATAAATAGGTACAAAGCTAGGCTTGTGGCTAAGGTTTTGCTCAAACCCATGGAATAGACTATGAAGAAACCTTTTCACCAATAGCTAAGATGCCAACCATCAGAGTATTCGCAAGTGTAGCTGCATCTAAAAATTGGAATATGTATCAACTAGATGTGAAAAATTCTTCTCTCATTGGGTGGATTCCAGATGAGATTTACATGGCTCAACCTCCTTGCTATGAGGATTCAAGCAAGGTAAATCATCTATGCAAGTTAAAGAAAGCTCTTTATGGTTTGAAGCAGGCACCTAGGGCATGGAACCATAGGCTAACAACCTATCTTCAAGACTAAGGATTCATAATGAGCAAGGAAGATTCTTCTTTGTTTATCAAGAGGAGTACTTCAAAAATGATATATTTATGTGTATATGTGGATGACATCTTTCTTATAGGGAGTGATGCCAATGGCATCAAACAAATAAAAACCCAGTTGATGTAGGAGTTTAAGATCAATGACCTAGGGCTTTTGAGATACTTTCTTGGACCTGAGTTGCTATACACTAACTCAGAATTTTACATCACTCAAAGGAAATATGTGCACGACATCTTGAAGAAGTTCTAGTTGGAGGATGCAAAATTAGCTAGCACCCCTATGGAGGTAAATCATAAATTGAGTGCTCATGAAGGTGATTTGCTTGAAGACATTGCACGTTATCAAAGCATAGTTGGTAGTCTAAGCTATGCAACATCAACAACGATTGACATATGTTATGGAGTAAGTGTTCTGAGCCAATTCATGCATAAACCTAGAGAACCTCACTTAAATGTTGTTAAAAGAATTTTGAAGTATCTCAAAGGTATCAAAATCAAGGTCTTTACTTCCCATACACCTAAGATTTGGACATAAAGTTGTACTCAGGTGAAGATTGGGCAGGATGTAAGGATGACAAAAGAAGTACTTCAGGGTATTTATCTTTTGCAAGTGATAAACCCATCTCATGATCTTCTAAGAAGCAACCAACTGTCTCTCTATCTTCAACACAGGCTAAATATAGTCTACTCAGATTAGGGACTTCATACTCATTCACCAATGATCTTTGGTGATAACACTACTTCTTTGCATCTTGTAGCCAACCCCATTTATCATGCAAGAACTAAGCATATAGAAGTGCACTATCACTATGGTAGAGAGAAAATCTTGAGCAAAGAGATTCAACTAGCATATGTATCTACAAATATGAAGTGTGCTGATTTGTTAATGAAAGCACTTGATGGTACTAAGCTTTGCAGCTTTAAAACCATGATTGGATTATTGGACATTCAAGAAGATTGATAAAGCAATGCAAACCAAGATGTTTGGCTTGAGGAGGAGATGTTGATGAAAATGATCAAGCCTACACATTTGGCTTAGTGCAACAAACTAGAAATCACGACCACCACGTGCTAGAGAGATGACTCTCCTCCCAACCTTATGCCTGTATATATAGCTACTCAAATCAACAAGGACCACAAATGAAACTAGAGTCCACAAGTGCATGTGCAATCTCTCCACTCCTTTCATATCTACCACTAGAGTCTATTAGTGGTTGGAGTGATCTTGACCACTGCTTCACTACCTTCCACTAGAGTCCACTAGTGGTTGGTATACTCACCTCTCAAGTTAAGTCCATTGGACTCAAGTTAACTCGCCTTAACTTGAGTTAGAAGGCTCTATAGCTCCTTAGGCAAAACTCTCTCCCCATGCTCCCCATGGGAGTTGAACCCAAGACCTCCTCCTTCACAACCATGAGACTTAACCACTAGGCTAAGTGGATTACTTGAATATGAAAGTAGATGAATTTATGCTTGAGTCTATTCTTGATATCTTTGGTCCTATAGACGAGTGACCAAACGGTGTCCGATTTCAGATCTGGACCAGACCCTTAGATCATAGACTTACTTTATTAGACTCTTCCCCCCTTGGAAAAGATTTTTGTGCTCGAAAATAGAGCTATATACATACTGTAGGCATCCCCCGAGCATCATGTTCTAAAACTGGAAGAACATGGTCGTTCTAAAACTAGAAGAACATGTCTCATCTCTATGGTGGTGTCCCTGCCCAAATGATTCAAAACACTATTTCATGTTGCACTTTGATGAACTCGACAAAGTACAAACTAGTGAAAGAATAATAAGGGTGGATCTAAACATATCCCTGGCCAATGCATATTTGCTGGATGTGTGATCTAGGCACAAACATGTGAACTAGGTGTATTTAAATTACTAGTCCATTTCTAGGCATAATTAGTGCATGGACTTAGTAATGAAGGTGGGATTCTTATCCCTTGCAAAACTTTGAGAGCTCTTGATTCACTTGAATTTGTTTTCGAGAACTTGAAGTTTGGTTGTCCCAAACATCTAACTTAGATGTTTGTTCAATGGTTTACTTTGATCCAACAGTTACTTGATTTTTTCACCTCGACTAGAGGACTACTTTGTCCTAATGAGTTTAAAAATCCTATGTAAACTGTACGAGAAAGTTACCATTTTCTTTGAGTCAACCATACTATAACTTGCCCAATGCAAATCCGCAATGAAATTTGTCCAATCTTAGGACACTTTTCTCAAAGGCTAGTTTTTAGCTAAAAGTTCTTGGGAATTGTCAATCTCTTGAGCAATTCCTAACTTCTCTATTCAAGAGTATATTGGACTCTAGGAAATCATTTATGCTATTAACTTGAAGCAAACTCAAATAAATAAGTCCAGTGAGAGTTATTATCTTTTGAAGATTGAAAAGGTTCTTGTACATAACATCTTTCTAGGATGTTCAATTTTGTTATCTAATTCTAACCGGCTAACACTACCATGTGTGAGCCAATTCCAAAAGTTTTGAAAAGCAGAAATAAATAACTAAAACTCTGTTCAACCATTTCAAACTTCGAAGATACATAAGCTCGCTATGAGTCAAATTCTAGATGACTCAGGGCTATAAATTCTCAAAGTTCTCTTTCAACAAGATATTGAAGCATTTTATCTTTAAGAGAAATATACTAGATTCTCAAAAAGATGCAAACCAACTCGAAAACATCATTCAACCACAAGATACTATTGTGGTTACCAACATCAGTGTGTTGATCCACAGAGGTTCTATTGATGAGTTTTGTATTCAAATAATGCTTCACTTGACAGGTCACATTCAATCTTTCTGACTCCTTACTAGGAATACAACTCGTGCATTTCGTTGAGTCAAAAGAGTGATTTTACCAAGCCATAGGAACTTGATGCTTGACTTAGTAAATCAATCCCTTGGTTGAAAAGATCAACTCAAAATCAAAGTGCAACCTTTTCAAACCTTTATCAAATATTTTTTATCGACAATATCTAAGCTTGAAGTGTTCTAAGAAGATCTTACTTTATATCTTCAATTTCCTTGATCGTGAAGTTACTTGCATCCTTCTTGAATTAAACTCCTTCTTTGAAGTCTTATTTCCCTTTGAGGATCAAACCTAACTTCAAGATCCAATTTAGAACCAAAAGATAATTATCGTCCACGGTCTGATGTCCCATACCATCTTTTCTACATCAATCTGAGTATAAAATCTAGTGTCCCATACCACCCTATTTTATATTCACATTAATGTGTGGGTGATACTTATCCTAAAGTCTAAACATCTCTTGATAGAGTACCTTCATAGTTCAATTCTTTCCGAGAGATTTTGAAGTTTCACGTATTACCTCTAACTAGATTTTGTAGGCTTTTTATCCCTTCACATGATCGTTTCATGATCTAGTGCTTTCCTTAAGGAACTTAAAAAACCTTTTGATGGAGCATCCATCCTTCTTTGTTATGAAAACCAATCTGAATTCCAAGTACTTGAATTTTCATAGATTCAAGTTCAATTGGTTTATCCTTGACCAATTTGTAGTGACAAGAGCTTTTGACTTTTTATCTTTAGATTCCTTTCTTACTAAAGCTTTAGGTACCTACCCCGTCCGGGATTTTTACAGGAATCTCTCTACTACCTAAGTCTAAGCATCCGCTCATGCTCTTTGGATTTGTACAAAAATCCCTTTAAGGATAGGCAAACACTTATGTTTTACCTTTCATTGACTTAAGTACCGTCTTCGCGGTTGCAGACTACATTCTTGGAATTTCTTCACTCTGTTCAAACTTGGAACAACTGACTCTTTTCACAGTTTTCCATTGGATAAATGAAATCTGAGTGAATAATTCCCCTAAGGAATTTTATTGCCAATACTTGGGCAATCTTCAAAGTAGTTCCAATGACACATACTTGGACAATCATGGCCAAGCTTGATCAAGTCTTGTCAATCATGCGATAATAATAAAGACTTTGTCTTTATTTTTAAGATCACTTGAACTATCAAAAAGCTTCTTTGCTTACCCGTGGGATTTTTAGAGATCTTTTCCCAACTTAAGTCCAAGCATACACTAATGTCTCTCAGATTCCAAAGCTAAGAATCTTTGATATACCTTTGGCTTATATCACAATTTGAACTTTACGTACCACTTCTAGTGGTTTGGGACGTCTTGGGAACTAGTTATTGTTTAAGGAGTATGAAGAACTTCATTCTCAATACTTGGAAGAATGTTATTCTTCAAAGACTTGAGATTTCTTCTAGGGAATCAAATATCTTGAGCAAATGATTCATCTTGGAACCTTTTGCAACTTTAGAAGGATATTTGAAAGAAATTCTTTCAAACAATATCCAGAAAGTTTAATGATTCAATTGTATTCATTTCTTGAGTATCAAAGTAGAGACTAAATATCACCCTTTGGATATGGTTTCCCATGTCACTATGAAAGTTTAAGTTTGAACTTTCATTTATGTGATGTTGACTCCTATTCTTGAGTTTGATACAAGATTCATTATTATTGGTCAATCTTTAGATGTTACTAGAGTCCTTTAAACATATTTAAACAATCAAAATTATGTTTAAAGTCCAAGCATCTATTGATGATTGATCCAATAGTAATGCTATTATGAACACATAACTTTGAACTTGATAGCTTGTTTAGGAAAATTTCACACTTGCGTCAAGTCTTTAGGAACTTATCTTAGTTCCTAAAGATTGCTTAGCTAGTTGCATCATTTACCAGAGGTGCAACTATAGAACCAAACATCCTCTTATTGACATCAAAAATCAATTGATTTTGAGGTTCAACCTTTGATTTCCATCACTCCTTGGAATGAAACCAAAAAAGCTTCATAGCTTTTCTTGGCACCCTTATTAGAAGATCCTCATGTTCTAGGTCCTATCATATAGTATGAATTTATATGTATTTTAGGAAGACTTCATGAATCAATTAAGATCCTCTACTTGGAACGACTACCTTTTTTAAAAATAACTTCATCTCGAACATGGTAGGAGAATGATCTCACGTGTGGAATAGAAGACTTGACTATTTCATTTTAGTGTTTCTCTTTTAGGAAATATCTCAATTCCTAAAAGTCACTTACCGAGATTTCATTGTAAGATACGAATCTTGAAACCACAAAGAAACGTCTTAGAACTTTCGAAATCTTCTAAATAGAAGAGTGCTCAAGGAACTTGGAAATATAGCTGAACTTGTCATCCAATCTTGGGATGCTTGAGAAGTTACATAATTTACGTAACTAATCAACTAAGGCTTATCCGCATGACTTTCTAAATACACTTGGGACTTAGAGTCATCATACATCGCAAAAAGTTTTCAAGTAATTAAATTTTCTTGATCATCAAGAAAATTTAATACTTAACTTTCTCCTAGTGCCTACTTATACCTAGCAAGACATCAAACATATTTAATTGTCATTAAAAATTTATTTTTGATAACGGAGTATCAACTTGGGAAGGAATTGACTAATTACTTGAGCTACAAACTAGAACTAGTATGTCTTTGCAACTTAACTATTCCTCTATCCTCCCTAATGTCAAGCCGTGAGATTTATCAAGTAAGCTAAATACTAAGAGAGTACATTTTCATATCTACTTGCAAACAACATCACGTTCTAACATGCAAATGCATGTGTCTACATGCAAATCCATATGCTCACATGCGTATGCATGCCCAAAAAATAATGCAACAATCATGCATGAGCTTGATGCATGACTATTCCTTGTACTAAGAATGTATATTATGCAATCTTGATGCCTGAATATCCTTTCCTTTGTCCTAATGCATTATGAAAAAAACATATCCTTATGGTGCAATAAAAAGCTTACTCAATGGAAAGGAAATCTAGAATTAAACTACCAAAATACATTCTTTGATGCACAAGGATCCTTTTAAAACAATTATTTCCATAATGCAAACTAATGCTTGGAATGAGAAATGGATTATTTCATTATCCTAATCTAGACTTAATCAATTGAAATCATGGCTATTTCAATATGCATCTACGATTAAGTATAGAATAATGAAAACAGGATAAATCAAGCATTAAGGCCAAGTAGAAACTAGAAAATACTTATCTCGCAATTAGCTACGTTCCTCCGTTGATCCTTAGGAAGAAATATTCTCCGAGGAACTTCTCTTGTTGCCTCTTTAGTAGAGCAATCCTCTTCTTTGATTTATGTTTGCCTTGGCCTTCTGATGCCATTGGATGATGTGTACGGGATGCCATTGGATGATCTGTACAATGGATGTCTGAAGCTATAATACGTATGACCTAGCTCAACCAATACAGCACAAGATTATTTAGCTCAGTTGGTAGAGCACAAGATTCTCCTTCTTGATGTCACAAGTTCGAGCCTCATCTATGCAATGTGTGTAGAAGAATTTAATTTTATCTCTATTGATAAGCTGTTGTGGGTCCAAATCTGAGCGATATGATAAGAAGGTCCAACAACTAGACACAAACGAGCACAGTAGAGTTGCACATTTGATAAACTTGTAAACCAAGACATCACGGGTTCAAAACTCGGGCCCCGTCTGTAGTTCCTTCTCACTTTTGAAGTGATTCTTTGCCTTCCACAACGTGTGAAGCAAGGCTTTGTAGATGTTTGCTGGACGTCTTAGTCATCTAAGAGACCTGATCTCTTCGATAGGGAAATCATCCACGAAGAGGGCGTCGCAGGTTCAAAACCTAAATATGCACTGTGCTATAGAAGTTTTTAATCTCTGATTGAACTTCTGCTGATACAATCAAATGATTTTATGCACAGATTCTGCAAGCAATCGACGGGATCGCTCTCATGGATAAAACGAGGCTTTCGTTGCGACGCGATATGAGTTGGAACCCATTCTCTGATTACCTTAAAGGAGAATTTTTGTTTTGTAATCTCTTATGGGAGATACGTATGTACGACCGCCAAGAGAGATCTGGAATAAATCTCTAAAATTTGCCAAGAAAAATGCATCGAGTAACCACCAAGAAGATGAAGATGCAAGGTGAAAATTTCTCATGGAAACTAATGAAGAAGATGATGAGCCATATAGGCCACCATGGGAGCTTGGCCAAAGCTCTGAAACCAATGCAAAAAACTAGGAATTACGACCACCACGTGCTAGAGAGATGACTCTCCTCCCAACCTTATGCCTGTATATATAGCTACTCGAATCAAGGAGGACCACAAATGTAACTAGAGTCCACAAGTGCATGTGCAATCTCCTCCACTCCTTTCATATCTACCGGTAGAGTCTACTAGTGGCTCTAGTGATCATGACCACTGCTTTACTACCTTCCACTAGAGTCCACTAGTGGTTGTTATACTCGCCTCTCGAGTTAAGTCCACTAGACTCAAGTTAGCTCACCTTAACTTGAGTCAGAAGGCTTTAGAGCTCCTTGGGCAAAACTCTCTCCCCATGCTCCCCATGGGAGTTGAACCCAAGACCTCCTCCTTCACAACCATGAGACTTAACCACTAGGCTAAGTGGATTACTTGAATATGAGAGCACATGAACTTATGCTGAAGTCTATTCTTGAGATCTTTGATCCTACAAATGAGTGACCAAACAGTGTCCGATTTGAGATATGTCTGAATCGACCAGACCCTTAGATCATAGACTTACTTTATTACAGTTAGCATGGAAGATACTATGTGGAATGAGCACTTGATGATTCATGTGAACTATAGGTTGTAACTTCTTGATCAATTACCATTGTAAAAGAATAATTCCTTTGGGATTCTTGTAAAAGCTTATATCTCGTGGAGTTAGGAAGAATATTAGCTACGCCTCCAATTTGAAGGAATATCTCCTAAATTAGGGAAGTTACTTTTTGATTGACGCCAAGTTTGAATTCAAAATTCAAACCTAGAAGAAACTCATCTAAAAAGGGTTGTAAAATCTTGCGGGGGTATGTGCCTCATTTTGAGCTCATTCCTTGATTATTTGTAGAGCTTGAGTAGCTGACACCATAGATAACTCAGTTCATCATCATTGAGCATCATTAGAATGGCAATGACCTTGTACAATCATGTTGTATAATACATATAGCTCATTGAACATCTCTATCTACTTCTCTGCTATGAGTACTCAGAACCGTCAACTTCTTCTTGTCATATCTCAGTGAATACTCAACCATTTTTTATAATCTTTGGCTTTTTGGAACTATCTTATAGTCTAAGTTCTGCTATCAAAAGTTCAAGGCATTTGGTTCATGAATATAGGAGAAATCATCTTTGAAGTGCTCATTGGTCATCTATCGGTTAGTCAATAAAAAGTTGGGGGGTAAGATTTGATTTGCTAAAATCATTTCTCAAAACATAGTTGATCATTTTAAATGATTCCACTTGCAATCATTAGCTATCTAAGCTAATTGAATTCCCGCAAAAGGAATTTTGTCAATTGCTACTATATTGTGAGCTCTGAGTAAGAAAGTAAGCAGGTGTATGAACTAAAATAGAAAGTTTTTCAGCACTAGCTATTCTTGAACTAGTCTGTTTTGGATTAATTATTTCAAGCATCGATTCCAAAGTACATAGGTACTTTCTTGGTGTCATTTGCAAGATAAAATGACCTACTTTTTAACTCTAAAGTGCATCAGGGCTAGTACAAAGCAAGCTTTAGCAGTACCACCTCACTTCCTTGCGGTATCCATCCATCTCTTCCAACAGATTTTGAAACATCAATAGATATCATATTCATCATATGATGTTGAACAATGAACAGCTTCTCAGAATGATCTGCACTTTTGGATGCATAGTTGTTTTGCTACCTTTTGTTATTTTAATTCTTCAACTTGCAGTCACATTCATAGTGTCTAGGTTTACCACAATTCCAACATCCTTTACTTTCATTACTTAAATCATTTCTTTGGAAATATCTACGTCCTCTTTGGCTCCCCCTACCTTGAAACTATCATCTTCCTCCTGCATGATTCTGTTGTTGACCTTGGTCTTGGTTATTGTGTCCTCTTCCACTTTCAGAGCCTCTACCTCTGCCTCTACCTCTTCTAGAGTGGAATACTTGCTCAGAACTGGGGTTTCCCTGGGATTTTGGATCCTCACCAAGATTTTTTTTTTCTTCAATAATCAGAATAGATACCAGATCCGCAAAATTCACAATATTTTCACTTGTCCCTACAGAAGTTCTGAACTGCTTATATGCAACTCTTAAACCAAGAAGGCATGCTTTCACCTTATCATCATCATCTTCTACATTCACACCAATAGATGCAAATGATTCACATATGCTTTGGAGTTTCAAGGTGTAATCACTAATGGACATACTCTTTTTCTTCAATGTATGTAGCTCGTTCTTGAGTTGCAATTTTTTGTGCATTGTTCCAAGCCTCTTTCAGAGTCTTGGCATCTTGTATGTGCCTAGTCATGCTATCTTGTATGCCAAAAGATAGCCAATACATTACCTTTCGTGCTCCTTGAATTCTAAGTATTGTGTCTGAGTATTAAGTTACAGTAATTAATGATTAATTTTTGTAACATTGCAATCACACTTAATAATTCTGTGCGAATTTGTAAAGTTTGATACATAAATTAGACACATTGCGCAGTGATAATTATTAAACAAGAAGTAGTTGGTTATTAATTAAATGTTGAATTGGGAAAATGAAAAAGGGCCTCTGTACTATCAGACCCCTGTCCATGCCAAGAACCCAGAAACGAGATTCAAAGGGCTTAACAGAAAAGCACTTTTAACACAACTTCTTCTATAATGACTACACTTTTTCTTTTCATTGGGACAATTGATGACTTTACATATTTTTCAATTTCAACACTCGAGGGCATTTGTCTGAGGTGCTCTCGGATGTTCAAAGCATGGTATATTAATACAATCAAAGCAATATTGCCATTCATGAACTTTTTGTTACCTCATTGCTTCTTGGCTTCAAATATTCATTCTTGGACATAAGGTGTGAAATTTACTTGATTTCCGCTCTTGCATGTGATAGGAGTTGCACTACTATTTTTTGAGGAACACTATATCTATGCATGGTTGGAAAACAAAAATGTTGATGTACTATTCGTATAGCCTCTTCTATATGGATTCTATTGATATCTAAGACTGTTCACTTTTTTTCTTCATGACATTCTTGCTCAAGGTTTATAAGATGGTCCTTGGTCCACCCAAATGCATCTTTGATCAATTTGTGAGTGAATTTGATTTTTGTCCAAGTTTCTTGTAAATCTACGTCCTTTGCTTTGGGCACTCTCAACATGTCTAATGCAGGATGTAAAGTATTCATAACCTGAGTATGCCTTTTAAATTCAAGCTTATAGATTGGCATGGTAAAGTATCCTACAATGCCATCTTTTGTCCATATATCAATTGTTTAGGGTCTTTCATGTAGCACATAGAAGTCTAGATACATGATAGGTAATTGATGATCCCTATCCATGATTCTGATAGTGATAAAAAATAGGTGATCACCTATTGGTTGATCTTTGTGAAACTAGCGTCTAGGTGCTTTGGTAGCACTTTCTAGAGGAAATTCCAATATATCCTCTTTTTGAGTCACTTTAGAATCATTGAAAGGCATATGCACTTGAAATTGAAGTACCAATTAATCTCAAGTCTAAAGAAAATGCCTTCCCTTTGTATATGTGCATTTAATTGTTGTTGATTGTGAACCCGCTCCTCCTCTCACAAGTTCGAGTAGGGCATGATACTTGTGAATCTCAAATTTTGCCTTGCGTTGATATAGTTGAACATGATTCTTGTGAACCCATACTTTTTTGTTGATTTGTCTTTGTTGTTGTCGTGTTGCTCATGAGATTGTGGACGGTGTGACCTTCTCACAAGTCCCTTTAGGTTTAATGACCTTACTCAGTTGCTCATGCTCAATCTCTTGAGAAGAAGGGATAGGTTGATCATGCAATTTAGGACAAGGTGTAGGTTTATGGAGAATAGAGGAATCACTAGACAAGGGATTTGATGGAAGTTCTTTAACAAGATCACCTAAACTTGTAATCCTAGGGTTCTCTTCCCATGCCACTTTTAGGGATTCTCGTCTAATAGACTAAAGACCCCGATTTTCTATTTTTGTTGATATATGTCCTTGGGCAAGGTGGATATTGACTTCAAATTCGAAAATTTGATCATGTCCTAGGACCAATTCTTCCAGAAGATCTCAGCCCTTGCAAACTAAGAGTCTTTGTTACATGGTATTGTTTCTTAAATGTACGGACATTGAAATCTCTCCTAGGCACTCAATGATGTTTCCTTCGATCCCTATCATATGCCCCTTTGTTGGAATGAGTTGTGCCTTTAGCTTCTCCACTAACGAGGCTCGTATAGTACTGAAAGCTTCTCAAGTGTTTATCAACAAGTCGACTAATTGGTACTAATCTTTACAAATAGCTAGGTCTAAGTATGGGTGTCAGATGAAATTTCCTAGGGTTTTTGCCATAAAGATAGGTTCTTCTCCTTGTGAATATCTTTCGTCACCTTGTCATATCCATTCTTTTCTTTTTGGTATTTGTTCTAGTGCTTCCACTATACTTCTTCTTGTATTCTTTCCTCTTTGTTCCCTCTATTTTGAGATCCTAAGAGTCTTGTTAACATTCTTTTGGTTAATGGTTCCATACACCATTTGACCCTAAAACCATGTATGTAGTTGGGTAAGATGTCTCCATCAAGTGTGGCTAGGATGAAAGTTCCACTTGTAGAGATTTTGTTTATCAGTAGTGGTCCATATCCTCATTGTTGCAATTTCTTTGCATGATGCTTAAGTATGCATACTAATACTATGTCTCCTTCTCTAAGTCCCTTTTCGTGTATGTGAGTGTCATAATATGATTTTTGTCTCCTTTTTGCCACATAAATGCCAGCTACAATTTGTAACCTAGTCTCATGCAATTTCGCTATTTAAGCCAATTGTCTAGATAATTAATGTCCCGTCCACTCATATTTTTTAGCAACTCTCAAAGTAGGGGCTAGGAAATCAATTGGCAATATTGCATTCTACCCATATACTAGATTAAAGGGAGTGGTTCCAATAGCTATTATATATGCTACTTGGAAGGCCCACATTGCATGATGCAATTGTTTATCCCAACTCCATCATCCATTGTTGACTATCTTAGTTAACACCGTGCATAACACCTTATTAGGACTCTCCACTTATCCATTAGTCTACGGATGATAGGGTCATGAATTTTTATGGATCACTAGAAACTCATTCATGATGGACTCGATGACTTTGTTAATAAATGGATTCCTCTATCACTTACGATTTCAGTTGGTAGTCCAAAGCGAGTGAATATATTTTCAAACAAGAATTATGCCATACTTTAGGCATTTCTTGTAGCTTTTTTTTCCACCCATTTTGTCAAATAGTACGTGGCTACGATGATATATTCAACATGTGGTCCCTTTGCTGGGGAGGTTTATTGGTCCAATGAAATCAATACCCCATCCTAAGAAAGCGTGCGCACTAATCATGGCTCTCAAGGCCATTTCATCTTGTCATATAGGATACTTTGTTTGTTGACATACATCACAACTTCGCATGAGCCATCTTCAGTATAGGAAGGTATTCTCCTTCATGCACACATAAATGTAATTGGTTATCTTTTCCCCTTAAAAACAAATTCCATCTTGATTATAGAATAGTCTTTACTCTGTTCATTGAGTGCTCACTTTCTAGCTAAGATTGCTCCTTCAGGATAAGTACAAAACCTCAAAAAATTGACTAACATTTTACTCCACGCGGGTGCAATGGTACTCAGAAACAAGTCTGAGAAGATCACTGCTCTGAAATGAACTTGACAGAGATGTGAAGAAGATATGTGATCAATGTATATGTATTAAATCACATAGAGATACAATGACATTGGCAATGTATATTTCACAATGTGATGGTATGGAAGTGGCTATAGATTGAGCTCACCAATCACACAAATCCCTCTCAAAATGATCTCTAAATCAAGCTCATTCCATGCGAGATTTTATAGCTAGAGTTGGAGCCAACTTTTGAATTCAAATTCAAGCGCTCAGCATAAAGTGAGTCCTAAACTTAGGACTTACTTTCTCATCAATCAACTACCAAGAATTCAAGATTTGGTTCCTCCTAACTCCACGTGGTGTTAGTGCAATTAACATATGCACTTTTACAAAGATAAAAATAAATTGACTTTGACAAGGGAATGGTCATATGTTACTATATGAGATAAGTGCTAATTGTCCAAGTATGTAGGCTTGGACTCATTTGCACCAACACTAAATGTGTATACAAGCTGAAATGTAAGCATGGTGGAAGATTTGATAGGATTAAGGCTATGCTAGTTGCAAGATGTTATGCTCAAGAGATATGCATTGATTTTGATGAGGTCTTTGATCCCACATGCCAAAAAACTACTATTCATAGCATTCCTACACTTGTAGCTCATTATGGCCAAATCCATATTAGTTGAAAATAAAACCACATTTTTGAATGGTGATTTACATGAAGAAGTCTATGTATTTCTACCCCATGTTTTGGTCCAAAAAGTCCATGAAAACAAAGTGTCCAAGTTTAAAAAGGCATCATATATATTGAAGCATGCACCATGTGCTTGGTATGAAAAGATACACATGGTTTTGAGAGCAATCCATCTGAGAGCACTTGATATGTGAAGTGTGTAGATGATGTAATTTTGAGCATTGTTGTATAAGTTGATGATATCTAGCTCATTGTTCCTAATGAGAAGCATATTTCCAAATTTAAGGTTGATCTGCATGCCTCTTTTGAGATGTAAGATGATAGGCATTCACATCATTATTTGGGTATTGCGTCTATGAATGTTAATAGGGGAATAGATTTTGGTCAAAAAAACCTATAAAAAGACATTGTTGTAGCAATTTGGCCTTCAAGAGTGCAAACCTATTGCCACTCACATGGAAACAAGTTTATGGTTGACTCTTCATTATTTTATAGATGCACTTGATGTTCTTCTCTATCGATAGGCTATTTGATGCTTAATTTACTTGTGAATAACATGTCCTAATATTCTCAAATGGAAAAGTTTAGGAATTTCCCACATGTCAATCATTGGGAGGCAATTAAGAACATCTTTCATGAATTGCGTGATACCTATATACTTAGACTGTTTTATCCCAAGGGGGGATCATTACCATAGAATTTACATGCTTTTTATGGATCAAAGTAGGTTGATTGCTATATATTCATGTGCTTGATACTTGTTGTCCCTTAATGTTGGTACATCATACATATCTTTGTTGAGAAAGGAGCAACTTATCATGGCCACTTCTAGTTCTGATGTTGAGTACAAAGCAATTGTCAGAGTGATTGTTGAGTGTGTGTTGCTTAGAGGCCTTAGGCTAAAATGGGTGTTGTCCAATTTTCTTCCACCGCCATCTTTAGTGAAATGCAGAGTGAATTAGTAGTTTTTAGGTATCGAGTGTTCCATGCTTGCACAAAGAATATGCTGAGGTGTGCTATTATCATAGACACACTATTTGCATGAGAGATTAGTTTGGTTTACATGTCGATACATGATAATGATGCGAAGCTTTTCATGAAGGCTTTTCTGAGCGAGGAGTTTTAATATTTTTGCAAAGCTTTGAGCTTCCATTTGTGAATTGATTTCTTTTTACATAGCTTGACACTTCCTTATACATGAGTGCTAGATCCTTGTTCTCGACATCACTTCAATGGGGGATTTGTTCATATATTGGAGTAGTGATGTATATGAAAGCACTTAGATCCCTTGAGGGAACTTTTCCTCTCATTAGGAGGTTTTTTGCCTCATAATTTTTACATTTACAACCCTTATGGATCTTTTATCTTTGTACATTCACTTGGTAACACTCTAAGTGTTGTGCTGTTCCCCAAGCTTCTTCTTCTTCATATTGATGTTTGTGTGCTTCACCAAATCTCTATTTCGAACATAGATATTATTGACATGTCTGAAGGTATTAGGTAAAGACATGGGCGTGGTAGTACAAACCTCGAACTCTATCAAAGAAATCATTGACATTCCTAAAGGAATTAGTCATGGAATTGTATTATGGGCCATTCATGACTTTCCAAGATACATTTTTGTAATGCAAAATTATATTAAATACAGGACCAAGACACAATTACCTCACTAAAGGAGTCCAGAATCGAAAGTCAAAAACTCAATTACAATGAAAGCGATTACTATGCTGCATTACAAGTCCAGACTCAAGGGGGTAGCTAGGCAAAGATGTACGAGGGGGCTAGCCAAGCAACAATATTCACTCTTCATCTTATGTTATTAAAGTCATAAACTTGATAGAGGTCATCATAGTACTTCGACTTTGGTGATTAATCTTTAGTAGAAATATCTAGAGTAGTAGGGGAAAAATGATTGAACACCATGTATTCTTTTCAGATAAATTACTTGAACTTTTTGACCTAGAAATAGATCATAACAAAGAGGATTTTATTGTTTTCTAGGACTTCAAAATACTTCAGCAAGAGGGTCCCGACCTTAACAACCTTCTTATACTTCAACTTGAGTTTAAACTGAGAGCATGGCCTCTCTATTAATCTAGTAGTTCTTTAGAGTCCGTCTTCTCCTTTTTCTCTAGGGGATCTCTTTGAGGGACTCATTTGTGCTCCTTGAAAGATAACATCATTGAATCTAACTCTTTTACCTTCAAGTTTGAGTCATTCATTAATTCTCCAAGTAAGAAAAAAAACAATGAAGATTAGTTGTTTCCTTTATCTCCATAAGATATAAAACATTATAAGTCCTATTGTGATCCATAGAAATATGTTTGTCAAAGATTTAAAAACCAATAAGATTCCTTCCCATTAGACGAGCAATTTTTTCAGGATATCCATTTTGTATGTAGCCATTCTAGTAAATCCTAGCATCTAGATAGTCAAAAAATAGATGAATGAGAGATTCTTCTTGATTATAGAAGGAACATTTAATCTTAGTATTCTATACATAGTTTATCTTACTACCACACTAAATTCCATGATCTAGAAGCAACAATAAACCCTTTGTGAGTAAAAGATAGGAACCAAATCACACAAAACTTATTCTTCCGTTTGTACCATCACCATTTAATATACCAGGTATTATTGAGTTAATAAGTAAGGGAAACCCTATATTACCTTCGGGACACATTAGAAGATATGAGTTTCTATTAGTCAAAAGTGGACTTGGAGGTCACAAACCTAGGGAAATTTTTACTAGTAATTTGTCAAATGGTCCTATAAGCCCTCTAAGAAATATCCTTGTCTTGAATCAAAGTGTTAACTTCATGAACTTGTTGGTGATCATCCTAGATATATTTGAAGAGACTAATTTCTTGAAAGGTGATTTTTTGGCTAAAGAAGCTTTTGAAAGAACTTGGAGAAGGTTGTAGGAGGTTAAAAAGTGAGTTGGAAAGCGACGAAGTTTGGTCAAGCCAACCGGCATAAGACTAGCCCGTGAGCTTATGGAGACTCAAATAGACCTTATAGGCATGCAATAAGTGCAATAAAATGCACTATGTACTTTATAGCATCAATGAGAAAGAGTCGATACAAAACAGATAGATTTGCACATTTACTAGCTCAAAAAACTTATTATCTTTGGATGAGATAATGAACTTCAAATGATCCAGCAACCAGCATGATTACAATTAGAAAAGATTCTATTATGGGAGTGATATACATAGGATTGAGTTTATAAAATGCTCAAGAGCACAAGGTATAAGCAAAATATGCTTTTGGAATGAATGAGACGCGAAATAGTGGTACCTCCTATTTTTTAGGAATACATAGAGATTGACCCCGAGACAAAAAAATTGAGCTTTCTCCCAATCTACTAAGCCAATTGCTTTGAAAAATCACACGCATAACCTAGACACTAATGATTCCTCTATCATCCAATTTGAAGCTCTATAGAAAGAGTAGCAACATCTCCAATCTCGCTGTTGTTGAAGAAAATGATGCAAAAAAATGAAGAAGCAAGACAATGACGGCCACAAGTGTATGTATATTGATTCCATGTAATGTACTAGTGATCTGAAGTCTTCATATAGACACTTGAAGTGCTCCATGACTTCTACAAGTGGATTTTTAATTCAAGTGAAGGTGGAAAAGTTTGTTGGAGGGAATCAATTAACTTTCCTACAATCTAGGAAAAGTGAATATCTAGATTGATCTACTTTTAGGTGATTGATTGATTGATTGATTGATTGATTGATTGATTGATTGCAACTCAACCACCACAAATTCATGGAAGATTAGATCTCTGTTTCTACTTTTACATGTGTAAATCTCTAGGCTTTTACAATGGTAAAAGATCCATTAAAATCTTTTAAAAAAATACAATGAGTGAGCATAAGTAAAAGAACTCTCCAATGGATATTCTTTCCATGAAGCCAAGCAATAGCTTTTGATGTAGATCAAATCCATCTCAATCATAGTGTAAGCTTGGTATTAAGATAGCTCCCCTATGTCTCTTGATCCTTTGAATGCCATTCAGATCATATGTGTCATAATAATATCATCTACATATACACATAGATAGATAACCTCATTGTGATCCCTTTTGATGAATAAAGAAGGATCCGAGTTGCTCAGCTTGAACCCTTGATCTTGAAGGTATGCAACCAACGTGTAATTCCAAGCTCTAGGAGCTTGTTTCAATCCATACAATGCTTTCTTAAGTCTACAAACATAAGATGCACGATTAGAGTTTTCAAAACCTGGAGGTTGTGACATGTATAGCTCTTCACTTATCCAACCATTTAGAAATGCACTTTTTACATCAAGCTGGATGAGTCTCCAATTTTTTGCAATATCTACACTTATCAATGCTCTAATTGTATTCATCTTTGCAACTGGTGAGAACGTTTCCTCATAGTCTATACAATGTGTTTACGAGCATCCTTTGGCAACTAATCTTGCCTTGTACCTACAAACTGGTCCATCTAAGTTTCTTTTAACTTTATATACTCATCTGAAACGAATTACCTTTTGATTTAGCTAAAGTGGAACCAAATCTCAAGTGTCCATCGCCTTCAATGCATCTATTTCTTCTTTCGTGGCCGTTTTCCAATTAGGGTTTGCCTTTGCCTCTTCATAGGTTGAGGGTTCTTCTGAAATTGAGTCTTTTGCCAAGTAGCTTGAATGCTTTGTAACAAATGTGGAATCATATCCATACCTTTCTGGTTCTTTCTTCTCTCTTGTTGATTGTCTAGGTGCTTGCTTGGAGCATTCTCCATGCTCTTGCATTTTTGCTTTGCCTCTTGACTTCCATAGTTTGTAATCCTTTTCCCTTTCATCTTGGTCATCATCTGTATCATATCTTGGATCCTAGACTTGTGTATCATGCTTGCTTCCTAACATATGAGAAGTAGAATCAAGATCATATGGTAGAGTTACCTTTTGTTTGTCTTCATCATACTAAGACCTTTGTTCTTCAAACACAACATCTCTACTTGTAGTGAATTGTTTGGTTGAAGGATTATAGAACCTGTAACCCATTTGAGTTGAGTAATATCAAATAAACATTGCCTTTAATGACCGTTCATCTAGCTTACCTCTTATTTGTGATGATACATGAACATAAGCTAAGCAACCAAACAACTTGCAATGTCCAAGACTAGGTTTTCTTCCATTCCATGCTTCATAAGTAGTCATACCTTGAATTGATTTGGATGGTAGTCTATTGACAAGGTACATAGCAGTTGAGATAGCCTCTAGCCATAGATAATGTGGAAACCTCTTCTCTTCAAGCATTGTTCTAGCTTATCCAACCAATGTCATGTTTCTCCTCTTTACAATTCCATTTAGTTGAGGAGAGTACCTGGTAGTCACTTCCATTCAGTCTTGTCATTGGAAGCTTTGACATTACCAATCTTCTCCACATTGTGCTTTGTGCCATCCCCTTTTTGTACTTCATGTCCATGCTTTTGACTTTCCAAATCAAATAGAAGAGCAATGTTCCCTGCAACATGAGTTGAACATCCGAAATCTATGTAGAACAAATATTCATCTTGTTTACCTTCTTTGTGGCTTATATTCATTAGAAGCAATGAGTCTTCATGTTGTTGATCTTTTGAATAATTATTGTAGTCCCTTCTATTATGGACTCTATTGCTAATGTTGAAGTCGTGTCCACCTCTTCCTCTATTGTTGCCATATCCACCTCTTCCACTTTCTTTCTCAGTCTTCCCATTGAACCAACAATTCTGAGTGATGTGGTTGGTCTTATCACAGATGGCACAAGGTCGAACATTCAGACCTTTGACTTTGTCATGCTTTGCTCCTTTCTTCCCCCCTTTCCACTTGCTCTTTCTTATGAAGCTCGCTTGGGAAGTCCCCTCCTCATCTTCTTCCTTCTTCTTGCCTTTCAGATTCTTATCCTTCTTATCTCCATATAGAGTACTAGTTGAATTACCATGATAGGAGTTACCTTCCTTTATGCTATTGTTGGCCTCTTGATTGAAGAGTTGTCCAAAAAGATGTTGAAGTCTGGAGTTTGCACATCCATGATGAGATCATAAACCATGGTGAAGGATTGCCATTGCTTATCACTTCGAATCCCAATGAGAATTTGCCTCATGATAGCCTTTCTTCAATGATGTCTCTAATGCATGCTACAGGATTTGCAAACCTCGTTGACCTGGGTAACAAACTCTGTGAAGGTTTGTTTAAGTGTCTTCTTCATTTGGTTGAACTCATTCCAAAGATGATTCTTTCTTTCTTTGGTTCTAGCAAAAAAGAAAGTCTCTACGGCATCCCAAGTCTCTCGAGATGTCTTGCATCCTCTAATATGTGGCAACAGACAGTCAGAGATAGATTTTAGTATGTATGACCTTGCTTGAGCATCCCTATTGCACCAAAGTGTGAGCTTATCTCTCTCCTCTTGTGTAGGTCCTCCTTTGGATCTTAGAATAGGAATAGCTTCATCACCTGCTACAATTCCATAAAGATCTCTACCTTGCAAATATGCCTCCATTTCATTTGCCAAGCTGCATATTTGTGTCGATCAAGCTTCTTGATCATTGAAGGAAATTTGTCATCCATCTTGATCTAGCTCTGATACCATTGAAAGAACTTGGAGAAGCTTGTAGGAGGAAAAAAAGTGAGTTGCAAAACGATGAAGTTTGGTCCAACCAACCGGCACAATACCAGCCCTTGGGCTTATGGAGACTCAACTAGACCTTAAATTCATGCGATAAGTGCAATAAAATTCACTATGTACCTCACAGCATCAAGGAGAAAGAGTGGATACAAAACATTTAGGTTTGCATATTGACTAGCTTAAAAAACTTACTATCTTTGGATGAGATAATGAACTTCAAATGATCATAGCAACCAGCATGATTACAATTAGAAAACATCCTTTTGTGGGCATGCTATACATATCGAGGACTGTATATAATGCATAAGAGTACAAGGAATAAAAGAAATATGCTTTTGGAATGAATGAGACACTCAACAATGGTACCTTCTATTTTTCAGCAATTTGTAGAGATTGACCCAGAGGTAGAAAAACTAAGATTTCTCCCAATCCATGAAACCAAATGCTTTGAAAATTTATAGGCATAAACTAGATACTAGTAAATTTCCAATGCATCATCTCCAATCCAATTTGAAGCTCTATAGAGAGAGCAGAAGCCTATGCAAGCTTAGAGTTGTTGAAGAAGATGATGCAAAAAAATGAAGGAACAAGACAATGATGGCGACAAGTGTGTGTATGTTGTTTCCATGTAATATACAAGTGATTTGAATTCTTTATATAGACTCTTGAAGTGCTCCACAACCTCTACAAAAGGATTTTGAATTCAAGTGAAGCCGATAATGTTTTTTTGCAGGGAATCAATTCACTTTCTACAATCTAGGAAAAATGAAGATCTAGTTTGATCTACTTTTAGGTGATTGATTGATTGATTGATTGGAACTCAACCACCACAAATTTGTGGAATATTAGATCTCTTTTTCTACTTTTACATGTGTTAAGCTGTAGGATTTTACAATGGTAAAAGATCCATTAAAAAACTCTTAAAAAAATATAATGAATGAGCATAAGTAAAAGAACTCTCCAACAGATATTCTTTTGATGTAATCCAAGCAGTATCTTTTGATGTAGATCAAATCCACTTCAATCATAGTGTAAGCTTCATGTTCCAATAGCTCCCACTCAAGCTAAACTATGCTTGAGTCTTCATTCTCTAATAGGTTGAATACCTGCCATAGCTTTGAATCTAGAAAGCTTTATTCCATCAAGTGCCTTCATCATCATATCTGCTACTTGGTTTTTAGTTTCAAAAAAAAGAAATGTCAATATTTTTGCCATGAGCTTCTCCCTGATGAAGTGGTAATGAACCTCTATGTGTTTGGTTCTTGCATGGAAAATAGAACTCACAAATCCCAAATATGTATAAAATGTTTTTAACCTTATTGCCTCTTTAGTTGCTATGATCAAACATTTGTAATGTGTTTAAGTTGAGGATAAAGCAGTTGCTGGTTGCTTCTTGGAACTCCATGATACTAGCTTCAAACCTGCAAATGCTAAGTAACTAGAGTTACTTCTTCTATCATCCTTAGCTCCTCCCTAATCTGCATTTGAATAGATTTTGATATCCAAATCTAAAGAGTAAGGATACAATATACCTTCATTGATTGGAACTTTGAGATACTTAAGTACTCTCTTAACTGCATTCATGTGTGGTCTTCTTGGCTAATGCATGAATTGACTAAGCACTCCCACACTATATGAGATGTCTGCCCTTGTATGAGTAGCATATATCAAGCAACCTACTTAGCTTTGATATTCTTTAATCGCTTCAACTTTCTCACCTCCATAAGCACGTAGTTTATGATTCATCTCCAACGGAGTACTTGGAGGTTTAGTTTTCTCCATTTTGAAATTAAGAACTATATCCTAAATTTATCTTCTCTAAGTCAAATACATTCCTTGATCTGTGTATATCACCTGCATACCTAGGAAATATGTGACCTCACCTACGTCACTGATTTTGAACTCCTCTTGCATGTGTGTCTTGATCTTTTAAATGCCATTCAGATGATCACCTGTCACAATAATATCATCTACATATACAAATAGATAGATAACCTCATTGTGATCCCATTTGATGAATAGAGAAGGATCTGATTTGCTAGGTTTGAACCCTTGATCTTGAAGGTATGTAACCAACCTGTAATTCCAAACTTTAGGAGCTTGTTTCGATGCATATAATGCTTTCATAAGTTTGAAAACATAAGATGCATGGTTAGGGTTTTCAAAACCTGGAGGTTGTGACATGTATACCTCTTCACTTATTCAACCATTTAGAAATACATGTTTTACATCAAGTTAGAGGAGTCTTCAATTTCTTGTAGCAGCTACACTTATCAATGTTCTGATTGTAGTCATCTTTGCAACTGGTGAGAATGTTTTCTCATAGTCTATACCATGCATTTGTGATTATCCTTTGGCAAATTATCTGGCCTTCTACCTGCAAAGTGATCCATCTGAGTCTCTTTTAACTTTATATACCCATCTACAACCAATTAGCTTTTGATTCAATGACATTGGAACCAAATCCCAAGTGTCCATCTCCTTCAATGCATCTATTTCTTCTTTCATTGCCTTTTCCCAATTAGGGTTTCCCTTTGCCTCTTTATGGGTTGAGGGTTCTTCTAAAATTGAGTCTTTTACCAAGTAGATTGAATGTGTTGTAGCAAATGTGGAATCATATCCATACCTTTCTAGTTGTTTCTTCTCTCTTTCTGATCTTCTAGGTGCTTGCTTGGAGCATTCTCCATGCTCCTGCATGTTTTCTTTGCCTCTTGACTTCCATAGTTTGTAATCCTTTTCCTTTTCATCTTGGCCATCATCTGTATCATGATTTCTTCCTTATTGATGAGAATCAGAATCAAGATCATATGGAAGAGTTACCTTTTTTTTGTGTTCATCATACCAAGACCTATGTTCTTCAAACACAACATCTCTACTTGTAGTGAATTACTTGGTTGAAGGATTATAGAACCTGTAACCCATATGAGTTGAGTCATATCCAATAAACACTACCTATGTTTCCCTTTCCTCTAGCTTACCTCTTATTTGTGATGTTACATGAATATAAGCTAAACAACCAAACACCTTGCAATGTCCGAGACGAGGTTTGCTTCCATGCCATGCTTCATAAGGTTTCATACCTTGAAGTGATTTGGATGATAGTCTATTGACAAGGTATATAGTATTTGAAATAGGCTCTACCCATAGATAATGTGGCAACCTCTTCTCTTCAAGCATTGTTCTAGCTATTCAAACCAATGTCTTATTTCTCCTCCCACAATACCATTCAGTTGAGGAGAGTACATGGTAGTCACTTCTTGTTTGATAACTTTATCCTACAAGAAGTCATCAAACTCTTTGGAGAAGTATTCTCCCCCTCCATCAGATCTGAGCTTCTTGAGTGATCTACTTGTATGATTCTCCACATGTGCTAGAGACTTTTTGAACCAATCAAACACTTCATTGTTAATTTTGGTAAGGTACAGAATAGACCATCTACTATGGTCATCAGTAAATGAGACATATTATCTTGATCATGCCAATGAAGGTTCTTGACTTGGTCCCCATACATCTGTATGTACTAAGTCCAATAAGTTGATGTGGATGTAGCCTTCGTGGTTGAATGGTTGTCTTTGTGCCTTCCCAATCTAACATGCATCACACTTGTTGATCATGTGTTGCTTTGATATGTTTGGTAGTCCTAGAACACTTTCATCCCTACATATATCCTTCAAGGTTCTTTCATTCATGTGAGCAAGTCTCTTATGCCACACTTCAAGCTCACTTAGGGTTTGACACCCAAAAGTGAATAAAGCTATGTTCTTGGATTCTCCTACTCCAAAAGTAAAGATCCTACCATGCTTCTTACCTCTACCTATCTTCTTGAAGCCTTGACATGGATCTTCCACAAAAGCTCCGTGTTGGGTGAACCTAGCTTGCAAGCCTTTTTCAACTATTTGGCCTACACTTATTAGGTTTTTAGTGATAGTCGGTACATAGAGAACCTTACTTAGAATGTTTATCCTCCCATTGGAAGCTTTGATGTTACCAATCTTCTCCACATTGTGCTTCGTGTCATCCCTTGTTTGTACTTCATGTCTATGTTTTGGACTTTCCAAATCAGATAGAAGAGCAATGTGTCAACATGATTTGAACATCCAAAATCTATGTAGAACAAATGTTCATCTTCCTTACCTCCTTTGAGGATTAGATTCATTAGAAGAAATGTGTCTTCACGTGGTTAATCTTTTGAATACTTTTTCTAGTCCCTTCTATTATGGCCTCTTTTGTTATTGTTGAAGCTCTGTCCACTTGTGATTCTATTGTTATCATATCCACCTCTCCACTTTCTTTTTGGGTCTTCCCATTGAACCAACAATATTGAGTGGTTTGGTTAGTCATAGATGGCACAAGGTTGAACATTCTAACCATTGTCTTTAACATGCTTTGGTCCTTTCTTGTTCCCTTTCCACTTGCTCTTGCTTGCGAAGTTGCCTTGGGAAGTCTCCTCTTCATCTTCTTCCTTCTTCTTGGCTTTCAACTTCTTATCCTTCTTATTTGCATATAGAGCACTAGTTGAATTACCATGATAGGAGTTACCTTTCTTTATTCTATTGTTGGCCTCTTGATTGAAGTGTTGTTCAAGAAAGATATTGAAGTCTAGAGTTTGCACATCCATGGTGAGATCATAAGCCATGGTGAAGGATTGCCATTGTTGATCGCTTTGAATCCCATTGAGAATTTGCCTCATGATAGCTTCTTCTTCAATGAGCTCTTCAATGGATGCTAACTGATACGCAACCTCCTTGAGGTTGGTCACAAACTCTGTGATGGTTTCTTTAGGTGTCTTCTTCATTTGGTTGAACTCATTAAAAAGATGATTCTTTCTTGCTTTGGTACTAGCAGAAAAGAAAGTCTCTAGGCCATCCCAAGTGTCTTGAGATGTGTGGCATCCTCTAATATGTGGTAATAGATGTCAGAGATAGAGTTTAGTATGTACAACCTTTCTTGAGCATCCCTTGCACACCAAAGTGTGAGCTTATCTGTCTCCTCTTGTGTAGGTCCTCCTTTCGATCTTGGAATAGGCATAGCTTCATCATCCGCTACAATTCCATAAAGATTCATACCTTGCAAATAGGCCTCCATTATTATTTTCCATGTTGCACAATTGTATCGATCAAGCTTCTGGATCATTGAAGGAAAGTGTTCACCCATCTTGATCTAGCTTTAATACCACTAAAAGAACTTGGAGAAGCTTGTAGGAGGTAAAACAGTGAGTTGCAAAGCGATGAAGTTTGGTCTAGCCAACCGACACAAGACCAACCCTTGAGCTTATGGGGACTCAAATAGACCTTATTGGCATGTGATAAGTGCAATAAAATGAACTATTTACTTTGGAGCATCAAGGAGAAAGTGTCAATACAAAAGAGATAGGTTTATGCATTGACTAGCTCAAAAAACTTATTATCTTTGGATAAGACAATGAACTTCAAATGCTTATAGCAATGGACATTATTAGAATTAGACAAACTACTTTTATCGGAATGCTATACATATGATTGAGTGTATAGAATGCACAAGAGTACAAGGAATAAGAAAAATATTCTGTTGGAATGAATGAGACACTCAACATTGGTACCTCCTATTTTCTTAGGAATTCATAGAAATTGACCTTGAGACAAACAAAACTAGGATTCGTCACAATATATTGAACCAAATCTTTTGAACATTTACATACATAAAGTAGAAAATAATACCTTTCCAATGAGTCCTGTCACATCCAATTTGAAGCTTTATAGAGAGAGGAACAGCCTCTACAAACTTACTATTGTTGAAGAACATGATGCGCAAAAATCAAGGAGCAAGAAAATGATGGCCACAAGTGTATGTATCTTGCTTCCATGTAATGTACAAGTGATTCAAAATCTTTATATAGAATCTTGAAGTGCTCCACAATATCTACAAGTGGATTTTGAATTCAAGCGAAGGCAGTAAAGTTCGTTGGAAGGAATCAATTCTCTTTCCTAGAATGTAGGAAAAGTGAAGATCTAGTTTGATCTATGTTTAGGTGATTGATTGATTTATTGATTGCAAATCAACCAGCAAAAATTCCTCGAAGATTAACTCTCTATTTCTACCTTTGCATGTGTAAAACTCTAAGTTTTTACAATGGTAAAATATCCATGCAAAATCTTTTAAAAAAATACAATGAGTGAGCATAAGTAAAAGAACTCTTCAACGGATATTCTTTCGATGTAATCCAAGGAATAGCTTTTGATGTAGATCAAGTCCACCCCAAGAATAGTGTAAAGTATGCTTGAGTATTCATTCTCTAATATGTTGAATAGCTACCATAGCTTTGAATCTAGAAAGCTTTATTCCATCAAGTGGCTTCATCATCATATCTGCTACTTGCTTTTCAGTTGGAACGAAAGAAATGTCAATCTCCTTTGCCATGAGCTTCTCGCTGATGAAGTGGTAATGAAGCTCTATGTGTTTGGTTCTTGCATGGAAAATAGGCTTTGCTGCCAGATGCATGGAACTTACATTATCTTGAAATATGTGAGATTTGGAACTCACACGTCCCAAATCTGTATACAATGCTTTTAACCATATTGCCTCTTAAGTTCCTATGGTCAAACCTCTGTACTCTCCTTTGGTAGAGCACAAAGCAACTATTGGTTGCTTCTTAAAACTCCATGATACTAGCATAGACCCTGCAAATGCTAGGTAACCAAAGGTACTTCTTTTTTCATCCTTCGCTCCTGCCCAATTTGCATCTAAATAGATTTTGATATCCAAATCTGAAGAGTAAGGATAGAATATACCTTCATTGACTGTACCATTGTGATACTTAAGTACTCTCTTTGCTACATTCATGTGTGGTCTTCTTGGCAAGTGGATGAATTGACTAAGCACACCCACACTATATGAGATGTCTAACCTTGTATGAGTATCATATATCAAGCTATCTAGCAAGCTTTGATATTCTTTAACGTCTTCAATTTTCTCACCTTCATAAGCACTAAGTTTATGATTCATCTCCAAAGGTATACCTTCATTTCTATTGTTCTCTATTTTGAGCTTAAGAAGTAGATCCTGAATGTATCTTTCTAAATCAAATACATTCCTTCATCTTTGCATATCACCTATATACATAGGAAATATGTGAGCTCACCTAAGTCATTGATTTTCAACTCCTCTTGCATGTGTCTCTTGATCCTTTAAATTGCTAATTTTGAACCCTTGACCTTAAAGGTATGTAACCAACATGTAATTACAACCTCTAGGAGCTTGGTTCAGCCCATACAATGCTTTCATGTAATTACAACCTCTAGTAGCTTGTTTCAATCCATACAATGCTTTTTTAAGTCTACAAACATAAGATGCATGATTAGGGTTTTCAAAACCTTGAGGTTGTGACATTACCTCTTCATTTATCCAACCATTTAGAAATGCATTTTTTACATCAAGTTGGAGGAGTCTCCAAATTCTTGCAGCAGCTACACTTATCAATGTTCAGATTGGAATCATCTTTGCAACTGGTGAGAATGTTTCCTCATAGTCTTTACATTGCGTTTGTGATCATTTGGAAACTAAATTTTCCTTGTACCTTTTGATTTGGTGACATTGGAACCAAATCCCAAGTGTCCATCTCCTTCAATGCATCATTTCTTCTTTCATGGCCTTTTCCCAATTAGGGTTTTTGTTTGCCTTTTCATAGGTTGAGGGTTCTTCTAAAATTGAGTCTTTTGCCAAGTAGGTTGAATGCTTTGTAAAAAATGTGTAATCATATCCATACCTTTATATTTGTTTCTTCTCTCTTGTTGATGTTCAGGTTCTTACTTGGAGCATTCTCCATGCTCCTCCATCTCCGCTTTGCCTCTTGACTTCCATAGTTTGTAATCCTTTTCCTTTCATCTTGGTCATCATCTCTATCACTTCTTGGATCTTGGACCTATGTATCATGCTTGCTTCCTAATTGATGAGAATCAGAATTAAGATCATATGGTAGAAATACCTTTTCTTTGTCTTCATGGTACCTAGACTTATGTTCTTCAAACACAACATCTCTACTTGTAGTGAATTCCTTTGTTGAAGGATTATAGAACCTATAACCCATCTGAGTTGAGTCATATCCAATAAACATTGCCTTTGTTGCCCTTTCATCTAGCTTACCTCTTATTTGTAATGGTACATGAACATAAGCTAAACAACAAAATAGCTTGCAATGTCCAAGGCCAGGTTTTCTTCCATGCCATGCTTCATAAGGATTCATACCTTGAAGTGAGTTTTCCTCATCTGATTAGGGGCAATCATCCTTGCTCAATTTCACATATGTGGGTAAAGGTTTACTCAATGCCTTTCCACCCTCCATATTGAACTTGTGAAGTACTTTGGATATGTACTGACTTTGAAACAGATATATGCATCTTTTGCTCCTATCACGAGTAATGCGCATGCCAAGAATATGTTTGGCATCCCCCAAATCCTTCATATCAAATGTATGACTCAGCTTGTTTTTGAGAATTCACAAATCATAAGAGGACTTCCCAACAATTAGCATATCATCGACATAAAGTATCAAGCATATCAAGCGGCCATCTGAGCATCTCTTTATGTAGAGACAATCATCCTCATTGCTTTGAGAATAGCCTTGAGACTTCATAAAAGCATCAAACTTTTGGTACCATTGTCTAGGGGACTGTTTAAGTCCATACAAGCTCTTCTTAAGTTTACAAACTAGACTTTCCTTTCTAGGAACTACATAACCCTTTGGTTGTTCCATATAGATCTCATCTGTAAGTTCTCCATGCAAGAAATAACTTTTCACATCCATTTGGACTAGCTCTAAGTCCTCCATTTCAATGAATCCAAGCAACATGCACAGGTAGTCATCTTGACCACTAGAGAGAAGATTTCCTCGAAATCAACACCATGTTGTTGCTTAAAACCCTTTGCAACAAGTTGTGCTTTATACTTTGGAGAAGCACTATCTGATGTGAATTTCAGCTTACATACCCATTTACATGGTAAAGCTTTCCTGCCCTTTTGCAAAGGTACTAAATCCCAAGTACCATTCTTCTGAATAGAATCCAACTTAGTCATCATGGCACGCTCCCACTTGACATGATCCTCTGTCTGCATAGCCTCTTTGTAGCAAGAAGGCTCACCGACATCTATTAGCATAACAAAATCTAAGCCTGGAACATATCTATGAGGTGGATGTGACACACATGCAAAACGTCTCAATGGTTGCTGAACAAGAATATGTGCAGACTGATCTAAATGGATATTTTCTTGAACATCCCTATGTGCAACATTTTTATGCATGGTAACGGGAGGACTAGTATCCTCAAACACCACTCTTCTCACTTCAACCAACTTAATGGGCTTTTTATGCATCTTAGACTCATTGAAAATGACATCACTACTTTTGATCACTGACCGTGTTTCAGGATCCCATAAGCGATATCCACATTGTCCTTCTTGACCATATCCAAGAAAAATGCATTTCTTTGACCTATGGTCCAACTTTTGTCTAAGGTTCTTGGGTATATGAACATATGCTTCACACCCAAAAACTCGAAGATGATCATGATATGGTGGCTTCCCTCTCCATAACTCTTGTGCCACTTTCAGACATTTGGCAATACTAGGTGAAAGGTTAATCACATGAACTACAATCAATACTACTTTTGCCGAAAAGCCTTGTTAGAGGTTTGCATGATGCAACATAGACGCTATTCTATCTTGAATAGTTATATTCATCCTTTCAGCTACACCATTCTATACTGGGGTATAAGTAGCTGTAAACTCTCTATGAATCCCTCTAGACTGACAAAAAAGGCTGAATTCATGTGAGGTATAATCACCCCCATTATCTGAATGTAAAACCTTAAGCTTAGTTCCTTTTTTAGTCTGAATTGAAGCAAGCCATTTTCTGAAACTAGGGAAAATATCATCCTTTTATTTGATAGGATATACAGAGAGTTTTCTAGTAGCATCGTCTATGAAAGTGACAAAGTAAAGAGAACCACCTAAGGACCTAGTGGGCATAGGACCACACACATCTGTATGGACGAGATCTAAAGGCTGACTTGAAGAGTCAACGTGCGTTCTATGCACATTTCTATGAGAGAGAGAGAGAGAGAAGAGACAGAGCAAGACAGAGAGATAAAGAGAAAGAGAGAGAGAGAGAGATAAAGAGAGACAATGACAAAGATAAAGAGAGAGAAAGAGAGAGATATAGAGATGCATACACACACGGACACTGATGTATATGCATACATACATGCACACACACATATACACACATGCATATGCATACACATACATATGCATACACATACATATGCATACATACATACACACACATATGTACACACACAAACATACACATACATATGCATATATTACATACACTCTCACATGCATACTACATGTGTACACACACATACATATACATATGCATACACATACACTCTCACATGCATAAACACATAATACATACATGTTTTAGATCTAGGACTTTAGGATTAGGCTGGTAGGTTTTTTACATCCATACACATATGCGTACATACATACACACACACACACACACACACACACACACACACACACATATATATATATATATATATATATATATATATATATATATATATACATGCACATACATCACATATACATACACACATAATACATATACACATATACATGTACATACATATGCAATTACACATATGCATGTACACATATGCATGTTTTAGGTCTAGGTTGACAGGATTATAGTTTCAGGGTTTTTACACATGCATACACATATAATACATATACACATATACACATATAATATATATACACATATACACATATAAACATACACATGTATAGACACATGCATACACACATGTACATGTTTTAGGTCTATGTCTTTAGGATGAGGGTCTAATTTAAGGGTTTTTACACATGCATACACACATATACATACACACATGTACACAGACATATACATACACACATGCATATGCATACATACATACACACATATGCATTCACACATACATATACATATACATACGTGTTTTAGATCTAGGCCTTTAGGAGTAGGCTTTTAGGTTTTTTACATACATACACATATGCCTACACACACACATAGACACACACACACACACACACACACACACACACACACACATATATATATATATATATATATATATATATATATATATATATATATATATATATATATATATATATATATATATATATATATATATACACACACACAAACATACACATGCATACACGCACATACCCATACACACACATCACATATACATACACACATATACACATATATTCACATAATACATATACACATAAACATATATATATAGACATGCATACACACATATACATGTTTTAGGTTTAGGTCTTTAGGATTAGGGTTTTGGGGTTTTAACATATACATACACATATATACACATATACACATATACACACATAATACATATAGACATACACATGTATATACACATTCATAGACACATATACATGTTTTAGGTCTAGGTCGTTAGGATAAGGTTTTTAGGGTTTTACACATGCATACACATCTATATACATATACAAATATAATACATGTTTTAGGTCTTAGTCTTTAGCATTAGGCTTTTAGCTTTTCTATATACATGCAGACATGCACATATACAATAAAAATATGTATATATAATTAAATATATAAAAAATGAGTCTTTACAATTTTTAGGTTTTTTACATATATATTTAAATATATAAAAAATAGGTTTTTAGGTTTCCTTAATTAAATTAAATAGAATTAAGAACAAAATAAAGAAGAAAAATTAGGATATGTAAATAAATATATATAAAGAATAGAATTTTAGTATAGAGAAATAAATATAGAAAGATCTAGGGTTTAAAATACATTATTAAAAAATATATAATTAAATATATATTAATAGGCTTTTAGGGCTTTTGTATCAAATTAGATATATATAATTAAGTATATAAAAAATAGACTTTTAGGTATATTATTAATATATATAATAAACTATATATAAAAATTAGGAAATAGCTACAATCTATATAATCAAATACTTATAAAAAGTAGGATCTAAGGTTTTTAATTAAATTGCATATATATAATTAAATATATAAAATGTAGGGTTTTAGGTTTAATGTATATAGTCATACACACACACACATACACACACACACACACACACACACACACACACATATATATATATATATATATATATATATATATATATATATATATAAGGGAAAAGGTACAATATACAATCAAATATAGATATAAAATATAAATATAAATAAATATAATCAAATGTACTATGTATAATTAAATACGTAATAAATTAAGGTTTTTGGAATTGAATTAAATATATAAAAAATAGGATTCATTGTTTAATAGAATAAATCAGGGTTTTAGATCTAGATGTCGTAGCATGTCCACATGGTAATAGATGGCATCTTTGGATCCAGAGGAGAGAATGGCATGTCCTTGCACTTAGTGTAGATATGAAATATATTAAAAATGACAGATTGATACTGCACATGTTAGAGAATATGGATCATTTGATAAAAATCAAATAGAAAACCAATGCTACCATTTGCATGGTTCCCGTGGTGAGCAGGTGGACCCAAAAAGCATTGCACGGGTAACCTCTCATGGAGAGAACAGAATGAAGGTGGAGGTAGAAGTACAAGGTACTGGTACCATTACACAAAATGAACACATGGAAGAAATGTTGAAGGTGTCTTATGAGATGGATGAAGATCATGATGGTGGAGAAGATGTCATGGGTTCCATGTACATGGCAAGATTTCCACCATTAGAAACCAACCAAGAATGCCAAAACATGTGAAGTCTAGTCTATTTACCATTGTACACTTGGGCAAAGATATCTAGACTATGTGTGTCACTCCCAACGCTCAATCTTCAACCCATTTATGGATGGTCAAATAGTAGTCTATCAGAGTTGTTCATGTAAGTGGATTTTAATTAAAATTTTGTTGTTGTATCAAAATAACTTTATTTAGTAATATCATTCTAATTGCTTATCGCAAGCTTCTTAAAGATTAGTTTCTACTTGATGGCAATGACATGCCTCCAACACATGTATATGATAAAAACTTTTACAATCCATTGGAATGGACTACACCAAGATTCATGCTTGTTTGAATGATTGCATAATCTTTTGGAACGAGTATGATCCTCTCTGCGTATGACCAAAGTGCGGATTCTTCACCAATTTCCTATCATTCCAAGAACTAAGAGTATGTTTAGATGCAAATCCATAACTCACTTAATCTAATGGCATATAAAAACTAGGTCAAGAGATGGCGTAATGTGTGAACATGATGAATCGAAGGTGTATAGTACATGTGATGGAGCTCCAATGATGGATGTAGCCGGAAAGGCCATGCATAAGTGCATATGATAGCTTTGTTTTATATAGTTTGAACACGATGGCATGTTAAAATGGAGTGAACAAGATAAAGATCATAAAAAGTATATCACAGAGAAGATCTATCAAGAGTACCCGCCAACACCTCAGCATTGTATTGTCAGTGCATAGTGGATTCAGCACATGGTAGATGAGGTGATGTCCCATGGATGATCCGAGGATCATGATGCTTTCTAATTAGACTTACCAAAGCCTATATGGTTAGATGCAGAGGAATGGGGTATGATTCATGATAAGCAGCAACAGACTCCTCACCAATATGGCTAGCAATGAGATGTGATGGCCACACATCTAGATATAGTCAGACCATCACATTTGGGTGGTGATCGATACAACACTATGCGTCACGAGTTTGTAAGTATCATTTTGATTATTGCATTTGCTTGTGTTAAGCACATCATGTATGTTCATCTAAGATTTTGCATATTTGTTGTAGGACTTGGCAATGGGACATTCTCTCACACGATATGAGGATGTTTATGGATATTGTCATGGATTGGTTGCACTGTGGGAGAACTTGGAGGGATGCAATGTGGTCATTTCATGGGAGCATCTATGATGAGGTGAGCTTATAAACTTGGTTTGGTGTTTTTAGTTGTTGTTTATAAATATCATGTCAATTTATCTCAATTCAAGAATATGCTTTTTTGCAGGGCTAAAGATATAGATGTTTTGATCCCTCTGAGCATGCGTATGGTAGTGGTATGCCCAATTTTGTATTTGGCTCATATATGGTAGTGGTGTGCCATAGTTTTGTCTTTGTTTCTTATATAGCCATGCTTTTCCACATTTTGTATTTGGCTCATATATGCGAGTGGTTTGCCACACTTTTGTACATGGTTCATTTATGGAATATATATCTCCTTTGTACATGATTTATTTATGGGATATTTCTTTTGTACATGGTTCATGGTTCATTCTCCTTATCTCTTTTGTGTCCAAGAGTGTTTGGCTTTATCAAATCATGTTTTGGTTGTCAGTCCTCTAAACGCTAAATTGGCAACCACTAGAGTACATGTCACCTGTACTCGGTTTGTTTTTTGGGTAGAGTGTATTTTCTTTTTCTACAGAACAACATGGTAATGTTGTTGCAACAAGAGACAACACACTCTACCCAAAAAGAAATTTGCAGATATGGTCATCAGTTTTAGTCTCGATACGAGCATCGGTATGCCTAGTGATATACCAACATCTATATTGATGCTTATACGGAGGCATATACTGGCACTTATACTGATGCTTGTATCCGCACTCTAGTATCGATGCCTATGCCAATGCTTACGTTGACATCATGGAAGAATCGTGCCCTTGCATTTTCCATCATCTTTCACCTTATGGTTTTCTTGCAAAACATGAGCAACATTAAGTACATATCTTTTAAGTTAGCTATTATGAAATATAGGATGCACATTCAAATGTTGAGGTAATTCCAACAAATAAGCAAGAGATCCAATGTTTTTAAAAACTTTAAAACGACCTACTTATGGTGGATAATGTCTATGATCCTTCACTAACAACAACCTAGATTGGTGAGGATTCACCTTAAGAAATACTAATTCTTCTATTGGGAATTCAAGTTATCTTCTTTTCAAATCGTAGAATTTCTTTTGTATTTTCTGAGCTTCTTTTATATGTTGCTTATTTTTTCCAAAATTCCTCATCCATCTTCTCAAGCATTTCTTTAGATACTTCTATTTTATTTGGAAAATCACAAAATGAAGGTGCATTCAAACATTTATACCCATACATAGCCTCAAAAGGAGTCCTTTTTAATAGATGCACACCATGAACTATTGTATGCAAACTCAACTAAGGGCAAATATTCAGTGCAAATTATCGTGCTTTTCATTAACATACATATGCAACATATCTTCAAGTAACCGATTAACCTTCTTCTCTTCCCCTTCAATTTGTGAACATAAATTATTACTCATACGAAGTTGAGTGGATGGGCATGTAATTATTCATATGTATGTGGGCACAAATAAGAGAATTTATATTTTCAATATGTTTTGTAAATAAAAGACTCATTTAGAGGGTTCTTTCTAGCAAGTCATAAAAATGATGGTGTTTTTTAAGTGCCCACCCTTATTGTAACTCTATATTTGGACGTAATAATAAACGATAAATACACATACTCTAGAGAATTTTCCAAGAGAGTGGGTGGGAGGAGATTGCACCCATAATGTGTATTGTATCGTCAATAGTGTATCTCTATTCATGTGTGTTTTCTTAAATTTCATACTCTTTGTGTATAGGTGTTTGTAAGATTGTACAAGAAGGATAGGGGCTGAATAGGAAGTAAAGTTGGAGGAGGATTTTTTTCCCTTTATACCTATAGAGCAGGACTATTACTGATGGTAGATGTTGGGACACATTATGATGTTTGGACACAGAATAAGTGGAATGTTGTTTAACTTGTTTAGTGGTAAGGTGGGCAACGGTCCCGATGTCCATGTTCAATTACTTAATACACTATATAACCTACTAGAAGGTGGCTAGGGTGATGCTCTTAAATGTCAAATCTTCCAAGATACAATTGGTGGTGAATCAGACGGATGGCTGATGGAGTAATTTACTCGGAACCATTTTGCAACATATGATGAATTTTAGGGAAAACTTCCCTTTGGAGAATCAAAACATGAAAAAATAAATACTTACATTTTCCATCATTACTTCTCCGATTCTCTCCTTTGAGTTTTGAAATATTTGTTCATGAAGGTCTACTCTTTTTTACATACACAAGAGACAACAAAAGAAAAATCTCCAACTAGCCAAAAACATGTGCATGATGTTGTGATTTGTGCTCTTATATATGTGCATGTATGTTGTATGTGTGAATGTGTCGTAATTATGTATGAATGTATGTTCAAGTGCACGCATGGTGTTTGTTTGTATGTGTATTACACACACACACACACACACACACACACACACACACACACACATATATATATATATATATATATATATATATATATATATATATATATATATATATATATATATATATATATATATATTCAACCTTTAAAATTAGAAATATAAAAGTGAAATCATATTAAAAAATGAATATAATATAAAAACTAATTCAAGCAAAACAAAAGATAAGAATAAATAGAAAATTAAATCCATGTGAGTCTGTTATTTGAAGCCGTGTGTTGTTTATGTGTGTATATTTGTGTAAGTGTGCATGTTTTTGTTTGTGTTTGTGTGTTTCTGTGCATGTGGCTGCTTTTGTGAGTGAAGTTAGTTTAATTATGTGAATATGTGTGTAGATGTGTGCATGTTTTTGTGCGTGTGTGTGTATGTCTAGGTGAATGCAACGTATTTTTATTTTGTCCATCTCTTCGTACAGGTACATGATTGGTCCATGGTGGAGAGAGAGAGAGGATGACATGGCAAAACACATGGCTATTGAAAATGGCTCTTGTCGCAGAGCAACAAAGATAGATAGATAGAGAGAGAGCGAGATAGATAGATAGAGAGAGAGATAAATAGAGAGAGAGAGAGATTTGTGACGAGGATGAATGGAGGCTCATTCTAGGAGGTGTATGCATGGATCACCGATGAATAGAGAGAGAGAGAGAGAGAGAGAGAGAGAGAGAGAGAGAGAGAGAGAGAGATATAAAGTGAGAGAGCTCTGTGTAGAGTTTGAAGATGGAGTAGAGGACCCCATTCCATGTAGATTTGTGACGAGGATGAATGGAGGCTGATTCTAGGAGGTGCATGCATGGATCACCGATGAATAGAGAGATATATATATATATATATATATATATATATATATATATATATATATATATATATATATATATATATATATATATATATATATATATATATAAAGTGAGAGAGCTCTGTGTAGAGTTTGAAGATGGAGTAGAGGACCCCATTCCATGTAGAGCGTGAGGTGAGCACGTGGTGTGCCAAGAGAGAGAGAGATAGAGATAGAGACACAGAGAGAAGAGACAAGAGAGAGAGAGAGATAAAGTGAGAGAGCTCTGTGTAGAGTTTGAAGATGGAGTAGAGGACCCCATTCCATGTAGAGCGTGAGGTGAGCACGTGGTGTGCCAAGAGAGAGAGAGAGGGAGAGAGAGAGAGAGATAGAGATAGAGACACAAAGAGGAAAGAGAGAGAGAGAGAGAGAGAGAGAGAGAGAGAGAGAGAGAGAGAGAGAGAGAGAGAGAGAGAGAGAGAGAGAGAGAGAGAAGGATGGACTATAAAGGAGAAATCATGACAACATCGAGATAGAGAGAGAGAAACAGAAGCATTGTGGGCTAAAGAGGGGCATTTGCGGCAAAGAGAGAAAGAGATAGAGAGAGAGAAGAAAAATAAAAGGGGGAGATTCTAATAGGTATGTGTGCAAACATGTAGATGATTCGGAGGCCTTGAGGATGCACTAATGGTGGTTCATCCATGGAGAGAGAGAGAGGGGGATAAGAGCAGTTATGGTAGAGAGCCTATAGCTTTCACTTCAAACTTTCAACTTTTCAATCTTCAAAGATTAATTTGTACATATGTGCAACAGTCAAAGGTCCTTCTTTCTTCAATTCTAATAACAATTGCTCTGATACCACTTGTGGAGAGTGTTAATCTCCAAAAGAACACATTATTCTTGATGCTTGAGCATCTCTATATCAAGAACAACTCAAAACCTCAACCAATTTTGGAAGACCAATATGAGATTACCAAAATTTTGAACTAGCTGTGAACAAACTCAACATACAGAAAGTTTGCTTCACTTAATCCACTCATAGACTGATCAATTGTGTAAAGTTTCCAATGAGACTTTGTATGAGGTGTCATATAGTGTTTGCCCACCTTCTCTAATGTCTCAAAATGTCTAGTAACTATTGAGATTTACTCCAAACAATTCACCTATGTTTAAAACTATACTTCTTTACAATCGACTTTGACACCTACAATGACTAATGCATAGTTCTCTTAAATTAGAACACGTTTATTCAATTTCTTTTAGCCAATGGTAGCTTGCCTCACAAATTAAACAATGAATGCTTACTTTCTCAAAACGTTACACTATAGAAGGAGAACTGACCAAAACATTATCATCCAATTTGCACCTGCTCTAGTCTTCTCTTCTTGACATTTACACATGTAAATGTTCCTACTTAAAATTCTCTCAACGTGATCACAATTAGGATTTGGAAATTTGTACACAGCTCACTCAACTATAGAATTAGAGTTATAGAAAAACATTTCACAAAAGGATAAACACAAAAGGAGCATTGAGCAAAAGATCGGGGTGCAACTTTTCTTCTATTAAAAAAAACATTACATCTGATTGATGAGACATATTCTCATCACTTCTAAAGTGTCTAATGACTTCTAAGACTTATCATTCATCATCTGTCCTCTCCTCTCCTACATGCCCCAACTTCCTACTTGTATATATAGGCATATATGTACAAAATCATAACCATAACAAAGGTATAAGTGAGCTAATTACAAGTTTAGTGTACATGTATATACAAGTCTTCATTCACTAGTCTTCATGCTTTTGAATTTAACCTTGCTTTATTCTTTGACTTCAATCCTTTGTCCAAATCACCAATTGTTGATTGTTGTGCACCAACATCATCTTGATTCACATTTATGGGGGTTTTTTGCTTTTTAGTTGAACAACTACTTTCATGATCTTTAGATTGATTAGTGTTATGTTTCTTTGGCGTCCATTGCTTCTTCAATCTATTAAATGATCTTGGACTATGCCTTACGTGGTCAAAATATACTTTCATACCACGTCTTCCTATATTCAAGCGTAAAGGTAAACGATCATGATAATTACATGTTTTCTGTTCAATTTCAAGTACCAACTTTTGTCTACATGCATTCTGATCTGAAATACAATTTCCATATGAAGGATAGATTTGATCAAACCAAAAACATCTTTAAGGTTGATTATGGACTCTATTTCTTCTTCTATATAAAGTGCTAGGAGTGAATCTTCCATGAGTGAGTAAGGGTTTTGTTCAATAGAATGGGTAGACATGCTTTGTACTTGAGCTTGATATTCACACTTGCATGTCGTAATTTCTTTTATTTGATTCGATAGACTCACTACTTTCTTTCAAACTTGAAACGTCATAGTTAATAGTCTTGAATATTTTAATTTCTCTCACATGATTGGATAGAATATCAATCTTTTCTTTCAAACTTGAAAGTTCATAGTGAACAGTTCCTTCTAAATCCCCAAAATCTTCATTAAATCATGTATTTAATGATTTAATAGCTTCAATAACTTCTCTTAGTATTGGAACCATAATTGAGATACATGAAGTTAATGACTTGATCTTTGAGAAAATTTTTCCATCCATAGATGCAATTATTTGTGACTCCATATCATGAAGAAGATTTTCAAAATTAGATTTCATCTTTGTATGAGTATGTGCAAACAAGAAAATATAAGTATAATTACTTGGGATGGATTTTTTTCCACTTGATGTGTCTGTAATGAGCTTTTCTACCAAATCTAGGTTATCATCCAATTCCTAATATTCGTCGCATTGTCATGGAATGTTTCACATCGGGATCAAGTTTCGTGAATGGGCTCAATTTGGTGGAGTAGGCCAAATGCGAGTGTGCCAATGATGGTGCACATTGGGTGCTTTAAGCAAGCTCAGGTGATAGAATCGAGACTCAAAACGAATATGAAATCTCAAAACAATTGATTAGATCACTTAAAAAACATATCATCATATGAGAGAAAATTTAGTTCCATGGAAAGATGAGAAAGCTTGATTCATAATAAGTGTACACACAATTCTAATTGAAAATAGTAATGGAAAAAATACATACGAATTTATCATAGATTGTAATGTTGATGTTGGTGGAAATACCAAGCCTACACACTTGGCTATATATATAAAGACTTTATGTGCAAATATTTGAGGACCCATGAGAGCCATTGCTATGGATTCTTTACTTTTTACCAATTATAGAAGTCTATTTGACTTAGACGAATATTTGTAGCTACACTAAACTCGTGGAGATTGTTAAATTGAAAAGCTACGACTTTATTTGGAGAGAATATCTCCTAGATTAGAGGATCACTTTTCTAGAGAAAGCCAATGAAAAATTCAAATTCAAAATTCAAATGAATCATCTATAAAAGATGATTGAAGAACCCGCAGGCAGAAGCAAAGGACAACCTACAAGAGAGAAGTATGAAAGACTCAATTCATGGTGTGCCAAGGATGCATTAGCAAGGTCATACTTACTTAACTCAATCTTTGATTTTCTTCTTCCACATATTAGGAACTGTAAGACATCCCAAGAGACTTGGGAAAGATTCTCTTCCTATTTCTCTTCAAACACAAGGGCTAGGAAGAACCAATTGTGGATTGAGTTTACCACACAAAGAAAGAAACCCAAGCAAGGCATCTTAGAGTATGTGACCAAAGTCAAGGATGTAGTTGATCAATTGGCAATCATATGAGAAGAAATTAAAGGGGAGTAGATTGTAAGACAAGTAATCAATGGTATTAAAGCAGATGACAAATGGGAGAGCTTCACATCTGCCATGAACTTGTACATGGAAATGCAGATTCCAAACCTTACCACACTCACGGGGAAAATCTTCACCCATGAAGCCAAGTTCAACAAAAATGGAGATTCATCAAGAGGTAATAGCTCTTTTGCCCTATACAGAGATAAAAGTAAGTCTAAAGAGAAAGGAAAAAGCAAGAAGATTGAGGATGAAGGAGCTACCTCCCAAGCCCACTATGCAGGGAGAGGTAGAAACTCAAGAGGAAGGGGAACATGAGGTAAGCAAGGTAGGGGGAGACCTTATGACTCTTCATCATGTAATATTTTTGGATTGTCATACTACAGACAAGTGTTACAAGAACTTCAAGCATCAGAGAGGCAGAGGATTTCAAAGAGGTTGATATACATAGTCAAGCGGAAGATTCAATCACCATCAAGGCTACAATAACAACTACAACAACAACTACAATAACAACTACCAAGGAGGCTACAAATCAAGGAGATATTACAACAACTATACAAAGGACCAAGAGGATTCTCTTTTGATTATTAAGATGACTTCAAAACTAGGTGTAAATGATGACAATCTCTTCTACATTAACTCACTATGCTCAAACCATGTGCGAGGCAATGTATCTCTTCTCTCTAAGCTTGAGGAACTAAAGGGTTAGCATTAGGTACAAACAGGTGATGACACCTAGCACTTAGTGATCAAGGTAGGAAATGTTAAAACCTCTGATGGAAATAAGAATTTGTTGAGCAGGGTTCTATATGTACCTACAATTACCAAGAATTTGATGAGTGTTGGATAGATTGTGGAAAGGGTTTGTAGGTCAAGTTCAACAAATATGGAGATCCAAAATAAAAGAAGATTCAAAGATGGAAGGCATGGTGAGAGAAAATTAAGAGAAAATGGATTAAGAAAACGAGAGGAGGAGAAAACGCAAAAGATGAAAGACATAGAGCTTAAGGGAAGCCAATACGCACCAACAAAGCCAACATAGTGATGAGGAAACAAATGGAAGGATCCCATGCCTGAAGATTTCAACATGTGGTTGAAAGCATATTAGTCGAGGGTGAAGAGAGAACCTTGTGTAGATCAACATGAAAGAACCTACCCACAAGGAGATCTTGAGAAAGAAAGACTGCAAATATGCAAGAAATTAATCAAGATCACCCAAACCACACTAGAGAAACATATACCAACCCTCTCAAAATCCAGAATATTTGAAGCAAAAATAATCCTTTTGAGAGAATCAAATTAGCAACATAGCTAATTACTGCAAGTGGAATCATAAAAAATGATAAACTATATGCCGAGAAATTAATTTAGCAACCAGAGGCTTACCCCCGAATTTTTAGGGACTGAGGAGAGAATGGCTAAGGAACAATTCGATGGCAATTTCTCACAAATGGCCGATGCAAATGCTTTGAAATTTGGATAGCCTAAAGTAGAATTTCAGCTCATTCCAACAAGCTATAGATCCTCAAAATGGATACAAACACACTATGATATGATCCAGCAAAGATCACTGTTCTGATAAGTTATAGCAGAGAAGTAGACAGAGATGATCAATGATGTATATCTATTATAGCACATGATTTTACTAGATCATTGGCAATGTAATGGTGCCGAATGATAGTGGAATGAGTAGTTTATGGAGTGAGCTACTCAACCCTGCTAATGATCAATGGAAGAGCTCTCTAGGAGACCATATAGCCATGACTTTTTACAAGTCATTTATATAAGAAGTTGTTTCTTAAGTTTGAATTTGAAATTCAAACTTGGCTCCTAAACGTGATTCCAATGATTGTGGACCTATTCCCTCAATCTAAATTCATAACCAACATTCTATCTAACTCCACAAGTTATATGGACTTACAAGATTCACTAAGAGTTTAATCCTATACAAGAGATAAATGCTCAAAACATTACAAGCTAGGATTCACATGATCCTTCCAATACGTTCACATAATGCTTTCCAAGTTAAGCCAAATGTGAAGGCTTGGACACTTGCACCAATAGCACCCCTGCAAGCCGAACATCTTGGCTTTCTGTTCTTTATCAATCTTCTTGAATGTCCTGCAATCCAATCATAGCTTTAAACTTGCAAAGTTTAGTACTATCAAGTGCTTTGGTCAATAAATCAGCACATTGCATGTTTGTAGATACATATGCCAATTGAATCTCGTTGCTCAATAGCTTCTCTCTAACATAATGATAGTGTACTTCTATATGCTTGGTTCTTGCATGATAAATAGGGTTGGATGCAAGATGCAAAGAACTTGTGTTGTCACAAAAAATCATAGGTGAATGAGTGTGAAGTCCCAAATCTGAATAGAGAAATCTAATCCAAATAGCTTCTTGTGTAGCATCTGCTAATCCCTTGTATTCAGCCTCTGCTGAAGATAGAGAAACAGTTGATTGCTTCTTGGAAGACCATGAAATGGGCTTATCACCTGCAAAAGAAAGATATCCAGAAGCACTCCTTCTCTCATTCTTACAAGCTTCCCAATCTGCATCTAAGTAAAGTTCAATGTCCAATTCTGATGTGTATGGGAAGTAAAGACCTTGATTTTGAGTACCCTTGAGATACTTCAAAATCCTTTTTGTAGCTTCCAAGCGAGCTGCTCTAGGTTTATGCATGAATTGACTTAGAACACTTACTCCATAAGCTATGTCAATCCTTGTTAAGGTTGCATAGTTTAGACTTTCAACTATGCTTTGATATCCTGCAATGTCTTCAAGCAAATCACCTTCATGAGCACTCAATTCATGATTTACCTCCATAGGGCTGCTAGCTACCTTTACATTTTCCAAGTGGAACTTCTTCAACATGTCCTACACATAGTTTCTTTAAGTAATGTAAATTCCAGAATTTGTATAGACTAACTCAAGTCCAAGAAAATACTTGAGAAACCCTAGGTCACTGATTTTGAACTCCTGCATCATTTGGTTCTTGATTTGTTTGATGCCATTGGCATCACTACCTAAAAGAATGATGTCATCAACATATACACATAAGTATATCATTGTTGAGTTGCCTCTTTTGATAAACAGAGAAGAATCCACCTTGCTCATCATGAATCCTTGATCTTGAAGGTAGGTTGTTAACCTATGGTTCCATGGCCTAGGTGCGTGCGTCAAACCATAAAGAGCTTTGTTTGATTTGCACACATAAATTACCTTTCTTGAGTCTTCATAACAAGGAGGTTGAGCCATGTAAACCTCCTTTGAAATCCAGCCATTGAGAAAAGCATTCTTCACATCTAGTTGATACATATTCCAATTTCTAGATGCAGCCACACTTACCAATACTCTGATGGTTGGCATTTTAGTCACAAGTGAAAATGTCTCTTCATAATCAGCTCCTTGGGTTTGTGCAAAACCCTTAGCCACAAGTCTAGCTTTATATCTGTTTATGGATCCATATGAGTTTCTCTTGATTTTGTAAATCCATCTAGAACCAATTACCTTGATTGATGCCTTCATGGGTACTAGTTCCGAAGTATCATTCTCTTGGAGTGCTTCTTTTTTTTCATCCATATCCTCCTTCCATTCTGCCATGGTACTTGCTTCTTCATATAAAGAAGGCTCTTCAAGTGATAAATCTTTAGCAAGATAAATGGAATGCATAGTAACTAAGGAAGTATCATACCCATATCTGATTGGTTTCTTGCTCTCTCTTTGTGACCTCCTTACTGCTTGGTTGGATGATTCAGGTATGTCCTCCAACCTCTTCATCTTGGCCTTGCCCTTTGACTTCCATGCTTTGAATTCTTCAAAGTTGATGGTGTCCTCATCATCTGATTTGATGTGTTCAATTGTGCTTGGCTCCTCCTTGGTGAGGCTTGCAAATTCATCTTCCAAGTCATATGGCCACTTGACCTTCCTGCATTCACGTTCAAACAAAGAACAATTATCATCAAACACAACATCTCTACTAATCATAAATCCTCTGTTCAATGGATTATAAAACTTGTATGCTTTCTTATTTAAATCATACCCTATGAAGAAACACTTTTCTCCCTTAGGGTCTAGCTTACCTTTCATTTGAGATGGAACATGCACATAAGCAACACATCCAAATATTCTGCAATGATCAAGTGATGGTCTCCTACCATGCCATGCTTCATACGGGATCATCCCATCAAGTGATTTGGATGGCAACCTATTAATAAGGTAAGTGGCAGTAGATACACTTTATGCCCATAAATAATTAGGCAATTTCTTTTCATTAAGCATTGATCTAGCTGCTTCTAGAATCAATTTGTTTCTCCTCTCTGCTACACCATTTTAGTAATCTCCCTTTTGATACCTTTGTCCCAAAAAAATGCATCAAATTCATTGAAGAAGTACTCACCTCCTCCATTTGACCTTATCCTCTTTAGACTTCTTCTTGTTTGATTTTCCGCAAGTGCAAGATACTTCTTGAAGCAACTAAACACTTCATCTTAATGTTGCATAAAGTACAAGATATTCTACTTACTGAAATAATCAATGAATGACACATAATATCTTGAACTTGAAATGAGCCTAACCTACAAACCCTTTTTCCGCTATCTCTCCAAAAACTCATCTGATTCTTGGTGATAGTAGGTACATAAAGAACCCTGCTCAACAGATTTCTATTCCTATCAGACGTTTTGACATTTCCTACCTTGACCACTGAATGCTTGGTGTCATCACCTATTTGCACTTGGTGCTTTCCCTTGGGCTCCTCAAGATAAAAAAGTAGAGCTCCATTACCTACTACATGGTTTGAACATCCTGAGTCAACATAGAAGAGGTGCTCATCATTCATACCTTATTTTGAAGTCATGTTCATAATGAGAAGAGAATCCTCTTGATCCTCTGTATAATTGTTGAAGTCTTTTCTTGATTTGTGTCCTCCTTGATAATAGTTGTTGTAATTGTTGTTGTAGCCATGGTTGTAGCCTTGATTATGGTTGAATCTTCCTCTTGAGTGTGTGTAGCCACCTCTTTAACATCCTCTTCCTCTCTGATTTTCGAAGTTCCTATAGCACTCATTTGTTGTGTGATTAGACAATCCACATATATTGCATGGGGAAGAGTTTAAAGGTCTCCCCCTCGCTTGCTTACCTCCTTTGCTTCCTCCACTTGAATTCCTATCTCTCTCTGCATAGTTAGCTTGAGAAATAGTACCTTCATCCTCTACTTTCTTGTTCTTCCCTTTATCTTTAGTATTTCCCTTATTTGTGTATACGGCAGAAGAGTTGTTATCTCTTGATAGTTCTCCTTTTTTGTTGATCTTGGATTCATGAGTAAAGAGTTGTCCCATCAGTGTGGTAAGATCTCAAATTTGCATGTCCATGTAAAGGTCCATAGCAATTGTGAAAGCTTCCCACTTATCATCTGCCTTGATGCCATTGATTATTTGTCTCACTATTTGCTCCTCTTCAATCTCCTCTCCTATGATTTCCAATTTATTAGTCACATCCTTAACCTTGGTCACATACTCTGAAACATTCTACTTGGGTTGCTTCTTTTGAGTGGTAAACTCAATCCACAATTGATTTTTTCTAGCTCTTCTGTTGGAAGAAAAGTATGCAGAGAATGTATTCCAAGTCTCTTGAGAAGTTTTACACTTCCTAATGTGAGGAAGAAGGAAGTCAAAGATAGGGTTAATAAGATATTACCTTGGTAAAGCATCTTTGGCACACCATGAGTTGATTCTTTCAAGCTCCTCTCTTGTAGGTTGTCCTTTACTTCTTAATATAGGCATCTCCTCATCGAGAGACTCCTTCCTTGTAGATAGGTCTTCATCCTCAAGGACCATGTTGGATTATTGTTCCTATCTAATTTATCAATAAAAGAAGGAAAACCATCTCCCATTTTACCTCAACTTTCTCTGATACCACTGTTGGAAGAGATGGATGGATACCTCTAGCAAGTGAGGTTGTACTACTAGACCCTGCTTAGTACCTGCCCTATTTCACTTCAGAGTTGTGTTGTAGGCCCTTTTGGCTTGCAAGTGACACCAATCAAGTACCTATGTACTTTGGAGTTGATCCTTCAAAAAATTAATCAAAATAGACAACTTCACAAATAGCTAGTGATAAAAAACATGCTAATTTGGTACACACACTGCTCGATATTTTGTTTAGTGCTCACAATAAAATAGCAAATGATTAAAATCCTTTTGAAGGAATCAAACTACTTGAATAGCTAATGATTGCAAGTGGAATCACCAAAAATGGTGAACTATATTCTGAGAAATTAATTTAGCAACCAAACGCTTACCCCCGACTTTTTAGGGACTAAGCAGAGAATGACCAGAGATCAGTTCGATGGTGATTTCTCCCAAATGGCTGAAGAAAAAGCTTTGAAATTTGGATAGCACATTGCAGCCTTGTGCTCCTTTCACCAAGCTATAGATCATGAAAAATGGATAAGAACTCACTAAGATATGATCAAGCAAAGATCACTATTTTGAGAAGTTATGGTAGACAAGTAGACAGAGATGATCAATGATGTATATCTATTATAGGACATGATTTTACAAGATCATTGGCAACATAATGGTGCCCAGTGATAGTGCAATGAGTAGTATATGGAGTGAGCTATGCAACCCTCTTAATGATCAATGGAAGAGCCCTCTAGGAGACCATATAGACGTGACTTTTTACAAGTCATTTATATAGGAAGTTGTTTCTTAAGTTTGAATTTGAAATTCAAAGTTGGCTCCTAAAAGTGATTCCAATGATTGTGGATTCCTCAATCTAAATTCGTAACCAATATTCTATCTAACTCCATGAGTTATATGGACTTTCAAGATTCTCTAAGAGTTTAATCTTTTACAAGAGGTAAATGCTCAAAACATTACAAGCTAGGATTCACATGATCCTTCGAATACTTTCACATAATGCTTTCCAAGTTAAGACAAATTTGAAGGCTTGAACACTTTCACAAACACTTTTCTCCTCCCATCTTTGGGGTTTGTGCATTTATAGCACATAAGGATGTAAACATCGTAGATACATCTACTGGCTCTTGGAACCTTGATACCTTGGAGATTGAGTCATTTATGCTTATAGGTTCTTTATGGCGATCCTCTTCATAAGCATGTAGGTATATTCCATGCATATTTGCCTTATGCCCAATTGGGCTTTCTGGTATTCTATGGATTTGCAAATTATTCTGGAACCATGTCATATGGTTTATTCGTATGATTTGATTATGCATGTTGAATTAAAAAATATAAACAAAGTTTTCGCATAGTTTTAGATCCGTCATCGGACTCAAACATGCACCAAGGTATTTGGCCTCGAGTTCATACTCTTTATAAAACCTAGATATATTTTTCCCATTGAAAAGTCTGCACCGCTTGGCTAGATGCTCATGAAGTGATTGGATGGCTTTTTGACACCTATCTTCTTGCTGGAAACTTATGAATTGGGATAAGGGATCTTCCATTTTGATTATGCCAATCCTTGTGGCTCTATAACTCACTCAACTTCTCCTTTCACATCAGGTTCACCAGGTATATCACGGATTTTCATGGAAAAGAGGGAGAAGTAGAAGAAATATGGAAACTTGTATCACACTCTTAGGCTCTCGATACAATGTCACTAAGATCTAGACCTATAGACAAGGTTTTCAATGTATACATGTCATGATACTAAAGTGAAAACACTCATTCGTCACTCTTATGCATTAAAGGAAGATCATGAGAGCATACTCAAGAAAGGTAAAAGTCGAAATCAACTTACAAATTAGCATTTTTGCCTCATGAGGAAGTTATGGAAAATATCGAATGCAATTGAGAAGTAGGTAAGTGTCAGAACATGAGGTCATTCTCGAAAGTTTCACTTTTCAACATAATGATTACAACACTTAAAGGACTTATTTCCATATTTTTTGTGTGATTTGGATTTCAAATAATTAAGCAAACTACAGATTATCGCAACAGAAGTATATATCGGTCGAAAGGTTCATTTATCTATTTGAAACAACATACGCCATATGTATTTAAAACTACCTTATATAAAGAAACAGTTTCAATATATATATATATATATATATATATATATATATATATATATATATATATATATATATATATATATATATATATATATATATATATATATATATATATATATTTGCAAAGCCACCTCAACGTCTATTCGAATCAAATATACATGAGAACATGTGTTCGTGCTTATTAAAGCATTCAGGCAGGAGATATGTTGGAATCACAGTCAAACACCAGATTTATGATTGTGTATGAAACCCACTAGATCATGACCGATAATTTGGTAGAATAAAGAATAATTTCCTGCTTTATATGAGAGGGATCTGGTTCTCCTTTCAAATTGCATAGGATAAACCATTACCATAAATAAAGCACGTTTGCAATATGCACATGATAAAACCCTAGCAAAACTAAGATCATGATGTTATTTTCTCTGAGTTGATTTAGTTCGGAAGGTCTGTTTGAATATCTTTGCCATTGCATTGTACAAGAACTCCGTTTTTGCTCTTTAGTAACACAAATGCTTTTTTCATAGTAATGCAAGTTTGACCACAGGGTTGGGTTTCATAATGCGTAGTTCAGTACAGTTTCAAAAAGAAGATTCAACTCATGTATTTAAAGTTCGGCGCAGTTTCAGTAATACTTATTACCAAGGTAAAAAAATTAAACTATTCTATGTAGATGTGCATAATTTTAATAAAACAGATGCATGCTCCTTAAATCATAAACATCCCACCTTTCGCTATCATCACATTAACATAACTTTCTCTCGAAAGAAAACGAAAGCAAGATTTTTAAAGTACAAATTGACATTTGAACTTGCTACTATAGATTTCGGCTTGAAGTACATTTCCTTTGTTGTTAGGGTAACCATGCAAGGACTACTCAGTAGTTATACTCTACTATACTTCAGAACCACATATTATGAGAAAATCTTGCATTTGAAATGTGACGCACGAAGTATGGGAATCAGATTCAATGACGGTTGAAAATTGAAACAAATTTTATCTGGGATGTACTCCACAATAGCACCCATTTCTCTGTTCTCCGTCAGATGACCATTGCGCGACTCCAACTTTAACTACTCAGATAACTTGCAGTGTCAGCTCACCATTCACAATTTATTCTTCCGATTATTTCCCGGTGCTGAGAAACACTAAGTGCTCGCGGGATGGCAGCAGGTGTGGAAATATCACTGAAAGTGGTTGAAGCTAGCAGTACTCAAAACACCAAAGAACTTGAAGACATGCAACGACTCAGGATCATTGGGGAACGAACTCATTAAAATCTACATCAAATGGAGGCTCAAATATGCCCAATCCAAAGAGAGCATCTATAGATTTCCAGCGTGATCTATAGCAGAATTATGTCACTGATAAGCAAGATTTTTCCATTGCCATTAAAGTGCAAGATTTTTTATTCTTTAACTATGTAGGTTCTTCTCGAAATCAATTGGCCTCTCCTCTCCAGAGATCGAATCTTCAGCACGTATCATCGTTGCAACCCATAGCTATTCTTCCTTAATATTCTTTGGCACGTTCTTGATCCCACACATGCTATTCTTTAAGGCCTTGATGCGGATAAATGCCGTCACCTGTGCTGCTAGACTCTATTTTTTAAAGAGCTTTCCCTTCCGGAGATGCCATCCATCAATAGTGGACTCGATGTAGAAGCCGGAGTCAATGAAACTGAAGATGATGGCATAGACTAGGTGGTTTTTCTACTGTAATTTGATACAACCCTTTTCTTCTTCCTCGCATCCTTGTCAATTTCCCTTCTTTTATATACTCTCTCCAACACTCATATATTGGAATGAAAGTGATTTGCACACAGTCTGAAACAAATTGAATCTACAGTCCGAACATAGATCAGCAGCTTCTTATCAGGATAAAACTTCTATAAAACACTCAAAGAAATCTCAAACAGCAGGCCAATCAACTTCTTGTATGCTGAATTGCATACCAGTGTCCAACCTGACATCCTATCGTTCCCATGAATGAGTACACCGAGTGCCTGCTGCAAGAGAACAAAGTATAGACATCCCTTGCTGTGAACGCAACTCCCCTCCCCCCCTCCCGGCCCCCCCCCAAAGGAATTTTTTTTTTCATGCACTCTCTTTGAAGTGAGGATGCTGGTTGCCGCCATCTCTCATGCACATGAAGGCTCTGATGGTTCGAAGATCCTTGCCCTCGGCTCAAAACATCCCTTTTGCCTCCATGTCTATCTCATGAATGTACCAGCCCACACTGTATCCTTTCGATATCTATCCAAATATCACATGCTACATATTTCGTATGTATGCAATTTTTTTTAATATATAATCTTTGTACTATATAAAAAAATGTATACAAACTAACATAAACGCATGCATTTCCCATAAATACAAAGGCATTTTAGTGCATATATACACAAATACACGAACACATAGGAATATATAACACACAAAAGCATACGAGTTAATCAATGCAAATGTATACACATACAGACCCTTCATGCACATAGCCATGTCACACCTATGCAAAATTGTTCAACTATCCATGCATTGTACTATGAGCACTCTCAAGAACCCATATCAGAAACACGTACATGAAGGTGATGACTTTAAAGGATAGAGATCAAAAGTTAGAAAAATGCTCTTAACATTTCTTCTATTAATTGCCACTTGCCGAAGATGACAATTCCTCTTTGTCTTGGAAGAGCTTTGAATTGTTGTATTTGATCCAAGTTAGTAGCTTGATTTCCATTTCATGACCAGAACGTAAGGGTAAATGAAGTGAATGTGCAACAATGCATGCAAATTAGGTAAAAGAACCTCTCAAGTCACCTATTTCCTTGAAATTGTACATTACGATACTTGCTATAGGAGTAAGCATAAATTAGACCTTTTCTCTTAGTTTCGAAATCCGGACATGGTGAATAATAGTTTCATATTGAAGCTATCAATGAGACACATCAAATAGTGTTATTTTCAACCTAATATGACAAATGTGTTGCATGTTATGAGCAAAATACTAAGTGGTGAGAAACAACAACTCTTCTTCACAACTCACCAAGCTTCACACACACACTATAGTGATGAAAGCAGATGGTGGAAGGGTAGAAAAAACCTATAGGAACACATTTCTAGCATCAAACACACATAAAGCTCTTGGAGAAGAAGATATGTAGGAGGGAAGAAGCAAATTCAAAATTTTCCGGTTGATTACTCATATTGGCAAAAAGTCCTTTCAAAAAGTCACAAAGTGACTTTATACATGTGCCTTAAAATGGTCCTTTCACAGAAGAGACTAACACTTTTATTGAGAATCACTAAATCCCTAAGTATTGTACAAGGCTAATGTTACAATGTTCAAGAATCATGCTTCTAGATGACTCATCTAGAACACTTAGATGGCTCTTCGATGTTTTACAAAGGATTTTGAAAGAAAAATAGTTTCTTTTTAAACAAAAATTTTGTGCCCACTTTTCTGCATTTCTTTGTTCTGCAACACTCTCCCCTTCCTAATCTATGTCATTCCTTGACCGGCTAGCACAAGTTTCTCTAGTGTGCAACAAATGGATGCATCTCAATTACGTATGGTAAATGAGGTTTGTCATCCTTCTACACCTCTTGCTATTTTATTCCTTTTTTGCCCGATGTATTTTTAAGTGCCCACCATCAGACATCAAGGATGCCTTAAAGCCTTGGAGGCTATATGTGAACTTATTGGAGCCTTAGCTCAATGCTTCCATCCTTTGTTGTGACCATTCATTTTGCATCAAGGGGCATCCTATCCTTCTATGTGGCCTATTAATTCTTCTTTAGCTTGTATATTTCTTTCTAGTGCACACACCAAGTGACTAGTGTGACATTTTTTTTAGTCACCTTTAGCTAGAGTTCTTCCTATGATTGTTGAAGGACATTGCTCAACTTCATTGTTCGCATGCTTTTGATCCTGTTGTTTCGTGTTGCAGCTTGATGCGTACCCCTGCAGGGCTTTCGATAGAGGGTAAGTTTCTTTATTGAATTACTTTGTGTTTGGATTTCGTTCTTCTTCTTCTTCTTCTTTTGTTGGGTTCTACCTCCACACATCCCTCCTCCTAAACTCTATTGTCCCTGACAGGCATTTTGTAGGTGGTGTGAGTAGGTTTGGAATATTGTTCTTTTGGTTTGATTAAGCATATTGGCTTCACCAATCATGAGCTCCTTCCATTGAGCTGATTTTATTCCATCATTTTGTGCTTATGGATGGTCCACAAGAAAAATTAATTCATATGCTACTAATCTAGCATTTATATTGGTTGACATCTTCAAGAAGATTTTTGAATCCACTTAAAGAAAATCCATGAAGAAGGCTTCCTTGAACGTCTGCATGTAAGTGCTTGGCAATAACACTATGCGCGAATAGATTGCCATTAGTGTGAGTCTGCTTGACATGGTATTCTGCATGTTTGAAGACTTTCAATACAATGAGAAGCATGCTACACAATTTATTTTTTATTTTTATAGTTATATTTGGATCTAAGGCATATCTCGATAGCTAAAATTCAATAGTGTGGACCATATAATCTTTTGTTGGTAGATAGTTATGCGGTATGCTTGGTAATAATGGAAAATTGAGCCACTAATTATTTAATGTGTCATTACATTGTTTTTCACAAAATTGCATCCATGGCCTCCATTTTGATAGAGGGCAAAAAGAAGGATTTACTTGTAATAAATATGGTGCCTCTTTCCATTGCACCTACAATGTAGGATTTTTCTCAAACTCTGCCTCTATATATGACAATGTGGTTGCCTTAAATTTCAAATGTAGGTTTGGATCCCTCTGTGTTGTCCTCTTGATACACTGACGTGTTTCCTTGTTTAGAATTCCATATGGTACATTAAATTGTTTTATAATCTAATCTAAGTCTTTACTTTTGATCTTGGCTTCTTTCTTTCACCACTACATCTTCAAAATGATACGTGAGTGGAGACACCAATATGGCCTGCTCTCTTTGGCTTATTTCTTCAATGTTCGTTAGTGTATGATCATCAATTTGTATCTTTGCCTCAAGATCTACCACTGAATGAGTAATGGGGGGAGAAAGAGGGCATACCTCAATCTCCTCAATGGCCACTTAAGAACTTGGTACCACTCGTGTCCCCATGTTTGTTTGCAATTTTGATTGAACCTATAAATCTGCAATAATTTGGTCTTCAGCATTAATTTGTGCTTTGGCTTCCTTGAGCTCTGCCTCCCTCTCGATTTGGTTGGCACACATTATAGCAAGTGGATGAACATCTTGTGTGCATTGCTCTGTATATTTGGACACAGATTCTTTCCATTGATTCCTTAATTTGTTTGTGTCCTGCATGTACTTTGACTCCCATTGGACTTGTAGTGCTTCCTCTTGATTAAGTTGATCAACATACTTTTCCATTTGTGCACAGAGCTGAACCACATCTTCATTTGTATTTTTGGATGAGGCTATAGGTTAATTGAGTAAGATTGACTTCATTAATTCCTTACTTCTCTCTTTAAGTACATCTGCCTTGTCCATGTATAGTTTAATCTATGTTTCTAAAAGTTTGCTTCAATTGATTAGTCATGCCCTCTCTACTTCAATTGTATCATGTTTTTGTTTTAATACCATTACTTGAGCTTGCAATATAGTGTTTTGTTCTTGTAGCTTGTTGAATTCTTCCATAGTTTTTTTCAACTTCTTCTTCTTTCTTGGTCAGACCCTATTGAGATCGCATCACCTATGTAGATAGTTGTTCACTAAAACCTTGAAACGATCTTTCGGGACATGCACCCGTTCATATTCTTTATCGGATTCAACAAAGTGTTGTTGTGTGTCCATGGCCATTTGTATCATATGTTTTACCACTAGCTTTCAGCTGGTCCACATCCACATTCAACCAAGTTTGTGGTATTATTGGTTCTTCACTTGTCTGTACATTTTTGCCTTGGTTAACATGTAGGGTATCATTAAAAGGCTGCCAAATTTGAAGGTGAATTTGTTTCTCAGACTTTTTTGCTTGGTCCTTCTGTGAATTGCTTCCTTTGAAAGTCAAGTCCATTGAAGATGGCCCCACCGCTACTCTTATTGGTTCAAAAGTTTCCTTATCATCAAGATCCACATCTTGTGCTTCTTCCTTAGGATGCACCATTGTTTTTTGGCCTCTACTAGTAATTGCGTTGAATTTCATTCTAGTGTTCTCATTCACTTGAATGCTATATACATCTTTTGTAGGGTGGCGGCCCTCTAGTTGTTCTTCAGTGATTAAGTTTGTGGCAATATTTTCTTGATATTCTTGGTAGTTATGTATATGTTCATGCACATCCTTTTGCATGTCGGACCAAAACACACCTAATCTTATAAGTCCTTGAGTTGTTCCACTTATACCCTTGTGTGTGTCCGACTTGTTTTCATGGGCCATTCTTTTACACATCTTAGAAGTACTCCTTTAAACTACATACCACAATGTGGAGGTTTCATGATTCCCATAACTCTTTCATGTTGTTCATATTGATCCTATGATGTGGACCATGCATGAGTATAGGAATCAATTTTGTGACCCATTTTGGACATACTTCTAAGTTGAATAGGTATGTGTGAAGTAGCTCATCATCTACTCCTGTGGCTAGCTACCCATGATTCATTCTTGACAAATGGTCCACCCTCACATGTGTATTACTGTTCTTTACTACCACCTCAAAGTCGAACTCCATTAGTCTATAAGAGAAGGGAAATCGACGAGGATGCAGGGAAGAAGAAAAGGGTTGCATCAAATTAGAGTAGAAAAACCACCTAGTCTATGCATCTGCTTCAGTTTCATTGACTCTAGCTGCTACGTTGTGTCCACTATTGATGGATGGCATCTCACGAAGGAAAAGCTCTTTAAAAAACGGAGTCTAGCAGACGAGGTGATGGAAGTTCTGGGCTTCAAGGCCTTAAAGAATATTAAGGAAGAACAACTATGTGTTGCAATGATGATACGTGCTGAAGATTCGATGTGCGCAGAGGAGAGGCCATTTGATTTTGAGAAGAACCTATGCAGTTAAAGCATCAGCAATCTTGCACTTTAATGGAAATGGAAAAATCCTGCTTATCGGTGACATAATTTTGCTGCAGATAACGCTGGCAATCTATAGATGCTCTCTTTGGATTGAGCATATTTGAGCCTCCATTTGATGTAGATTTTAATATGTTCGTTCCCAATGATCCTTAGATGCAGCATGTCTTCAAGCGCTTTGGTGTTTGGAGTACTGCTAGCTTCAGCCACTTTCAGTGATATTTCTACACCTGCTGCCCTGCCGCGAGCACTTAGTGTTTCTCAACACGGGGAAATAATCTGAAGAATAAACCGTGAATGGTGAGTTGACGCTGCAAGTTATCTAAGAGTAGTTAAAGCCGGAGACGTGCAATGGTCATCTGATGGAGAGCAGAGAAATGGGTGGGTTGTGAAGTACATCCTAGATAAAATTTGTTTCAATTTTCAACCGTCATAGAATCTGATTCCCATACTTCGTGCGTCACATTTCAAATGGAGGATTCTCTCATAATGTGCGGTTCTCAAGTGTAGCAAAGTATAACAACTGAGCACTCCTCGCATGGTTACCCTAACAGCAAAGGAAATGTACTTCAAGCCAAAATCTATACTGGCAAGTTCAAATGTCAATTTGTACTTTAAAAATCTTGCTTTCGTTTTCTTTCCACAGAAAGTTATGTTAATGTGATGATAGCGAAAGGTGGGATGTTTAAGATTAAAGGAGCATGCATCTGTTTTATTAAAATTATGCTCATCTCCATAGAATAGTTTATTTTTTTTACCTTTGTAATAAGTATGACTGAAACTTCGCTGAACTTCAAATACATCAGTTGAATCTTCTCTTTGACATTGTAATGAACTACTCATTATGAAACCCAACCCTGTGGTCAAACTTGCATTACTATGAGAAAATCATTTGTGTTACTAAAGAGCAAAAATGGAGTTCTTGTACAATGCAATGGCAAAGCTATTCAAAATACCTTTCTAACTTAATCGACTCAGAGAAAATAGCATCATGATCTTAGTTTTGGTAGGGTTTTATCATGTGCATATTACACACGTGCTTTCTTTATGGTAATGGTTGATCCTATGCAATGTGAAAGGAGAACCGGATCTCTCTCATGTAGAGCAAGAAGTTATTCTTTACTCTACCAAATTATCGATCATGATCTAGTGAGTTTCATGCATAATCATAAATCTGGTGTTTGACTGTGATTCCAACATATTGCCTGCCCGAAGGGCACTTCACGAGACTCCTGGGAACCTCGAACCCCCTCTCCCACCATAGAAGGGACTGTATGGCTGCCATTTCTAGGGTTTCCCCCCGGAGGATTCCACCCAACCTCCACTCCCTGCTCCATGCTCCTATCTCTGAATCAGAAATCATTGAGGTCATTGATGCCCTCCCTCTCGGTAAAAGCCCGGGACCTGACGGACTCACTAACGAGTTCTTTAAATCCTTCAAGCTGGTGGTTGCCACCCCTCTTCAGATGGTTTGGCAAGAAGCGCTAAAGTTTGGTGCCCTTCCTTCTTGTCTAAATAATGGAATTATCAAGTTGATACACAAGAAAGGGGAAAAGAACAGAATCGAGAACTGGCGGCCTATTACGATGCTCCAAACAGGATACAAGATTATCGCCAAAGTCATCGCCAACAGACTCTCGTGCCACCTGAGATCTTGGCTTAGTGAGGACCAAAAAGGTTTCATCAAAGGCAGGTCTATCCTGGAAACCATTATGGATATCTGGGAAGGTATTCAATTTGCAAATGAGTCTAATCAAGATGTGGTCTTCCTCAAGATCGATTTTGACAAAGCCTACGACAGGCTAGAATGGGACTATATTCTACAGTCGCTCCAAGATCTCGGATGTAGTCAGAAATTCACCAAGATGATTGCGACCCTTCTCGGAAACGCAACGACCCAAATTAACGTTAACGGCAAACTTTGGAAGGCGATCCATCTTAAAAGGTCTATTAGACAAGGGTGCCCTCTGACCCCCCTTCTTTTTGCCGTCGCCACTGAGGGGCTAAGCAGACTTGTGGCACATCATGTTGAGGCTGGCAATATCAAAGGCCTCCGGCTGCCTCAAGACCACGGTCAAATCATCATGAGACTGTTTGCTGATGATATGAACGCGTTCGTTCACAATGATAATACTAGCCTGGAGACTTTCTGGAGCTGTCTTGCTACCTTCTGTGATGCCTCTGGATCCAAAATCAACCACTCTAAGACCGCCTTCAGGGCTATTGTGGGACATCATCCTGACCTTCTCAGTGATCATGGCTGTCAAATCATTCCGCAGGGCCAAATCTTTCGACTCCTTGGAATCCCCTTGGGGTTTGGCATCTCTATGGAGCAGCGATGGAACTGGGTGCTTGCCAAACTTGAAAACAAGCTTAACTATTGGAGAGGTATGCAAATCAATCTCGCTGGACGAGCGATGGTTATCAACACGTTCCTCCTCTCTTCTACCATCTATTTCCTTTCTTGTTGGAGACCGAACGAGCAAGGCCTGTCCAAGCTGAATAGTGTTTGTAGAAACTTTCTCTGGACGGCCGATCATAACAGAAGGGGGGTGCCTAAAATCAAATGGGCCATCTGCACTAGCCCTAGAGATAGCGGGGGGCTGGGTATCCTGGACATTGGGTGTATGGCCAACAAACTGGCAGCCAAATGGATGATTAAGGCTTGGTGCAATAGGGAGGCCTCGTGGGCCAAGCTGATCTTCAGAAACAAGCATGAGTTGGCCCTCATGGGGTGCCCGAACTGGAAGAATCTTGACATCATGACCCTGCTATTCTCCCCGATCCCCGTCTTCCCGAAAGGCTCCAATCTCGTGTGCTCCCTCTGGAAGGGCTGGAATAAAGTCAAAAGCTTCACAAGAGTTAGTGAAGACTGGAAATGGGCGGCCGGAATCAGACAAAACGACTCTATCTGGTTTCCGATACATGGCATCCGGAGGGTGGAGTCGTGGAACATTCAAAATGCCAAGAAGTTATGGAACAAAGGATTCAAAAAATGGAAACACCTCTGGAAACATGACACCAACAGCTGGATCAACTTCGAGGATATTGATCCTCGCATAAACATCTCCTACGAAGAATGGAACACTTTGCAAAACAGATGCCTCGCTTGGGATCGTCACAAGACTCGCCTTCTCATGGGACACGACACACCGAACGCGCGTGGTCTCAAATGGCACAATGGAAATAGCCTTCTCAAAATCCCGAACATCAAAGAAACAACTGACCTCCAGATCAGCCTCAACAAGAAGTGGTGCCTGTCTTGGACGCGGCTTCGGTGGGACATGAAATTCATGGGTATCTGGCACCCACTTATAGAGATTAAGAAGTCTGTCCTCTTATGGCAAATTCTTCATCGAGGAATTTGGACCAACCATAAGGCGAGCAAACTTTGTGGGTTCCCTCCTTGGTGCAAACGCTGCCACCGTGCTATCGAAGATGTCCCACACATCTTCCTTTCTTGCCCCAACTCCTACAAAATCTGGCAGATGGTTGGAATGAAAATCAGACTTCAGAAACAGCTAAGTTGGAAACAAGTCCTTTTGGGAGAAGCGATTGGCTGCTCTGCGGCACTCTGGAACGCAATCAGAGGGGAAGTCCTGTGGAAAATTTGGCGGGAGCGGTGTGCTCTCAACTTCGGCGATCCCCCCAGGGAGTGGTCGATTGAGAAATCACTATTCCTCCTTGGCAAAAGGATTGTCAACAGTAAGAAATCCCCCCCCCCTTCAGGCATCATCAAGTCCTCCTGTTGATCAACAACAAGCTCAAACCCAAGTGGGCCCCGCATGAGGGCGACGAGAGGGTGATCAACCTTCTTTGTAACGCTACCTAGGATTCAATCAAGCTTCCCCTGCTTTGTGGGATTTGGGGGGTCCCGTGGGCACTAGTCCCCTTCTCTTGTACCTTTGTTTCTTAATTTAATTCAAGTCCAGGAGAGTAGGCTATTGCCGAACTTCCTTTATAAAAAAAAAAAAACATATTGCCTGCCTGAATGACTTTAATAAGCACGAACTCATGTCCCCATGTATATTTGATTCGAATAAACGTTGAAGTAGCTTTGTAACAAGATATCTCTCTCTCTATCCATCAATATATATATATATATATATATATAGAGAGAGAGAGAGAGAGACAGAGAGAGAGAAAATGTTTCTTTATATAAGGTAGTTTTAAATACTTATGGTGTACGTTGTTTCAAACAGATAAATGAACCTTTCGACCGATTTATACTTCTGTTGCAATAATTTGTAGTTTGCTTAACTATTCGAAATCCAAATCACACAATTAAAAATTGGAAATAAGTCCTTTAAGTGTTATAATCTTTATGTTTAAAAGTGAAACTTTCGAGAATGACCTCATGTTCGATACTTTCCATAACTTCCTTGTGAGGCATAAATGCTAATTTGTAAGTTGATTTTGACTTTGACCTTTCTTGAGTATGCTCTCATGATCTTCCTTTAGTGCATAAGAGTGACGAATGATTGTCGCCACTTTAGTATCATGACATGTATACATTGAAAACCTTGTACCTCTGCCTCTCTCTCTCTCACACACACACACGATTCCCTTTCTTCCTTTTGATTATTGAATGACATGATGTGCAACCTCTCTCTCTCTCTCATGAAGAATTAAGATATCCGGGTGAGAAGCGTCAATTGCATGCACAATAAAGCGATGCACGAAGCAAAAAGTAACAAAAAATGATGGCTTTGATTATGACACACAATAAAAGAGTAATAAAACCATGACAATAAGCTCCAAGCATAATGTGGGCGTTCCTTGTACAGAGTAAAGAAATTCTCTCGCTCGGCAAAGCAGCACAAAAATTAAAAACAAAAACACAAACTAATCATCCCTCTCTCTCTACTCTGTGTTTGTTAGAGTAATAAGGTTTGGATTCTATTGGAGCAAGAGGAAGAAGGGTAGAAAGATGGTGTGCTCCCTTCCTTACTTTCTCTATTTGCTCCTAATGAGTTCATGGAGCGGATGGAAGAGGGTGAACAGATACAGGACTCTCTCTCTCTCTCTCTCTCTCTCTCTCTCTCTCTCTCTCTCTCTCTCTCTCTCTCTCTCCCTGCCTTCCTTACTCTGAGAATAATATGAAGGGAGAAAGTAAGAGAAGAGGACTCAAAAAATAATTCAAAGAAAATTTCATGGGAAAACCTAATGAAATCTAGGCATGTATTTATAGGTTTCCGCATAGATCCTTCTAATTTTTCCATTTTATTTTAAGAAGATCTTCTTTTTCCTTTTTTTTCTAATGTTGGAAAATCCAAGTTTTTTTTTTTGTTTTTTTTATTTTTTTCTATTTTTATGTTTCTATTTATATTTATTAATTTGGTTTAATTTTCCTTTTTTATTAAGGATTCATTCCTTTTCACACTATTAATACAAAGATTTCTAATTAAATTCAGGGTTTAGGTCGGGAAATTTTTTTTTAAGGTTCCTCACTAGGATTTTTAATTGGGAAAACATAGGGTTTCTTATGGTTAGATTAGTAACATCCAATTAATGTTTAAATATACACACAATGGGTTTAAAATCATTGTCTTTTAAGGATTGAAAGTTATTTTGCAAGGGTTAAAGGTTAGTTTTCCTAGCGTTAGCAACTCAATTTCAAGGGTTATTTCAAATGTTTTCAAGAGGCTTGAGACTCTCAATTAGTTAGGGTACTAAAGGGTAAAATACCTAGGGTTTCTCACTTAATTAGGAATACATATACATGGGTTTTGGTTACTCTTTTCATCAAACACATGGTGTTTTTTAATTGGTTTTGGTTACGATACAACTAGGGTTTGGGATTTTAAGGAGTTAATGGAATTTATAGAAGTAAATATACAAGTTTAATGTAAAAATAACAAGTTTGTGATCGCACATTCTATTAGAAAATTGATCAACAACTCTTTTCTTCCTCTTGCAAACAACTCATCAGATCACTACCAACATAAAAGGTAAAATAAAAAAAATGTTGCACACAATACCATATGGATTTCCTCGTGACATCCACCCCCACTAGACCTGCACATCATCATGCTAGGCCAACTTGCAAACTCAAACATAATTGTATAAAGACTCCTTTAAAAATCATTTTCAGTTCTTACTTTCATGTTTTTGTTTATGAAATTGAAACATGAATTTCTTATGTAAATGTAGGTTCTAAGAAAAATAAAGATGATTTTAAAGTACGTAATTAATGATAAAAGACTGGTTTGGTCAGCATACTACCTTAAAAAATGAGTCAAAATGCACCTATAGAAATTCCTTAGACTGTCATATACACCTATCAAGAAATAAAACTAGCTCCACTATCACATACATCTACCTTGTATATCCCACATAGTAAATCTCAAAACTGGTTTTGAGACCATATCTAAGTCATGAAAACTAGTTATGAAAACTATTTTAATTTTTTATTTTTCTTTTCCTCTTTCTTTTTCTCTATGTAGCAACCATTAATGTACTACATTTTTTTATGCTTTTTCCTTCGTAACCTTTTTGCTAAAGGAGAAAGTCCTAACCCCTTATGAGAGCTCAAGATCTAGAGACATGCACTAGAAAGATTTAGGATTTCACTCCCTAAGTGTTTTAGAGACTCACATAGCCTAGCTATATAAAATAAGTCCATAGTTGTACTAAGAGGTTCAAGTAAGAGTCACTTCTTATCGCAATCGAAAACCTTCTCCTATTTGCTCAAAACATCATGAAATGCGGACATGATATGCATAAAAATCAAACATACAGAAAAATAACTAAAACTGGATAGATCAAATAAAGTACATTCACTTGATTTAATGTTTGTTTGTAGAATTAACATCATCATCATCTTTGACTAGTTCCAGATCAATCTCACATTCTTCTAAGTGTATATGTATGTGTGTATATGTGTGTTTATGAATATGTCTATGTGTGTGTATTTGTATGTTTATGTGTATGTGTGTGTATGTATATATGTATGTGAGTGTATATGTGTGTATGTGGATGTATATATACATACATACATACGCACACACACACACACATACATACATATATATATATATATATATATATATATATATATATATATATATATATATATATATATATATATATATATATATATATATATATATGTGTGTGTGTGTGTGTGTGTGTGTGTGTGTGTGTGTATATATATATATATATATATATATATATATATATATATATATATATATATATATATATATATATATATATATATATATATATATATATATATATATATATATATATATATATATATATGTGTGTGTGTGTGTGTGTGTGTGTGTGTGTGTGTGTATATATATATATATATATATATATATATATATATATATATATATATATATATATATATATATATATATATATATATATATATATATATATATATATATATATATATATATGCGTGTGTGTGTGTGTGTGTATGTGTATGTGTACAATTGCAATTTGGAAGTATGTTCATATTTTATAAATTTGTAAATCGGAGTTCCTATGATATGGCCAATGTGGTTATGTGAGATCTATCCATGCTTTTCATTAGGTAGTTGCATTCAACAAACAAATGTGACAACAATAATTTTTTTTTCATTTCATTTAGAATTTTGTTTTTGGTTAGTGAGGCATGTAGGCTCACTTGTCTATCTTGGCTACTAAATTTCTTCGTTGTCTCCCATTTTATAAACAACTTATTATACCTACCTTGCGAATTGAAACTTACACATATTTCGGCGAAGTTCATGAAGCAATAAGCAATGCACTTATTAGGTCATCTTAAAAAAGAGAATTTATCTAGAATATTCTAAAGGCTTCCAAATCAAAGATGGAAAAATATTAAATGCAAAAGGGACAAAGAGGATTCTTTTCTTGTAGGTGCCTCTCATATTTTCTCACATTCTATTAATATTAGGTACTTTTCTTGCCTCTCAGTTTTGTCAAGGACTAATAAGGATATGCTTGTAGGATTATTGTTGGAGACTTCTTATTCTCCAAAGATTTGATCTATACTGATCTAAGAACACTTCTATATCAGTTATGGATCAAACTTTACACAAATATTGTCTTCATTTATCAAAAACTTCCACTTGCACTTCTCTGAGTGAAGAGATTCCTTCTTCAGAAAGTCTGCTTCAGAAATTACTTCAATACCTGCACATATCTTTAGATTTCTTCAAACCAATGGTGCACAAATCTCCACACTACCTTTGCGCAATCATGTCAACCATTAGTTCTTCAAAAGAATGTTTAAAACTTTAATTTCATCCTTAAGATCAAAGGTATGTCAAAAACTATCTTCCAGAAATGGCGACTTTGACATGGTCAACTTCTTCATATGATTTCTCACAGCACAGATCCCCTTTTGCTAAATGCTTTTAGCCATAGCTTCCTTACCTTCTAAATTAGATTTTGAATGCTCACTCATTAAAAACTTTACACTCTGCACTGAGATCTAGGCAAAACATTGACACGGAAAAGTGCGCGACTCTGAGAAGTCTCTCTGCAGATTCTACATACAAATGTTCCTTTTGATCATTCTCACAGTAGGAAAGGAATTAGATCAGAAAATTCTGAACATAGCTTCATTAGCTTCCAGATTAGATGTGTACAAAAGGATTTCTGATCCACATGATCAGACTGAGAGAAATCTATGAAATACTCGTCGCTATTTTCTGAAGATGACTCTCTTCACATCTATCTCTAAGACCCTAGTCTTCTAATGACTCCTCTCATGTATTTCTTTACATCATTGACTTATATACATATGGCTCTAGACTTATCCCACATCTATTACCTTACTCCTTATCATCCTAAGGATTATCTCTACTCAGATTATAAGAATTTCCAACTGTAATGTACATATGTATACAAACTTCACTTCTGAGATCTCTTCACTTTCTCAAGTGTCTTCTTCCACTTCAATCTGATCATAAGCTTGCTTCAAGCTCTTTGTAATAACCAATTTGTGATTGGTTTGTTCCAACAGCTCCCCCTCAATCACTAATTGTGATTATTCCATTCTTCTTCAATCCTGCCATCTCTTTGAATCTCTGTAGCTTAGGTCCATCCAAGCTTTTTGTCATCATATCTGCAACTTGCTCTTTTGTTGGAGTATATATCACTTCAATATCTTTATCAAGTACCTTTTCCCTCAAGAAATGATATTGAATCTCTATATGCTGAGTCCTGGCATGAAAAACAGGGTTAGCTGCCAAATACAATGAACTCATATTATCTCCAAAAATAATTGGAGTACTTTGATCAGTTCCAAAGCTCTTCAACAAGGTCTTTAACCAAATCACTTCTTTTGCAGCCTCTACCATTCCTTTATACTCAGCTTCTGTAGATGACAAAGCAACTGTATGTTGCTTCTTTGAGCACCAAGAAACTAACTTATCTCCAATATAACAGAGATACCCATGAGTAGACCTTCTATCATGTGAATCACCTGCCCAATCTGCATCACTTAATACTTTGATTCTTGTATCAGAAGTAAATCCATAATACAGACCTTCACTTAGGGTTCCTTTGATATCTGAGTACCCTTTGAGTTGCAATCCAATGAGTCTTCTTTGGACAATGCATAAATTGTGATAACACACCTACTGCATATGGTAAATATGGCCTTGTCAAGGTAGCATAGATTAAACTAGCTACCAAACTTTGATATTTCTTCATGTCATTGAATTCTTCACCTCCATACCTGCTCAACTTATGATTTACCTCCAATGATGTGCTTGAGGACTTGCAATCCTCCATGTTAAATTTGACCAGAAGATTCTTCAAGTACCTCTCTTGTGTAACATATACTCCATGTTGAGTATATAGAATCTACATTCCTAAGAAATAAGATAAGTTTCCTAAATCACTTATCTTAAACTCCTTCTCTATTTGTTTCTTAAGTTCATTGATTCCTTGAGCATCTGTACCTCTGACAATAATATCATCAACATAAATACACATATATATGTATGCATTTTCACTTGCCTTCACTAGCAAGATACTATCTGCCTTTGATGCTTGAAATCCACATTCATTCAAGAACTTAACAAGCATGTAATTCCATGCTCTTGGGGCCTGCTTCAACCCATACAAAGCTCTCTTGATCTTACACACATAATCTGATCCAATTGAATCCATGATGCCTTCTGATTGCTCCATGCACACTTCATCTGCAATGTATCCATTCAGAAATGCATTCTTCACATCTAATTGTGATAACTTCCATCCTTTACAAACAACAATATCAATCAATGATCTAATTGTAGACATCTTAGCAATAGGACTAAAGGTTTCATCATAATCTACCCCATAAGTTTGGGCATAACCTTTGACCACAAGTCTAGCCTTGTATCTAGACACTTTACCATCTGCAAACCTTTTTGTTTTATACACCCACTTACATCCAATGACCTTCTGATTCTTTGGTCTTGGCACCAATTCCCATGTTTCATTTTCAAGTAGAGCACCGTACTCTTTTTGCATTGCCTTCTCCCAATTCTGTTTACCTTTAGCTTCTTCATATGTGATTGGATCCTCTTCTGTCTTCACAATGTAAGCATAATCTTTTATTGTTTAGAAAGATGTATCATAGCTATACCTGATAGGCTCTGTCCTTTCCCTCGAGGATCTTTTGACCTCTGCACTTCTTGAAGTCTCAGCCACATTTGATTTTGGATCAAATCTTGGCCCATCTTCAACATTATCCTGCAATTTGCTTTTACAATCAACATCATCAATATCTTCTTCATACACACTTACGTTTTTCTTCCCTTTTCTTTGTATTTCTTTAACATCTGCATACTCATTTGTTGACCCTGTATACCATGTGCTTTGCTCATCAAATGTAACATCTTTGGTAACAAGAAATTGCTTTGTAGAAGGACTCCACAATTTGTAACCCATCTGTCTATCATCATACCCAATAAACACATACTTCTCTGCTTTGGGTTCTAACTTATGCCTCAATTGTGAAGGAACATAAGCATATGCTAAACATCCAAATACCTTACAATGATCAAGAGTAGGTTTCTTACCCCACCATGCTTCATAAGGAGTTCTTGCCTCCAATGCTTTACAAGGTAACCTATTCACAAGGTATGTTGGAGTGTTGATAGCTTTTGCCCATAAGTAGTTTGGACAATTCTTTTCCTTCATCATTGCTCTTCCAAACTCTACAAGAGTTCTATTTCTTCTTTCTGCAACTCCATTTTGTTGAGGGGAGTACCTGCAAGTTACTTCTCTTTTTATACGTGCATTCCACAAATACCTGCAAGGACACAATCATTTGTGAATCTGACTTCATATCCCTTCTCCACAATTTGCCCTACACTTATCAGATTTTTTGGAATAGTAGGAACATAAAGTACCTTGCTCAAGAGTGTACTTCCATTCTTTGTCTTCACTGATCCTATACTTTCCACCTTATGCTTAGTATTGTACCCTGTTTGAACTGTATGTCGATTCACCTTTGCTTCCATATCAGTCATCAATGATATATTACCAGTCAAATGATTACTACACCCTGAGTCAATACAGAACACCCTTTGATCTTCTCCTACTTCTTCATGAGTTGCATTCAAGATAAGAGTCATATCATCCTTCTCATCTGATGCATAGTTATAATAATTGTTATTGTAGGATTGAGGTTGAAAACTTCTTCCACCTCCTCTAGCATATGATGTCCTACCACCTCTTCCTCTAAAATTGCCTCTTTGATTTCTGCCTCCTCTACCTCTTTGATTAAAACTTTGATTATTGCTTCCACCATTTTGATTGTTATACCAACAATCATTTGCCAAATGATTGGTTCTGCCACAAATCCAACAAGCTTTAGTATTATCTTTTTTCTTACCTCCTCTTCCTTTACCTCTGAAGTTCATCTTTCCTTTTGTAAGTTAGCTTGACTTGAAGTCCCTTCATCATTAGTTAATTGCTTCCCTTTGCCATTCTTTTTCTTGTCCTTGGAGTACATAGCTTGACTTGCACTCCTATCATTATCTCCCTTAATGTCCTGCTCAAAAGTTAGCATGTGTCCTAGCAATTGATTAAGATCAAGAGTAAAGTGATCAAGTGACAATTCTTTGGACAATATGAAAGGCTTCCACTTCTCATCTCCTCTCAGACCTGTAAGTATTTGCCTTACCAACTTATCCTCTTCAATATCTTCATCTACAGCTCCCAAGCTATCTGCAATATCCTTCATCCTTGCCACATAATCAAAAATTGATTGTGAACTCTTCTTCTTAAAGGTTGTAAACTCTGCCCATAATGAGGACTTCCTAGACTTGGTTGTGTTTGGGAAATGCTCTTCCAAAGCATTCCACACATCTTTTGCACTTTCCAATCCTCTAATGTGAGGTAGAAGATAATCATTTATAGCCATGTAAATGATGCTCCTAGCTTGAGCATCCTTTCTCATCCAAGTCTTCAAATCTGCAAGCTCTTCCCTAGTTGGAATACTAGGATCTACAAACTCAGGCTTTTCTTTTTCTCCTGTAATGAATGCCATCAAATCTTTGCTCATGAGGTGTGCCTCCATCCTCATGCACCAAGCTGGGTAGTTCTCCCTATCTAGCTTATCAATCTGCAAGCTTTCTCCCATCTTTGATCTTTTGTGTCTGCAATTACTATGATCTATGATAATAAAGTGTACCTTTGATATGAAGCTTCAATACTTTTTTGATCCTTTGAACTCGTACTTTGTACTTCTGCAAGTTATCTGAAAGAATTTGTCCTTTTCCACCTTCAATTAGAAGAAACCTCAATATCTGCAACAGTCGGGACTTCCAATGCCTTTACTTCACTTGTATTGCACCTTCAACTCTGATACCACTATTGGAGACTTCTTAATCTCCAAGTCTATACCAGTTATGGATCAAACGTTACACAAATATTGTCTTCATTTATCAAGCACTTCCCCTTGCACTTCTCTAAGTAAAGAGATTCCTTCTTCAGAAAGTCTGCTTCAGAAATTCACTTCAATACCTGCACATATCTTCAGATTTCTTCAAACCAATGATGCACAAATCTCCATACTAACTTTGCGCAATCATATCAACCATTAGTACTTCAGAAGAATCTTTAAAACTTTAATTTGATCCTTAAGATCAAAGGTATGTCAAAAATTGTCTTCGAGAACTGGCGACTTTGACATGGTCAACTTCTTAAGATGATTTCTCACAGCACAGATCCCGTTTTGCTAAATTCTTTTAGCCATAGCTTCCTTACCTTCTTACTTAGCTTTTGAATGCTCACTCATTAAAAACTTTACACTGTGCACTGAGATCTAAGCAAAACATTGACACGGAAAAGTGTGCCACTCTGAGAAGTCTTTCTGCAGATTCTACATACAAATGTTCCTTTTAATCATTCTCACAGTAGGAAAGGAATTAGATCATAAAATTCTGAACATAGCTTCATTAGCTTCCAGATTAGATGTGTACAAAAGAATTTCTGATTCACGTGATCAAACTGAGAGAAATCTACGAAATACTCGTCACTATTTTTTAAAGATGACTCTCTTCACATCTATCTCTAAGACACGTGTCTTCTAATGACTCCTGTCATGTATTTCTTTACATCATCGACTTATATACATATGGTTCTAGACTTATCTCGCGTCTATTACATTACTCCTTATCATCCTAAGGATTATCTCTACTTAGACTACAAGAATTTCCAAGTGTAATGTACATATGTATACAAACTTCACTTCTGAGATCTCTTCACTTTCTCAAGTGTCTTCTTCCACTTCAATCTGATCATAAGCCTGCTTCAAGCTCTTTGTAATCACCAATTTGTGATTGGTTTGTTCCAACAATTATTGACTCCTGTCTTGTGTTGCTCATGTTTGTTGTACCTATTGAAGCTTGAAATGAATAATTTGTCAAATTGGTTGATGTTTTGTATTCTGTATAATGTAACCTCATGTTGTTTGCCCTACATTTTCATATATATAGGATGGGCTAATAGAAAGTTTTCATTCAGTGTGGGTTCTTGTTCTCACCTTTGCGTTTATCACTTTGGCCTTACTTTCATAGCCACTAGCATGGAGAAATGGTTCATGTGTTCATTCAAGATATGTCCTATAAATGTATGTGCATATGTATATACAATTTGTATGTTTATGTGCATGTATTTGTGTATGCATGTATATGTGTATGTATGTATGTGTGCATATATATATATATATATATATATATATATATATATATATATATATATATATATATATATATATATATATATATATATATATATATATATATATATATATATATATATATATATATATATATATTTATTTATTTATTTATATGTGTACATGTGTGTGTATACATATATATATATATATATATATATATATATATATATATATATATATATATATATATATATATATATATATATATATATATATATATATATATATATATATATATATATATATATATATAGCGAGAGAGAGAGAGAGACAGCAAAATAAAAAATATACCTTAATAGTGTCAAAATAGATACATTACTTCATCCAAAAGGATTTTGAAGATTGAGAATAAGTAAGTTTGAGCTCAATCATGTCAAGAGACTTCATTCATACATATGCTTTAGACATTCATCTCAAAGATATTTCTCTTTTTCTAGAAATATAAATTCTTTTGCTACCAATTCTTTATAAAATCTGCCATCTTGTTCATCATCATCGCAAAAATCTTTTAGCTTATATTCTTTTGAATATAGTTCTTTCAATTGTACATATTCTACAAGATTATGTTTGCTTAGTCTCCTCATGCATGCTTCTGATAAATGAGGTCTTACATGCAACTCTGAATGGTTTTATGTAAGATCATCCATATCATACGTTGGAATCTACATACATGAACAAAAATTATTAGTATTCCATACATGAATGAAAACAAAATTAAAGCTCAAATTTAAATATGTAAGTCAATTTGAAGAGAGTTTCAATTAGTTAGAGTTTCCATTGCAACAAAGGATAGGTGGATAGAAAGTTCTCATTGCTCTCTAAAAAGTTCTTGTGGAGGTCTATGCCATCAATAATTTACTAATAATTCATCACCAACATGTAATGAGGTAATACCATTGAAAACTATGTATTTTGCTACATCTCTAATCATGTATTGGAACTTATCGCTGTTTTCACACACTTAAATAGTGCAATTAGTCATTGAACCATTTTATCCTTGACTACTATTTATTACAGCTACTACTTTTCCATGCATTTCAGGCCTCTTCTTGAATATTTTTACTCTCTTCCGAGCAATTAAAGATCTTAAAGGAGTACCATCAAACTCTCGAAACTCATACATTCCATTATTAAACATAGAAATCACTAGATATGGCGAAAACTATCTCTTTGTAAGTTTTTTACTAGCATCATACCTAGTATTGAACATACTATCGTACACCAATACCTAGTCATCTATTCTATCTTACGTGGTCAAAGTAAATTTTATTTTTGAACCTTGACTCCTTTATCTTTTGTAGTAACTTCTCATTCCCTTGTTCCAACTATTTAATCCTCAATGATAAAAGTTTGTCTCTTGTTGTTCCATCATTCCAAGGGAGTGTCATCCAAGTCAATATCTGATTTTGGATAGGGAAAATTGTATTTTGATAGTCCGTCAATTCAGGAGGCATAAAACTTGTAGGCTGATTATACATCATCCTATTTGCCCATAACACAAATATAAAATATCTAGGCCATTGCTTTATGTAACCATTGCAAGCCTTAGAGATTGTCTTCACAATAAAAGGATGACCTCTCGTAATCTTTCCATTAGCCTTTGGATTATATGCAATAGTGAGAAACAAATGAATCCCATGACAATCAAAGACTTCCTTTGCCTCTCTTGCATCTAATTCTCCCCAATCACCAATCACTTTATCTATGTATCCAAATCTAAAAATCACTTCTTCTGAAAGGGATCTACATACATTATAAGTAGTCTTTGTGCAAAGACTTGGACCTTCCAAATGGTTGGTCAATCCTCTCTAGCAAGCACAAGATATCTTAGTTTATTGATTCCTTTGGGCATCGTTACAAGATCGACCACCCACTTGTAATGAATGAAAGAAGGGTAAGTCAGATGTAATGGGTCTCTATGCCTAATTAAGGAATGCACTTGACATGTGGAACTAGTGCTCATAAAGTCTCGCACACTCACATCTATGCCTTGCCACTCGTAGGCTTCCTTAATATTTTTACACGTCGCATAAAGTCCTCTATAACCTCCGGACAAGGTCTTATGCATCTCTTTCATGACCTTGTTCTGAGGTCTCCTCCTACTCAGTACATGTTGTGGATTCTTAACCTTGCCTTTTGCATGTCACCAAATAATTCCATCCTTTAGGAAGAAGTTGTATGACTTTCTCTTGATGGATCCATACTTATTTTTGGACCAACTAAAGGAAGGTTTCAGTGAACTCATATAATTTCCTATGTCTTTCCATTCTCCATCATACTTGTGTTCTTACAGTCATGTAAACACAGACTAGTTATCATATCTTATCATGTCAATTTATCCTTGTACATCATCATCATCATCAGATTCATCATAAAATTTTGCTCTTAAAAAAATATTAGCAACTATATTTAGTTTTCTAGCTATGTGAACAAAAGCCAGATTAATAAATTTCACATATGAGATCCACATAAGCATCAAAGTATCCATAGAAGAACCATTTGCTATCATACCTATTAGTGGAAGACAATCAGTCTCTACAAGAACATTTGCCATAATGAACTATTCTTTATCCGATTTTAACGCAGTCACCAATCCCCAAAACTCTCTCTTTATCTATGGATACTTTCTTTGACTGTCATGTAATATCTTCACACCAAAATGAACTACATATCTCTACCCCTCATCATCATCTTGACCTATGACCCAACCTATACCAATAGGATTGGTATCAACATTCAAAGTGATAGGATTTTTATGCAAATAATCAACATGCTTCAAAATAGCTTCAATTAGCAGTTGCTTCAAATTATGTATGACCCCTGACTATTTTTCTATCCAAACTAACTTCTTTCTCTTTCTCAATGGGTCATATGAAAGGTTCACAACATGCTAGAATTGAGGATTCAAGATCATGTAGAAGATACAAGCTCCCAAGAATCTCTTTACCCGGCCAATATTACAACACACCTCAAAAATTGTAGTAATGACCTCAACTTTCTACTCATATGGCTTTGCGGTCATAATGTCCACATAGATGTCCTACAATCAGAACATTGTTGACTCCAAAAACGGTTTCTCTAAAGACATTTTTTGCCCCCACCTCTTCGAATCTCTAAAAAACTTTATCACAATCAGAGATATAGTGGCTAAAGAATTTCCTACATTCAAAAGCATGTAAAGTTTCATCTTTCAGTCTTTCCTCACATCCTTTTATCATAATATCATCAATAAAGGGCATAGTCATTGAGGGTATGAATTCATGTAGGACCAGAATCATTGCATTCATCATGTGAGCTATAGAATTCATCACTCCCTATGACAGACTACACATGTGTTCTCGTTAGTGTCCATGTGAAAGGCCAAATGGCCACTTGACACTTCTGTGTATATGTTCTTTAATAAAACGTATAGTGGTCTGGTCACTCACAGACTATAAGTTCCATCGCATTTGGAAGACCCAAGAAGTCTATCTTCATTCTCCCTGTGTAGTGTGTTTTCTACGCATTCTGTAGTCTCTCTGTGGAGTACCATCTGCGATCTTAGGAGGTCCGTTTTCTACTCTGAGGATATCTTCGTGGATCTCTCCATAAGGAGAGCACACCATGGTGCATCGCCATCGAAACCCTTCACTGGTATCAGAGCAATTCGATGCAAAAAGCTTTGTTCCTTTTGTGCGGGCGAAGCGAGCACCCCCCCTCTTGACTTTCTCCAAGGCTTACGACTAAGGTGGCGACCAAGGCATAGACCTTGGCATACCTTGTCATCCGAATCACCGAAGTCACAATTGGCACTGTTGGCTGCACACGAGGGAGGACCTTAATGATCAAGGAAGATAGAGGTTCTCGGTACTTCCCAGGAGGTCACACATCTCAGTATTGTTCCCCCTAGAGCTTGCTTAACAATGGCAATCTCTTGCCACTAAGCTACGCTCTTGTGGTGTGTGAATAAGGGGAGAGACTAAGGTTGACATTACCTTGAACATGTTTTGGAAATCTTCATTCTTTGCTTTCAAAGCCTATTTTTGAAGCATTTTTGGGGTGCCTTTTGCAGCCATTTTGGAGTACTTCTGCACATAGTTCTCTTCACACAGGTCCAAGAACATCAAGAAGATTGTTCTTTGTACTTCACCGACATTGAATATCAATCTTTGCGGCTATGTTTTTCATACACACTCGTAAAACTACAGGTTTCTTGAAAGCTTTCTGTTTTGGTGGGAGCAACTGTTGCAAATTTATGTAGGTTTTTTTGAGCTAAAGACATCAGAGTTGATAGACACTTGCGGTGTTATTGGCTAGTTTTTGGGTTATGCATTCAGCCTTTTAGTGTCATTTTACTGCATATATTGAGCACGTACACATTATGTACGCTTCTGTGGATACCGCTTATGTGCGTCCATGTGGTCATTGATATAGCAGTTACGTTCTTTGCATAAAACCTTTTACGTTTGATAAAGAGGGTCGTGGTGAGGTTTTCTTAACTGGGAGACACATAGATGTCAGGGTCTCTTTGGTGATGCAGGTGGAAGACTTACCCAGCCTTGCCATAGGAGATGTATGATAACTATTCATAGGTGCTCGATAAGCCTAGTTGGCTTCTATTGGGTAACTGCTTATATGCAGTGGAGTTAGTGATTCTCTATGCCGAAAAAAACATGTCAGTACTTGGAGTTTTATGATATTTTGACACTCGTCATATGCTCATTTTGTAGAGGATACACTAGCAAAATTTTTCAAGATTTTTGGTTTTGTCAACTATACGGTGGTCGATTTACTCCTTGATACACTTATTTGTTGGTGTTCAAACGCTTCTAGCTCCATTATCATTCCATTTAGTTCTCTACCATCATGGCATCAGAGGTCTCAGGCACATTTGGTGGATCAGGGTCTAGCGCTAGTGTTCCAAGGAGGGGCTATAACTTGCAAGGCAAAGACCATTTTCAGATCTGAAAATTTGATGGCCCAAAGTTTTCTCTATGGAAGAATTAGATTAAAGATGTGCTGATTCAAAGGAGGCAATGGAAGCTAGTAAATGGAATTTCAAAGAAGCCTGCTCACATGGATGAAGATGATTGGGATGAGTTAGATGAAATGGCCAAGTCTACCATTCGCTTGCACCTGGCAGATAATGTTTACTTTACAGTATTAGACTGTGAAAGTGCAGAGGAGCTTTTGGAAGAAGTTATGCAATACATATGAAAAAGAGACGGCATCAAATAAAGTCTATCTAATGAGAAAATTATATGACCTTCGTATGAAGGACAGAGATAGTGTTTTTGCTCATCTAAATGAGTTTGATGCTATATTCTCTCAGTTACAGGCTCAGAAAATGGATATGGATAATGAAATGAAAGCACTATTGCTGTTACGCACCTTGCCTTCATCGCGGGCTACATTTTGCATAGCTATTAGCAATAGTGCACCTGGTGGTAAACTTGTTTATGATGACATATGTGGAGCACTCTTGAGTGAGGAGATTCGTAGAAAATCTATGGTTGGCAGTGAGAGTGGAGATGCATATGATGTTCGTGATTCTTAGCAGGAAACAATCAACAATTTGGCGGGATCAGGAACAAGGAAAAGAATGGTCAATGGAATAAGAGTAGAAGTAAATCAAAGAGAGGGATATCAAATGCCATTATTGTCATAAGAAAGGATACATGAAGAAAGACTGTTATGCATTGAATAAAGCTAAAGGTAAAGGGCAGAATGTTGATGGGCATGTTAAACAGTTACAAGCACCATCTACTTCGACTGTGAAGATTGAAGAAATTTCTTTCTCTCTCTCTCTCTCTATTTCTAATAAAGAACATAACAATTACATCTATGTGTGTGTCTATATGTCTCTCTAGCTTTTCTCTCTTTTTCTCTCACTCATCTCTCTCTCTCATTCTCTCTCTCTTTCACCTCTCTCTCTCTTTCTTTCTCTCTCTCTCTTTCATCTCTCTCTCTCTCTCGCTCGCTCTCTCTCTCTCTCTCTCTCTCTCTCTCTCTCTCTCTCTCTCTTTCATCTCTTTCTCTCTATCTATCTCTATTTCTAATAGAGAACAAAAAAATAATTTTCGTGAATGTAATTCTTCATATTGCTATCATCAAAGGCCAATCAACATCATCTCTCGTCAGATTGCAAAGATCCAACACCAAAAAGCTCCAATAAAACCAAAGAAAAGAGAATTTGGAAAATAGAGAACATAGAGAAAGAGAAAGGATGAAAGTATGTGATTCACTTACCAAGATCCCAAATCTTAAGAGAGAGAGAGAGAGATGCATGTGTAGAGAGAAAGATTTGGGTGTGTGCACAATAAAATCACAATGCAGGTCGAGGAGCACAATGTACATGTGTGCAAAAACTCAAGAATAGCAGTACGAAGTTCAAAATAGTAGCAAATGTCAACTTTTTGCTCTCAAGTTTGATTATGTTAAAAATACGTTGTTGGTATATTGGCATCGGTATAAGTGTTGGTTTTTCCAGCAAAATACCAATGCCTATATCGATGGCTGCAAATTTTTATGCATATACTGACAATAATATTCTAACGGTTATATTGACAATCAAATGACCATCGGTATGATTTACGTGGTCTTTCCAGGCATTTCGAGCAGTCATATCCATGCCCAAGGCATGATCATCGGAATGGCTAGCATCGGTATGCCCCTCATATGTTGTTCCGTATGTCAAGCAAGAAGAGGTTGAAAATCAAAGAATTTCCTTGTGATTAATAGTGAGAGTGAGATTGAGAGTGTGATTAGGGGTGAGAGACAAATAAGATTGTGATAACTTGGGGGTGGTTGCGAGCTCCAACCTTTGTCCACAAGTTAGTTTCCAAAGTTATTGTATCGATTGATTAAAATCTATATTACCATAATCCCTTTCCTAGAGTCATATCTTGTCTTCTCTTCTATGTTGGATTTTCTCGTATCTTGTACAATATTTTTCTCTCCTCCACTATGCTTGAGTGATAAAAAACATGTGATTGAGGATAGCTTGTGATTGAGGGGGCGCTATGCTAGAGATGCATTTGATGTTGCTTTCTATCAAGAGGCTATTGGATGCTTGATTTACTTATGTATAACTTGATCTATATTCAATTGGCTCTATCTTGGATGAGTAGGTTTATGCATTGCCCATATTTCAAGCATTGGGAGGTAGTTAAGCACATCGTTCCCTACCTGAGAGGTACCCGGTTACTTGGATTGTTTTATCTCAAGGGGGGATCATTACCCTTAGATTTGCATGGTTTTTGTGACTCAAGTTGGGCTTGTTGCTATGACACTCATGTGTCCACCAGTGGTTTTGGCTTTATGCTTGGTAGCTCATGCATATCTTTGTTGAGCATGAAGCAACCTACTATGGATACTTCTTGTTGTGAGGCTGAGTATAGGGTATCTTTCATAGGGATTATTAGGAGCGTGTGGATGAGATGCTTTTTGACTGATTTTGGTGTTGGTGAATCTTCTACCACCACAATCTTCACTAGAAGTCAAATCACATTGGCAGTTGCAAGGAACCCTGTGTTCCATGCTTGCACAAAGCACATTGAGGTGCATTATCACCATGTTAGTGATAGGTTCTTTGCTGGAGAGATTAGTTTGGCATATGTGCCCACAAAGGAGAACGTTGAAGGCCTTTTCATAAAGGCTCTACCTGACGAGAATTTTGAATCTTTTCGCAAAGCTTTGGGCTTAATTCCTTTTGTGGATTGATGTCTTTTCACGTAGCTTGGCACTTCTTTATAGATGAGTGCTACCTCCTTGTTTACCACATCACTCCTAGAGGGGATTTGTTGATATATTTTGGTAGTGGTGTATGTGAACACTCTTAGGACCATCGAGGTGCCTTTTCCCTCTTCAGGAGATTTTCTACCCTCGGCTTGTATATAGGCCTATACACTAATAGGTTACTTATCTTTTGTACATTCACATGGTAACCCAAAACCCATCTTTGAGATTGATATTTTTCATATTTCATTTCCTTAAGAAATTCCTTCCTTGTATGGAGATATTTTGAATCCCATATAAGGAGAGGGGATGGACTTTGAGGCAGATTCCTTGATTTAATTGCCAAAATTCACAAAGCCATAGCAAGGAAAATCTATGATAGTGAGAGCATCCACTATGCTAGTAAGAAATGAAAAATATATCATACCACAAAGCACAGAAGCACCAAAGCATATGAAGGTGTACTATCATCTCATACTTGAGGGATTTTTTAGGGTAAAGACTCATCTATGGAAATACTATTGAAATGAAAAAGGACTACTTCTACTCTATTCACATGCACACATCTAACAAGCTAAGGAGGAAGGAACAAAAGATAACAAAACATGATGAATGAATTAAAATAGAAATAGAAATGACTCACATGAGATGCATTATGAGCATGGAGACTCCATAAGGAGAGTATGCACACTCTTGGCAATGAGCTAGAGTGAAAAATGACTTGTGGGGAGTGAAAGAGAGGCCTTGCTTATATGGAGTCTCAAAGAATTCCCTTGCATGTGGGATATATGTGCTTGCATGAGAATGAAAGTAGACTTGGACAAAAGGGTGGAGCATGGAACTCTCAACACCCCCCTCCATGTGATGACCCTTTTGTTTTTAATATGGGGGACTAGTGACATATGGGATCACTTAGTCCATTTCGTTTTTAGGATCTAAGGACATTGGGATCCTTAGACATAACTTGGACATATGGGATCCAAGTTTGGGACATATGGCATCCCTAGGATCTTGGGATTTAGATCCATGGACATATGGGATTCATGGTCTGTTTATGAGGGTCTAGGGACATATGGGATCCTGTAGACATATGAAGGGTTTACATCATGGGGTAGGTGGTGCTTTGGGTTGATCCATTTTTATATGCTTCTTGTGGACTCCTTTTGCCTTGTTGGATATTGATGTAGAGGCATTGATCCTCCTTCCTTAGCATGTGAGATCTTTCGATGTTTTTAAGGTAGGCATTTTGATGTTCTAGCCATCATATTCTTCTTGTGATGTAGAGTGGATATATATGGGCACTTGATATATAATTTTGTATGGAATTGGAAAGGTCTTACCAAACATATGTGGCAGTGTCTAATCCCTTTACATGGGGCATGCACATGTGCCATGCACTTAGAAAGTGCTACATACAAGTCTTATGTAAGCCTTGGCAAACAAATGCCATAAGCATGCCAATAAATCCAATGTTGTATAAAGGTGATTTCGATAAGTACAACTGAGTCCAGATTTTGAATGATATGCGCATTTGCCCATAGAATACCGCTGAGTTCATGGAACAAATTTGAAAGTTCCAGAACTCCCCATGTGCACACACCAAAAATGAAATGACTCAGCGTCATAAAGCAAAAAGCTGAGATCATTGATTATGCCATCTTCAGCACGCATTTTCATGTGCTCGTGCCCAAAATTCAAATGTGGCCAGGTGCCACATTGAATGGCCCTTACTTGTCTGCACCAGGATTGGCTTCATATTTTCTGATCGACAGTCAGTAGGAGAAAAGAGTCAGATGTATCTCCTTATTGACTGGCCAGGACTTCTTCTTCCACGATACAGAATGGTGCCATTGCTCAGGGTCACAGGGGGTTCCAACCACTTTGCAATGTAGAATCAGCCATGTCGCTCTCTGTTTGTCTCTCTCACCCATGCTGCAAAGGATTAGCCTTCTCTGTGATGGCGTTGTCCATGTGTCACCATTCTTGCGCACTTCAAAGAGGTTGGAGAAACACTCTCTACCGTGAGATGCAGCCTTTCCTCTCCCTGAGTGGAATGTAATGTAGTCGTTGCTAACCTCTTTCTCGTTGAAATTATAGCAATAGTTGCCTTCCTCCTGAAACTGGCACAACAGCTAAGCTGATCAGCATGCTTATCGGGGGTGGTTAGCGTTAAGGTTCGGATCATTCCCATTCAAGCAGAACTACAGTAGAACTCTCTATCTTCGTCTTTCAAGAAGAACTTCAGCATCTTAGCATGAGAGGCAATTGTTCCATTCTAAGTGCCTGCATAGTCCATTGATTGAGGCGAGTTGCAATGTGGAGTGATGAGCACCTTCTCATGCGTTTTGTCTCTCTCTCTCTCTCTCATATAGAAGGATGGCACAGCTCTCTCTATAGTCATGTCTGAGAGCAGGCAACTCATATGTAGATATCTACAAATGTGCACTTTAACTATGTGCACAAGTGCAGAACAAAGAAGCGCAAAAGATTTCTTAGCTAATCGCTTTCGCCCATTATTGTGTAGCTTTTTGTGTCCGATGAGTAGCACCCTCTTCTCAAGAACTGGCTGCTGTACACGTTGCACTTGAAGGAGATGCAACTTCAGATGATGGTGCAAGTCATCCGATTGCGGGATCATGGAGGAGGCACTTTCTGCAGATTTATCACTAAGCTAAACAGTGGGATGCTGCAACTTGCGAATGCAAGCACACTATCTTTTTGTTATGATAATTTCCAAGATGACCAGACAGATAAAGCAAGTGTTTATAAACACTTCTTATATGCTCAAAATCTCTAAGGGTAGATATGATTGATGACAATGACTTACACCTCCTATAATGTCATACAGAGATCGATGGCTTCTACACGTTTGAGAGAAGACCAACGTGGGGACATTGAAACACACGCTCCATCTCTAATTGAGATCTTCATCTAATTCTTTGTTGTCGTACTAAGACAATAGATGTGTGATGGGCACAACCTTGTTTTGATGAATGAAAATGACGTTGAAAGACTAATACTAAATATGATAAAGAACCAGGAAAGCTAGTGACAAAACTTTTGAAAATGAAAGAAAGTGAATAACATTAGTGCTTAGAAGCACTATTCGTGAAGAACATATGGGAGGGAGGGACAGATTAAAAAACATACTAATGTTGAAGATAACAAATAGTAGAACACAAAAGGAAAACTAGTTAACCTATGCTCTGATAGCATGTTGAAATGAAAAAGGACTACTCCTACTCTACTCACATGCACACATCTAACAAGCTAAGGAGGAAGGAACAAAAGATAACAAAACATGATGAATGAATTAAAATAGAAATAGAAATGGCTTACATGCGATGCACTATGAGCATGGAGAGGAGTTTGGGAGAATTCCCTTGCATGTGGGATATATGTGCTTGCATGAGAATGAAAGTAGACTTGGACAAAAGTGTGGAGCACCGAACTCTCAACAAATACGTGCTAGATTAAGCCCTAAGAGTAGGATTTGTGCAAGAAATCTCAAGATAAGATAAGTGTATCAATGTATTTTCAAAAAAGTTGGAGATATGAGCAAAGGTGAAAAAGGTAATGCCTATCTTCCAATTACCTACCACGGATACACAACTAAAATGATCCTAGATTTCATCATTCAATCAAAATTGCTCCCAAATCCTTATGATTGCTTTTGGAAAGACAGTCCTTAAACTTTAAGGAATGAAGTTGCAAATGGAAGATGGTCACATAGAGTGGCCACTAGGGTTACTTGAAGGAATTACTTTGACCACTTGTAGAATAGAGTTTGGGCATACCTTTGCAATTTGATAGTTTAAACGGGCAAGCACATATAAGATGGTCTTAAGAAGACTTTAGCTAATATATTTTTCGGTAGATCATGATTGGCTTTTGCATTCTATATGCTTGCAACATCTAGGGGTCACCACCAAAGAAAATCTCAAGGAATACCCCTTTATAGATGTTTGTCCCATGCATTCAAACTCCACTACAGTAGACATTTTAGCTACAAGGCTGAATGTTTCCTCATAATCAATGCCATATGTCTGTGCATATCCTTTAGCTACCAATCGTGCTTTATACCTGCTTATGCTACCATCAACATTATTCTTTACCTTGTAAACCCAGTTGCAGCTTATGGGTTTCTTTCCTTGAAGCAATGGAACCAACTTCCATGTATCATTCCCATAAAGTGTAGCCATCTCCTCATCCATAGCTTTTTCCCAATATGCATTTCCAATTGCATCTTCAAAAAAAGAAGGTTCAACATCTTGTATTACCTTTGTCATGTAGGCACAATGACGAGCCATATAACTATCATACGTCAATCGTTGCACCGAATTTCGCATCCTCCTAGATGTTCTTGGTCGTGGGTCACTTCTTCTTGTATCATCTGCATGTGCCCTTCTTACTCCTCGAGTCTTTACAGAGGGCAATCCAAGTTCCTCATCAAGACTCTTTTCTTAACCGCTTGAATCTCCATCAACGTCTTCAAAACTTGCACATGTTTTACTACCAATAGAAAGCTTTTCTTTACCTTTCTTGGATGTATTTGAAGAATTTGCTAGACTAAAATTTCCACTCAATCTTCCACTCCATGGATTCGAGTAGGAACTATTGCTTGGTGATGCATCCGATCCGCTCAAAACTTGAGATTTTGTATACATATGCAATACAGCCAAAAACTTTCATATGTGATAAGTTTGGTTGTTTACCTATAAACTTCTCTTTAGGTGTAACTTGATGTACGGTAGTCGTTGGAGTTCTGTTCATGATGTATAGAGTTGTATGCACAACTTCTGCCCAATAACAATGAGGCATATTTGTTTCAGCCATCAAGGCTCTTGTTATTTTTGCAATATGTCTATTTTTGTGTTCAACACCATTCTATTGTGATGTGTACTTGTATGAAAACTGATGTCGAATTTCATGGCTTTAAGAAAATTGTTGAACTCATTTGACATGTGTTTACCTCCTCCATTAGATCTTAATGTCTAAATATACTTCCCTAACTGCTGTTCCACCATAGCTTTAAAATTTTGGAGGTGAGTGAATACCTCACTCTTCTCTTTCATGAAATATACCCAAACTTTCCATGTATGGTCATCAATGAAAGTAACATAAAACCTACAACCGCACATAGATGTGGTCTTTGTAGGACCCCAAACATCTGTATGTACTATTTCTAGCATATTCTCACTAACATGCTTATCATGTGGAAACGATGATCTTGACTATTTACCAAATTGACATGCTGCACATACCTTTGCATCTCTAAAACCTTGAACGATCTCCTTTGACTCCATCAGTTTCAGCCTTTGTAGATTTGAATGTCCAGTTTGTTTGTGTCAGATCTCTATATCAACAATAACTCATGCACCTTTTCCAAACATGGCTGCATTCATTTCAAGTATTTTCACATTTAAGGTGAACATCCTACCCACTTTGTTTCCTTTGGCAATCAATCTTCCGCCCTATTTGTATTCTTCTACAAATAACCCATCAGCATTGAACCTCACTCGTAATCCCTAGTCAACCATTTGTCTAATAGAAACCAAATTCTTTATTATGTTTGGAACATGCAGCACATCAGCAAGATGTTTTACCTTCCTGTCCTCCATAGACAATGCTATGTTTCCTGTATGGTTGATAGGATGTGATGTATCACTACTTGTCTCAACATATCCTGGAACTCGCAATTTTCGCAAACTACTAAAACATTATGCATGACTCGTCATGTGATTTGAAGCACATAAATCAACATACCAGACATTATCATTCGATTTTGAAACACCAATAGACATTGTATTCATCATGTGATGTTGAACCATGAACAGCTTCTCAGAATCATCTGCACTTGTGGATGCATAGTTATTATGCCACTGCCTTATGTTATTTTGATTCTTCAACCTACAATCACATTAAAAGTGTCCAAGTTTACCACAATTGCAACATCCTTTATTGTCATTACTTGAATCATTTCTTTGGAAATTTTTGTGGCCTCTTTGGCTCCCCCTGCCTCCGTCTGTCCTTCCTCCTGCATGAGTCTGCTGTTGACTTTGATCTTGGTTAATATTTCCTCTTCCACTCCCAAAACCTCTATCTCTACCTCTTCCTCTTCGAGAGTAGAATACCTACTCAGAACTAGATTTACCTTGGGAGTTTGAATCCTCACGAAGATTCTTTTCTTCAATAATCAGCATAGATACGAGATCAGCAAAATTCAGAATATTTTCCCTAGTCCATACAGAAGTTTTGAACTGCTTATATGCAACTCCTAAACCACAAAGACACACTTCCACCTTATCATCATCATCTACATTCATGCCAATAGATGCAAGTGACTCACATATGCTTTTGATTTTCAAGGTGTAGTCACTTACCGACATGCTCTTCTTCTCCGATGTATGCAACTCATTCTTGAGTTGCAATTTTCGTGCCTTTGTATTGGTCTCGTACAATGTGACCAAACTATTCCAAGCCTCTTTTGAAGTCTTGGCATCCTCTATGTGTCCAATCATGCTACCCTATATGCTAACAGGTAGCCAGTACATTACCTTTCGTGCTCCAGCTTGATTCCATTCCTCATATGCTCTTAACCGATCTGCAGTCCGATTCCTTTCTCGTAACTGTGGAACATTTTCATTCTCTCCTTCAATGTACTTCTAGTAGCCTTTTCCCATAAGTAAATTCCTCATTCTCAATCTCCAAGCATGGAAATTATTCTTGTCCCGCTTATCGCTCATAAGCTGACTCATTCCATCTGCGTTTGCCATTTTTGGAGCAATTCCCAACACTGCAAAACACTACAAGCAGCACTTCTGCTTGAACACATGATGTGACATTTCTGTTGGTGCAGGGCAATCAACAAGTGAAGTTTTGATGAAGGATTGAAGTCAAGGACTGAAGAAAAGATCAAGTTATGAAGCATGAAGGAAGTGCATATTCAGAAGATGAAGATATGTACACATATGTACATTAGTTTAGAGTTAGCTCACTTATATTTTTGATTAGTTATGAGCTTGTAAATATTTGACTATATATACAAGAGAAAATGTCGGGGCAAATATGAGAGATTATGTAAGAACAAGATTTGAGGAGAATTAGAAGTCATTAGACATTTTAGAAGTGAGTAGGATCTCTCTCATTGCTCATATGTAAATTTCTGAGAAATGAAAATGTTGTGCCCAATCTTTCTGATTATTTTCCTTCTATGTTGAATCTTTTGTGAAAAGCTTTTGTACAAGTCTAATTTCATAGTTGATTGACCTCTGTACAAATTTTCAGCTTCTAATTGTGATCAAGTTGAGAGAATTGAGTGTAGGAACATTGCAAGAGAACAAGGTTTACGACCACCACATGCTAGAGAGATGACTCTCCTCCCAACCAAATGCCTCTATATATAGCTCTCTCCAGGGGACTGCCTTCTTGGGCAGGTGAATACTAGCTAGCCAAGTGTCAGCCATGTAACTACATGTGCACCAAGTGTCCCAGTTAACTCGAGTTAACTCAAGTGTATGCTTCTAGAAGGCTCTAGATCTCTTTGGGCAAAATACTCTCCCCATGTTTCCCATGGGGATTGAACCCAAGACCTCCTCCTTCACATCCTTGAGACTTAACCACTAAGCTAAGTGGGTCACTTGTTCACAAGAGCACAAGACCTCCTAGTAAGTCTAAACTCGAGATCTTTGGTCATACACACGGATGACCAAACGGTGTCCGATTTCAGATCCATCTGAACCGGCCAGACCCTTGGATCATAGACTTACTTTATTACATTCTTCCCCCCTTGGAAAATATTTTCGTCCTCCAAAATAGAGCTATATACATACTATAGGCAACCCCCCAAGCCTCATGTTCTAAACTGGAAGAACATGGTCATGTTCTAGAACTGGAAGAACATGTCTCATCTCTATGGTGGCATCCCTACCCAAAATGATTCAAAACACTCTCTGGTTTTGCACTTTGATGAACGGGACAAAGTGCAAACTAGTGAAATAATAATGAGGGTGGATCTAAAAAAATCCCTGGCTAATTCACAATTTCTCGATGCGCGATCTAGGCACAAACATGTGAACTAGGTGGATTCAAATTACTAGTCCATTTCTAGGCATAACTGATGCATGAACTTAGTAATGAAGGTGGGATTCTTATCCCTTACAAGACTTTGAGAATTCTTGACTCACCTGAATTTGAAGTTTGGTTGTCTCAAACTCACCTGAATTCTTGTTTTGGAGAACTTGAAGTTTGGTTGTCTCAAACATCTAACTTAGGTGTTTGTATAATGGTTTACTTTGATCCAACAACTTACTTGATTTTTTCACCCGACTAGAGGACTACTTTGTCCTAATGAGTTTAAAAATCCTTTGTAAACTATAGGAGAAAGTTTACCATTTCTATTGAATGAACCATACTAACTTGACCAATTCAAATTCAAAATGAAAATTGTCCAACTTAGAACACTTTTCTCAAAGATTTAACTTAAAAGTTATCGAGAATTGTCAATCTACTGAGCAATTCCTAACTTCTCTATTCTAGAGTATACTAGACTCTAGAAAATTATTTATGCTATAACTTGAAGCACACTCAAATGAATAAGTCCACTTAGACTTATCATCTTTTGAAGATTGAAAAGGTTCTTGTACATAACATCTATCTAGGATGTTCAAGTTAGTTATTTTATTCTAACCAGCTAACCCTGGTCTTTTGCAAAAGGAATCAGATACCATGTCTGGGCCAATTCCAAAAGATTTGGAAAGCAAAAAGAAATAACTAAAACTCTGTACAACCAATTCAAACTTTGAACATACATAAACGTGCTATGAGTCAAAGTCTAGTTGACTCAGGACTTTAACTTCTCAACGATCTATTTCAACAAGGTATTGAAGCATTGTCTTTATCTTTAAGAGAAATAAGCTGGATTCTCAAAAAGATTCAAAACAAATCAAAAACATCATCCAACCACAAGATACTAGTGTGGCAACCAACATCAGTTTGTCGACCCACTGAGGTTCTGTCGATGAGTTTGGTATTCAAATAATGCTTCACTTGAGACTAAGTTCAGGTCACATTCAGTCTTATTGACTCCTAATCGTGAATGCAATTCTTGTGCATTTCTTTGAGTCAGAAGAGTGAATTTACCAAGTTACACTAGGAACTTGATGCTTGACTTAGTCAATTAAATCTTTAGTTGAAAAGATCAACTCAAAATCAAAAGCCAACTTCTTTCAGAAATTTATTAAATATCTCTCATCAATAACACTTAAGCTTGAAGTGTTCTAAGAAGATCTTGGAAGTTACTTACTTCATATCTTCAGTTTCCTTGATCTTGAAGTCATCTTGAAGTATCTTGAGATTCTTCATGAATTTAAACTCCTTCTTTGAAGTTTTAATTGCCTTGAAGATCAAACCTAACTTCAAGATCCAAAAGATAATCATCATCTCACGGTCCGATGTCCCATACCATCTTTCCTACATCAATCTGAGTATAAAATCTGGTGTCCCATACCACCCTATTTTATACTCACATTGACGTGTGAGTGAATTTTATCCTAAAGTCTACAACATCTCTTGATATATCCTTGATTTGAATCTTGTACAAAAACACCATCATTTGTGAATCTGACTTCATATCCCTTCTCCACAATTTTTCATACACTTATCAAGTTTTTAGGAATAGTAGGAACATAAAGTACCTTACTTAAGAGTGTGCTTCGACCCTTTGTCTTAACTGATCCAATGCTTTCCACCTTATGCTTGGTGTTGTCTCCTATTTGAACTATATTTCCACTCACCTTTGCTTCCATATCAGTCATCAATGATATGTTGCCACTCAGATGATTGCTACATCTTGAGTCAATATAGAATACCCTTTGATCTTTCTCTATTGCTTCATTTGTTGCATTCAAGATGAGAGTCAAGTCATCCTTCTAATCTGATGCATAATTGTAATAAGTGTTATTATAGGTCTGAGGTTGAAAACTTCTTCCATCTCCTCTAGCATATGAAGTCCTACACCTCTTCCTCTAAAGTTACCTCTTTGATTTCTGCCTGCTCTACCTTTTTTATTGAAACTCTAATTATGGCTTCCACCATTTTGATTGTTATACCATCAATCATTTTCCAAATGATTTGTTCTACCACAACTCGAACAAGCTTTAACATTATCTTTGTTCTTACATCCTCTTCCTTTACCTCTTGAATTCATCTTCCCTCTTGTGAAATAAACTTTGCTTGAAGATCTTTCATCATCAGTTGACTGCTTTACTTTGGCATTCTTTCTCTTATCCTTGGAGTACGTAGCTTGGCTTGCACTCCTATCATTATCTCCCTTCATGTCTTGCTCAAAAGATAGCATGTGTCTTAGCAATTGATTAAGATCAGGAGTAAAATGATCTAATGACAATTCTGTGGACAATATGAAAGGCTTCCATTTATCATCTCCTCTCAGACCTATAAGTATTTGTCTTACCAACTTGTCCTCTTCAATATCTTCATCTATTGCTCCACGCTATCCACAATGTCCTTCATTGTTGCCACATAATCAGAAATTGATTGTGAGCTCTTCTTCTTGAAGGTTGTGAACTCAAACCATAATGAAGCCTTCCTTGACTTGGTTGTATTTTGAAAATGCTCTTCCAAAGCATTCCACACATCTGTTGCACTTTCTAATCCTCTAATGTAAGGTAGAAGATAATCATTTACAGGCATGTAAATGATACTCCTAGCTTGAGCATCCTTCTTCATCCGATTCTTCAGATCTGCAAGCTCCTCCCTAGTTGGAACACTAGGATCTTCAAACTCAGGGTTTTCTTCTTCTCTTGTAATCAATTCCATCAAATCTTTGCTCATGAGGTGTGCCTCCATCCTCATGGACCAAGCTGGATAGTTTTCCCTATCCAGCTTATCAATCTGCAAGCTTTCTCCCATCTTTGATCTTTGTCTCTACAAATGTTAAGATAAATGAATATGCTTTTTACCTTTAATACAAAACTTCAAGCTTTGAGATCCTTTCGAGCTCAATCTTTTTCTTCAAGTTGTCTTCAAGACTTTAACCTTGTCCACCTTCAATTTGAAGAAACTTCAATGTCTCCAATCGTCGGGAGTTCAAATGCTCTTTACTTTACTTTATATTGCACCTTAAGCTCTGATACCACTGAGAAAGACCTCTAAATATCCAAATGCTTGATCTATGCAGATTTAAGAACACTTCTATATCAATTATAGACCAAACTTTACACAAATGTTATCATGATTTACAAAATTATTCATAAACACTTCTCTGTGTGAAGTTTCTTCTTCAAAGTCTGCTTGAGAGATTAACTTCATTACCTGCAAACATCTTCAACTTTCTTCAATCTAATGATGCTCATACCTCCACGCTACCTTTGCACAACCATAACATCCATTAGATCTTCAAAAGAATCATTAAAAATCTGACTTGATCATTACGACCAAATGTATGTAAGAAATTGTCTCTCTAAACAAGCGACTTTGACATAGTCAACTTCTCAAGTTGATTTCTCACTGCTCAAGTCCCACTTTGCTAAATGCTTTTAGCCATAGCTTCCTTACCTTCTAACTTAGATTTTGAATGCTCATTTGGTAAACAATTTACACTGTGCATTGAGATCTAAGCAAAACTCTGACACGCAAATATGTGGGATTGTGAGAGCTTTATCTACACACTTTACATATACATGTTCCTATTGATCATACACACAATCTGAATGGAATTAGACGATGAAACTTTGAACATAGCTTGCTTAACTTCTAAGTTAGATGTGTACAAAACATTTCTTGATCCACTTGATCAGTGTGAGAGAAATCAGAGAAAGACTCGATGCTAACTCAGGAAGATGACTCTCTACACATCTATCACATAAACACTTAACTTCTAATGACTTTCTCACTTATTTATTTACATTATTAACTTATATACATATGATTCTAGACTCATCCCATGTCTATCACATTAATCCTTTTCATTCTAATGAACATGTATACCTATTGTTCAAGAATTTTCATCTGTAATGTACATATTTATACAAGCTTCATTTTTGAGGTTTCTTCACTTCCTTCAATGACTTCTTTGACTTCATTTTGATTTCTCACCTGCTTCAAGCACTTCATAAACGTCAATTTGTGAGTGCTTTTTTCCAACACTAGTTAACATTGATAGTGCTCCTCTGAAATCTTTTATCTTCAAACAACTTATGGATCTTTTTATACGAGGCCCTGGTGTCTTGGTTGAGTCCATACAATGCTTTGGGAAGTTTGTCTACATGATCTTCCTTTCCTTTGATCTTGTAAACTAAAGGTTCTTCCACGTATACCTTGTCTTCAAGATCACCATTTAAGAAATCATTTTTGACATCAGGTTGGCAGATGGGCCATTTCAGGTGTGTATTTAATGCAAGAATGACTCTTATAGTTGTAAACCTTGTAGCAAGGTAAGAGATTTCTTCATTTTCAATCCATGCTTTTTTTTATATAAGGAGAAATTTTCTAATTGTGCATAGAAAATAAAGAAAGATAAGACGACAAAAAAAATCAACAAGAGTTTTGCAAGGTGAATCCTTCACCTATCTTGAGTTGGAATGGGTTCAAATCCCCTTGGGTGCACTCAAGAATCTATCACCATGATATGATGGGAAGATTTACAAGATTCCTTCAACGGGAATCATTGGCCTTCAAGGGATCCAATAGTGTTTTGTTTCTCTTAAAATAGCCTCCTCATCAAGTCATATGGCTATCCCTTCTTGATTTCTACCTTAGTAAGCCATTGGGCTTTATATCCTATAGTTACTAGGTGTCTAAACCCTTGCTTTGTGGGATTAACGGGTCCCATGGGTGCTACACCTATTCCTCATTGTATTTTGATTCAAGTGTTTAGGAATAGTAGAACCCAAAGATCAAACTTCCTTTTACAAAACCAACAAAGGAGGCAAAGAAGAAAGAGTATGGTAAGCTTACCATAGAGGCCTTGACACCTCGAACTACCTTTGCTAATCATATTCAAAACGAAGAATTAACATTTAGTATTCATTAGACCTCTAAACGTATAGAGTTTTTTCTCCCAATCACAATTGATGAAAGCCACCTGGAGGAAAACACAAAACTCAATTTTTGGTACAATTAGCAAGTCTTAGTGCATGGATAATTATTAAGGACTACACATTAGTTCATGTACCTCACATGAAGAATCACATATGAACACTTGCTTGTCAATTTGGATGTTCTTACCTTGGATAAATGTAAACGCCAAGAGAATAAGGATCTCATGAAGTTAGGAAACTCAACCCATGACTCATGTGGTAGGAAGAATCTATTCAAATCACCCCTCAAGTGTAGGATCACTTTTAGCTTAGTGAAAATTCAAATTTAAACTCAAATGTTGAGTATAAATAGACATGCTTTTAGTCACGAGGTAGAGTGGGTCATTCTGAGAGTTATTGAGTTACATCATTCAGCACACATTGATCTCAACTCATGTATGTGTAGTCCAATACACTTCCCTTGTATCATATGTTCATTATCCTTTACATTTTGGTACATTTCTTCAAGTACATCTCTATCTTTTGTTCTTTGTTGCATCTTCATCGTTCGAGTGATCTTGCAGAAATGATTTATTTGTGTATAGTCAATCATTTTCTATAATTTAACTTGGTATAGTTAGATTGCGTTAAGTGTCTAATATCTAAATATCAAATTTCATTAACTTTGGTTCGGCCAATATCAAGATATGAAGTGAGAAAGGTGACTGTGTCTACACACCTTCTAGTTCTTGAAATGTCGAGATGACCCCTTGACTTGCCAGATTCATTTCGTAGTGTATGGTGCCTCTAAATTCATGAAATAACTTTGTTTAGCTAGCTATACTCTTTAATTAGATGTGTGCAAAAGCTCTCTAGTAATTCATATGAGGTTGTGAGCTCTGAGCACCTACATTCCCAAAATAGAAGGTTTCTTCACATTCCTTGCATATGCAAGGTATCTGTTTTGGTGCAAACTTTTGGGAATGATGTTCTTAAGAACTTGTTATTTTTTAAATATTCTACTAAGCATCCCTCGAGCCAACTTGGCAGGTGTAGAGTAGGTTTTGTACAACACCAACTCATCTCTCGAAACCATAAATCCATCTCATCACATGAATGAACTACCGAGTAAATTTCCAAAGATAAGTAACCCATTGGGGTTATAGGTGTTGATATATTTAGGTACTAATGTGTGTGAACACACTACGACCACGGGGGCACTTTTTTCCCTCTTTAGGAGGTTTTTCCCCTGGCTTGTATATACGCCTATTGCCCTAATGGGCTACTTATCTTTATACATTCTCTAGCAATACATTTAGTATTGTGTGTTGTGCTCCAAGCTTCTTCTTCTTCCTTATGGTAATCGATGCTTCCAGAGACGTCTAGCTCCAACAATTGGTATCAAAGCAGGCCGCCACTTCATCTAGGGCATCGTAGACAGTCCTCCGATTGTAATCTCAAAAATCACATGAATTTTGGTGAGCATACTCAGCGTGTTTCTAAGATAAAAAACTAAGCTTGTTTCGGCCTTAGAATGCACTATCGTAGTGCTTGTGTAGGCTATTTTGTCTTTTTGTGCCAAAGGTATATACAAGTTTTGGTTTGCTAGTATAAGCGTCTCAAAGTCTACTATAGGTTTAGCAAAATTCCTATGGGTAGTTTTGTTCAACTTTTTGATTGTCTCAAACTATTTTTTTTTTCTAGTAGACTATTTTGAATTAGAAAAAAAAACTAAAGAAATAACAAAGTAGTTTTTTTTACCAACTCGACTTTACTATTCCGGGAAGAACACAAGTATGTGCCATTTCAACTTTTTGAGATACAGTCAATTTTCTGCATTAAGGTATTTTACTCACCGGCCATGGTTGAAAGTAATGATGTATTTTGTATGTTGGTTGTTGAGGATAAGTTGGATGGTACCAACTACCTGTTGTGGGCTTATATGATGCAACGTGTATTGGTTGCAAAAGGACTATGGAACATTGTGTAGGGTGTTGAAAAACGTCCTGTCACACCTGCAACTATTACAACTGCAGGTACTGAAGCAGATGTAGAAGGTGTCAAAGATGATGATATTCTACATATTCATGTTCGTGCTGCGGTTTCTACTGCACCTACTGCAGAACAACTTTTTTGGGATGGCAGAGATGCCCAGGCACATGCATTGATAGCTTTGTCTATCAAACATGCCATTATTCTTTACATTTGCTCTTACAGAATAGCCAAGGATGCTTGGGATACACTTACCACATTATAGAAAGCTAGGAATGAGGCTCGTGTTTCTTACCTCTGAAAATAGTTGGAGAGTGAGAACATGAATGAAGGTGATTCTATGGATAGTTTTCTAACAAAGATCAAAGACTTGAAGGAAGATTTAATTTCTGCTAATGAGGTTATACTAGATAGCTCACTTATGCGGACCGTTCTGAATGGTCTTGTTGATTCATATCAGAGTTTTCCTTCTACTCTTTTGTTGATGATGAAAGGCAATCCAAATAGATTGTCATTTGATGAGTTAGTCTTTGTTCTATTGTAGGAGGATCAATCCAAGGAGAACACGTCCATTATGCATGTTGCCGATCAAGCCTTTCTGGCTAGTCAGAACGACAAAGGAAAATGGACTTCTTCATTTTGTAAGCAGAAATTTGCTAATTCTGCACAATCGAAGAGGTAAGACAAAGATGATAAGAAATCATAAAAGCAAAAATTGTTTTGCAAGTACTGTAATGAAAATGATCATATCATAAAGAACTGTCCAAAATAGGTTGCTAAAGAGGCAAAGAAGAAAGAGGCTAGAATGGTTGTTGTAGAGGCCTCTACACCAAAAATCGAGTCTGCTAATCTTGTGCACGAAGAAGAATGCGTGTTTACTACTGTATGCAGTTTTGACCCATCTTCTTGTGAGCAGTGCATGTGTGCAGTAGACTCAGATTTTTGGTACTTCGACAGTGGGGCACCACAACTCCTCGTACCCTGTTATGGGAGTTGGTAAGATAAATTTGACTACTATTGATGGTAGTTCTTTCACTTTGTCAGATGCTTTGTTTGTGCCAAGGATCAAGAAAAATCTCTTACCAGTTTTTGCATTAGCCAGAATTGGCTTGGTTGTGAAATTTGTTGATGATAGATGTACAGTTCATGATTTGTAAAATGGCGATATGATCATTGCTTCTAGCATTTTATGTCATGGGTTGTATAAGCTCATAGACTATGAAGGATCTGTAAATGATTCCGCATGTGCAGTACATGATTCTCAAGCTATGTCAGATGCAAAGCTTTGGCATGCACGCTTTGGTCATTTGAATTTTGCTAGTTTGCTATGCCTGTAGAAATCTGAAATGGTGTCCTCTTTGCCCAAACTTGAGGCAGGTGGAAAACATGTTTGTGAAGGCTGTATTTTGGGAAAAATGCAATGTTCTTCCTTTCCAAAAGATGGTTCAGTTCGTGCTACTCAGAAATTATAGCTCGTACATAGTGATGTTTGTGGTCCTATGCAAACACCTTCTTTTGGAAATGATCTTTACTTCATGACTTTCATCGATGATTTTTGCAGGCATGCATGGGTATATCCATTGAACGCAAAGTCCAAAGTGTTCATGTGCTTCAAAGAATTTTTGGTTTTGGCCGAAAATCTATCAGCATGTAAAATGGGCACCCTCCGTTTTGATCGAGGGGGAATATATGTCTTCTGATTTTAATGAATTTCTGGCTGAACTTGGGATAAAACACTAGTGTACAGTACCATATACACCTCAAAAGAATGGAGTTGCTGAACAAAAGAACAGGTCACTTATGGAGATGGTGAGGTGTATGGTTAAGAGTCAGGCTTTTTCACATAGTTTCTAGCTTGAGGCTGTCATATGTGCAGCATATGTACTAAACATGTGTCCCACTAAAGTGCTTAAGTCTATCACTCCATATGAGGCTTGGCATGATCACAAGCCATCTGTTGCTCATCTACATATTTCTAGTTGTTTGGCATATGCATTAGTGCCTGAACATTGCTGAAAATTGAATGATAAAGCAGTAAAATGTATCTTTGTTGGATATAGTTCTAAAAGTAAAGACTATCATCTGTATCATCCACAAACTAAACGCATTCTGGTTAGCCGTGATGTTGTTTTTGTGGAAGATGGGATTCAGCCATTGCTTTCATGTACTAAGGTGACATCTATTAGCTCCAAATACATGTATGATACTTAGCTGCCTCTTTTTACAGGTGGACAATCTAGTGCTGGTCCTAATGAGGAAACTTCTTAGCCTTTGCAGGTTTGATGTGACGATGTAGATCATTCCACTTCTGATGCAGATTTAGATGATGCACTTGTTGATGAGAGAGCTAATATTGAGTAGGCAAAAACTATGCAAAAATGGTTGGTGCAGACTTTGCATGACAGCAAATTAGATGCACCTCTATCATATCGTACTCGTTCAAGCTCTCATAGTGCCTCTTGTGCATCAGATTGCTATGCTATGGCGGCATCTAGTCTCTATGATGAGAATGAGCTTGTTTTGTTTGATGAAGCACAAAATTTAGAAAATTGGATGGTGGTTATGCAATCTGAATATGATGCTATAATGAAGAATGGTACTTGTTCTTTATGTGACTTGCCTCCTGGCAAGAAGACCATTGGGAATAAGTGGGTATACAAGCTAAAGCGTAAGCCTGATGGTACAGTTGACATGTATAAGGCTAGGCTTATTGCATAGGGTTATGTGCAGGAAAGAGGCATTGATTTTGATGAGACCTTTGCACCTGCTTGCCGAATGACTACTGTTCATAGCATTTGTGCACTTGCAGCTCATCATGGTTGGAATGTTCATCAGCTGGATATCAAAAGAGCATTTCCAAATGGCGACTTGCATGAAGAAGTGTATGTTTTTCAGCAACGTTGTCGGCGCGAAAGGGACGGTCGGTGGATCAGGGCGACCGCCAAAAATACGGCGCACGCCGGGTGCTTAGAGCAACCTCAGGTAATTGAAAACTCAAAGAGATGGATCAATTAATTTGCAGACAAAGTTAAGTCGAGAAACCGATTTCACATGTTTGATCAAGACACAATTTTTATAGCCTATCTTTTCTATAAGGAACTAAATAATTTCAGTGATATTCTTTTGTATGCTTCGATGTTTTCTTTTTAAGTAAGATAATTTCAAAGAATTTCAGTTCAGAAATCAGCTTTATGTCTATCCGCACAGATCAAGAGAACACAATATTCATAGAAAAAGGCATACATAGAACAATGAAATCATAATATTATCATGTGAAGAGTCATAATACCACAAACTATTAATATAAGAAGAAATAACACATTCGATGCAGGGTAGGAAGGGACATAGGTTTATGCATGATTATATCGCAGTTGCATCTTTAACGCATACACCTGTGAACTTTTATTTTCATATTCAAGTGCGCATGAAAAGTGAATTTCAACATTTCTCTTATGAATTAAAGTCCTATGTGCATTCGACGTGAAGCGTAACATAATCAAAAGTATTTGCTCATATATCTATCATAGACTTCATCGTTGCAATGATGAGTATTTTCAATATCGTTTGTGAGATCAGCCTATCAACACCAGCAACAATCAATACATACTCCAGACGGAGAGATTAGACTATAAAACAGTCAAAACCTTCAACCATGCAAGCCCCGACGCAGAAGACTAACAGTGGAAGCAAGAACGATGGCCATCAAGAGAGTTCCCGATGTGCAATATCAAGTACCAGAGAGTGCACATAAAAAAAACGTTAGATCATATCGGAGACGGAGCTAGAGAATATTAGACCGCTGCCATATTCCTTCAAAATATCTCCGCGTTGTCTCTCTTCGCAGGTCAGCAGTGAGCACAATTATAAATTCATCATCATGGTCATACAAAGAAGCAGAGAAATGCGCAGCAGGGAGATGGAAGTTTGGAGAGCACGAGAGAGGCGTAACTATTTAGCAGAGTTTCTCCTCTGCGCCACATATCAAATGCATCATTTCCTTTTTCTGCACCATTTGTGAGACTTAATTAAGATTAATCCTTTAACCGTCATGTAGAAACGAAAACATCCAGCGCCCCCCCTCCTCAGTTCTTCAACGTTGTCTGCCTCCACATCTGATGATTGCTTCCTCTAAGAAACGCAACAGTTCCGAGATGGCGTCCTGTGAGATATGGTCTTTGCCTGAATTCACGCAGACAAAAATTTCCAATTCCTGTCGCCTTCCATCAATCTCTGAACAAGACAAAAGTGCGCTCCTTTCCACAAGTCTCTCAACAGCAACACGATGGGTATCTTCTCCTTTTGCAATCACCTACAAGATCGCTAATCATCTCTTGGCTTCCTCCTCTCCGAGTGCGCGCTCCCTTCCTCTCCTTTTTCCCCCACTGGTCATTTCCATTCATGCGCGTGTCCTCCTATAATTGGCCGTCTCTTTTCCATCATATATTGTTTACCTTTCTTTGTAGCAACTTTTAATCCCTATTTTTAAGGATGAACAAAAGACATTCATTGTCGACTCCCACTTTTAAGCCTTGCGCATGATTTTAAGCACATTTTGTGATCATATAAAATCATTTAATCATGTTATTTGACAAAACTAAGATGGCCCTCTTGCTTCTTTCATTGTCCCAAATTAAATGGGCCCAATAAATGTATTTTTATGTTGAATCATAAAACTTCCATCTTGATAAACTGTATTGTAACCCAAAAAGAAGCACTTTTGACTTTGTGGTATTTGTATTAAAGACTTTTGGAGAGCATATTTCTCTGATATCCACTAATCATATCGTGTGCTTTTGTTCCAAAAAATATTTGGATTTGATACAAGTAGAAGCGAGAGTAGAGATGAGAATCTCTACGACACTCACCCCCACCAAACCTGTGCATCCTCCGGATGCGCCAAATAACCTGAGAATAAACCTGTTTTCTGCTTCATGATAAAAGTCAATTTCATAGCATAATATGTGCATGGGTTTTAAAATCAAAGTGCATTATGCACGGCTGCGTAATTAGCCCTATTTATATGCACACTTTGAAAATGCATGTATAAAATTAATGGTGCAATCAATAAAGAAAAATAGCTTCTGATGACAAGGTTGGTGCACTCGCTCTCATACATAGCAATGTGATTATACATTCATCCTTACAGTCACTCGTATGTGCATGGGTATAGATCAGATCGTGCCGAGATGCATGGTCATGTAGTGTGACCTTAATACATGCATACTTTATGTGGATTTTCAAAATTATGGTGCATATGAGGTAAGAGCTTTTGATGAAGAGGTTTTCTATCTCCTATACTTAGAACTTTTTCACAGATTTCATAATGCATTTTACAATTTGATAATGGTGCAAATGAACGTGCACCTAAGGGCAAAACTCAATATGTGTTCATACATAATTTAATGCATACTTGAAATGCACGCTTAAATAAAATGGTGCAAAACTGGAAGTAAAAGGTTTTCATATTCTACTCTTGAAGAAAATCTTGGTTGTCCATAAATTCCCATTCTTCATCTTGAACCTGAAAAATATCTTGAAAACAAACTCGTGAAAAAACATAAGTATTAGCACATTTAAACCAAATTTTTCAATTCAAAATTTCTAGATGATTCATCTGTAAAACTCCCAAAGTAACATTAAGTCAAATTTTGTAGCTTCCATCAATTTGTCTTTTCTTGCTTGACCTGCATTAAACCACTCAAAACATTGATTAGAAAAGCAATATTTAAATCATTAATGAAATTCATAATTTTAATTTTGTAAAACAATTCCGATATAAATACCTTTTTGATAAGGAAGTAGGTTATAACTCCCATTCATAATTATCTTTTGATGAGGGAGAGATACAACTCCCATATAAATACCTTTTTGTTGAGGAAGTAGGTTGTAACTCCCATATAAATACCAGTCATGGATAAAAAACATTCAATAAACAATCATAAACTTGATCATAACATATCCTCTTATCAATTTGGCTTCTTGTACCAGTTTTGTCAAAATAACTTGTCAAACGCATTAGTAAGAAACAATAATTTTAACACAAAACAACAAAAATTTCTTGCATACATAACTCATTCTTCCTTTTAATGGTTTTTGTTGACTTCGTTATGTTTTGTGTAACTTGATTGATAATTTTTGCAAAAATTTCTTGTTCTTTTTCATTAAAATTTGTCTCATTGTTTGCATTCTCATGTGCATTACTTAGTTGTTTAGTTTTCTCAATTTTTCCTTTAGTATTAGATTGATTGCTAGTTTCAAGATTCACTTGTTCTTCCATCTTTTCAATTTTCCCATCTTCAAGTGATTGATCATCAGAATCAATTGAAATATTATGTAAATTTTCATATTTTCCTATTTTCTCATAAGTTGATCTCTCATGTTCTTGCTTATCATTTGGCTTAATATCTTGCATCATCAGTTCAACTTGTGGGCTATCCATCATATTATTGTCTTGATCATTAGATTTTGTGGTAATTTCACGTTTTACTCTCCAATGTTTTTTCACTTGTTTGTTTGATCTTGATCTTACTTGTTTTTGTTCAAAATATTTTACCATCCCACCTCTACCTAGGTTCAAGTGTAAAGGATCCTTCGTATGATAATCACAGATTTTGTGTTCATTTTCTAATACCAAGTGTTGGCTACATGCTTTCTCATAGGCCATACAATTCCCATAAGTATGACCTAGTTGGTCACACCAGAAGCATCTTACAGTCCTCTTTGGTCTTGGATATAATGTCCTAGGATCAACTCTTCTATAATCGGGTAAAGGATTTTGGTCCATAGATCTACTTTGAACTTGTACTTGATATTTATCTTTGCATTTACATGTAGCACTTTCTTGTATTTGATTGTTTAATCGTGCAATGTTCTCGTTTAGACTTGTAATTTCCTGACCTATAGTTTTGAAGGAAGAGATTTCTTTTACATGCTTTGCTATTGTTTCCATATTTTCATTCAAATTTGATAGTTCATAATGAAGAATTCCTTCTAAATTCCTAAACTCGTGATCAAATTGAGTATCTATTGACTTAAGATTCGCATTAAATTCAGATACTACTGTAGTTAAAATGGAAATAAACGAGTTTAAGGACTCAAACTTGGAATTAAGCTTTAATTCTATAGATGAAACTAATCGTGCTTCCATTTCATGCAGAAGGTTTTCAACATTCGAATTCATGTTTGTTTTTAACTATATGCAAGCCAGAAAATTTCAAATCTAAATACCTGGAATTTGTTTTCCGTAAGATGTACCTGAGTCGCAATGCCGCTTGTTCACGTCGGGTTCACCAATGTCGGCGCGAAAGGGACGGTCGGTGCATCAGGGCGACCGCCAAAAATACGACACACGCCGGGTGCTTAGAGCAACCTCAGGTAATTGAAAACTCAAAGAGATGGATCAATTAATTTGCAGACAAAGTTAAGTCGAGAAACCGATTTCACATGTTTGATCAAGACACAATTTTTATAGCCTATCTTTTCTATAAGGAACTAAATAATTTCAGTGATATTCTTTTGTATGCTTCGATGTTTTCTTTTTAAGTAAGATAATTTCAAAGAATTTCAGTTCAGAAATCAGCTTTATGTCTATCTGCACAGATCAAGAGAACACAATATTCATAGAAAGAGGCATACATAGGACAATGAAATCATAATATTATCATGTGAAGAGTCATAATACCACAAACTATTAATATAAGAAGAAATAACACATTCGATGCATGGTAGGAAGGGACATAGGTTTATGCATGATTATATCGCAGTTGCATCTTTCACGCATACACCTGTGAACTTTTATTTTCATATTCAAGTGCGCATGAAAAGTGAATTTCAACATTTCTCTTATGAATTAAAGTCCTATGTCATGACGAAAACATCCAGCGCCCCCCCTCCTCAGTTCTTCAACGTTGTCTGCCTCCACATCTGATGATTGCTTCCTCTAAGAAATGCAGCAGTTCCGAGATGGCGTCCTGTGAGATATGGTCTTTGCCTGAATTCACGCAGACAAAAATTTCCAATTCCTGTCGCCTTCCATCAATCTCTGAACAAGACAAAAGTGCGCTCCTTTCCACAAGTCTCTCAACAGCAGCACGATGGGTATCTTCTCCTTTTGCAATCACCTACAAGATCGCTAATCATCTCTTGGCTTCCTCCTCTCCGAGTGCGCGCTCCCTTCCTCTCCTTTTTCCCCCACTGGTCATTTCCATTCATGCGCGTGTCCTCCTATAATTTCCCATCTCTTTTCCATCATATATTGTTCACCTTTCTTTGTAGCAACTTTTAATCCCTATTTTTAAGGATGAACAAAAGACATTCATTGTCGACTCCCACTTTTAAGCCTTGCGCATGATTTTAAGCACATTTTGTGATCATATAAAATCATTTAATCATGTTATTTGACAAAACTAAGACGGACCTCTTGCTTCTTTCATTGTCCCAAATTAAATGGGCCCAATAAATGTATTTTTATGTTGAATCATAAAACTTCCATCTTGATAAACTGTATTGTAACCCAAAAAGAAGCACTTTTGACTTTGTGGTATTTGTATTAAAGACTTTTGGAGAGCATATTTCTCTGATATCCACTAATCATATCGTGTGCTTTTGTTCCAAAAAATATTCGGATTTGATACAAGTAGAAGCGAGAGTAGAGATGAGAATCTCTACAACAACGTGGCTTTGTGCAGAAAGGGCATGAGAACCAGGTGTGTAGGTTAAAGAAGGCATTACATGGCTTAAAGCAAGAACCATGTGCTTGGTATGAAAAGATGCATGCCTATCTGATTGCACATGGTTTTGAGAACATTCCAACTGAAAGCACCTTATATGTTAAGTGTGCTAATTATGTACTTTTGATCATTGTGGTTTATGTTGATGACATGCTGCTCACTGGTCCTCATGAGAGGCATATTGCTGATTTTAAGTCTGATTTACATGCCTCGTTTGAGATGTGTAATTTGGGGCATTTCCATCACTATTTGGGCATTCAGTTTATGCACGTTGATGGTGGAATGGCTTTGTGTAAAACAAAATATATTGACACATTATTGCAATGTTTCGGCCTTGAAGACTGTAAGCCCATTGCCACTCCTGTGGAGACAGGTTTTTGATTGAGTCTTCAGGATGCTAGAGATGCATTTGATGTTGTTCTCTATCAGTAGGCTGTTGGATGCTTGATTTACTTGTGCATTACTCGGTCAGATATTCAATTTGTTGTCTTACAAATGAGCAGGTTTATGGATTACCCAGGTGTCAAGCATAGGCAAGTGGTAAAGTGCATCTTTCTCTAATTTAGTGGTACTCGGCTACTTGGGTTGTTTTATCCCAAGGGGGGATCACTACTACCAGATTTGCATGTTTTTTTTTTACTCTGGCTGGGTTGGTTGCTATGATACTCATGTGTCCACTAGTGACTTTTGCTTCATGCTTGGTAGCTCATGTATATCTTAGTTGAGCAAGAAGTGGCCTATTGTGGCCACTTCTAGTTGTGAGGGTGAGTATAAGGCAGCTTTCACAGCTATTGTTGAGTGTGTGTGGCTTAGACACCTTATGGCTGATTTGGGTGTTGGCTAGTCTTTTGCCACCACCATCTTCACTAACAGTCAGAGCGCATTGGCAGTTGCAAGCAACCCTGTGTTCCATGCTCACACTAAGCACAGTGAGATGCATTATCATTATGTTAGGGAGAGGTTCTCTAATAGGGAGATTAGTTTAGCATATGTGACCACGCAGGAGAACATTGCACACCTTTTCACGAAAGCTCTGCCTAGTGCAAGAGAGCAAGGATTACGACCACCACATACTAGAGAGATGACTCTCCTCCCAACCAAATGCCTCTATATATAGCTCTCTCCAGGGGACTGCCTTCTTGGGCAGGTGGATACTAATCATCCAAGTGTCAGCCATGTAACTACATGTGCGCCAAGTGTCCAGTGGATGCTTCTAGAAGGTTCTAGAGCTCTTTGGGCAAAATACTCTTCCCATGTACCTCATGGGGATTGAACCCAAGACCTCGTCCTTCACATCCTTGGACTTAACCACTAAGCTAAGTGGATCACTTGTTCACAAGAGCACAAGACCTCCTAGTAAGTCTAAACTCGAGATCTTTGGTCATACACACGGATGACCAAACAGTGTCCGATTTCTGTCTGAACCGGCCAGACCCTTGGATCATAGACTTACTTTATTACATTCTTCCCCCCTTGGAAAAGATTTTCGTCCTCGAAAATAGAGCTATATACATACTGTAGGCAACCCCCGAGCCTCATGTTCTAAAACTGGAAGAACATGGTCATGTTCTAGAACTGGAAGAACATGTCTCATCTCTGTGGTGGTATCCTTGCCCAAATGATTCTAAACACTATCTCGCTTTGCACTTTGATAAACTAGTCAAAGTACAAAATAGTGAATGAATAATAAAGGTGGATCTAAACAGATATCCCTGGCTTATTCACAGTTTCTGGATGTGCAATCTAGGCACAAACATGTGAATTAGGTGGATTCAAATTACTAGTCCATTTCTGGGCATGTCTGGTGCATGGACTTAGTAATGAAGGTGAGATTCTTATCCCTTGCAAGACTTTAAGAATTCTTGCTTCACTTGAATTTGTTTTGGAGAACTTGAAGTTTGATTGTCCCATACATCTAACTTTAGATGTTTATTCAATGGTTTACTTTGATCCAACAGTTACTTGATTTTTCACCCGACTAGAGGACTACTTTGTCCCAATGAGTTTGAAAAAATCCTATGTAAACTGTAGGAGAAAGTTTACCATTTCGGTGGAATCAACCATACTAACTTCACCAATTCAAATTCAAAATGAAAATTGTCCAACTTAGGACACTTTTCTCAAAGACTTTTAACTGAAAGTTCTTGGGAATTGTCAATCTGATGAGCGATTCCCAACTTCCCTATTCTAGAGTATACTGGACTCCACGAAATCATTTATGCTATAACTTGAAGCAAACTCAAATGAATAAGTCCACTTAGACTTATCATCTTTTGAAGATTGAAAAGGTTCTTGTACATAACATCTATCTAGGATGTTCAAGTTAGTTATTTTATTCTAACCGGCTAACCCTGGTCTTTTGCAAAAGGAATCATATACTATATCTGAGTCAATTTCAAAAGATTTGGAAAGCGGAAAGAAATAACTAAGACTTTGTACAACCAATTCAAAATTCGAATATACATAAACTTGTTATGAGTCAAAGACTAGATGACTGAGGACTTTTTACTTTTCAAAGATCTATTTCAACAAGATATTGAAGCATTGTCTTTATCTTTCAGAGAAATAAGCTGGATTCTCAGAAAGATACAAAGAAAACCAAAAACATCATCCCACCACAAGATACTAGTGTGGTAACCAACATCAGTGTGTCGACCCACTGAGGTTGTGTGGATGAGTTTTAAATATTCAAATAATGCTTCACTTGAGACTAAGTTCAGGTCTCATTCAATCTTTTTGACTCCTAATCGTGAATGCAATTCTTGTGCATTTCTTTGAGTCAAAAGAGTGAATTTTTTCCAAGTTACACTAGGAACTGGATGCTTGAATTAGTCAATTAAATCTTTAGTTGAAAAGATCAACTCAAAATCAAAGTCCAACTTCTTTCAGAAATTTATCAAATATTTCTGATCAATAACACTTAAACTTGAAGTGTTCTATGAAGATCTTGGAAGTTACTTACTTCATATCTTCAGTTTCCTTAATCTTGAAGTTACCTTGAAGTATCGTAAGATACTACTTTCACTATTTCACTAATCAAATTTATGTTTAAAGTCCAAGCATCTATTGATTGATCCAATAGTAATGCAACTATGAACACTTTGAACTTTATAACTTGTTTAGGCGAAGTTCATGGATTCAAAATCCATTTCTTGGAACTTTCTATTCCTAAATGAAAAGTTCACACTTGCTTCAAGTCTTTAGGAACTTATATTATTTCCTAAAGACTGCTTAGCTAGTTGCATCATTTACCAGAGATGCAACTATAGAACCTAACATCCTTTTATTGATATCAAGGATCAATTGATGTTGAGGTTTAACCTTTGATTTCCATCACCCCTTGTGATGAAATCAAATAAAAATTTATAAAAGCTTGGTACCTTTATATCTTGGCAAAACATTTATATCCCAAAGAGGTTTTGCCTTCATCATTCCTTGGACCTATTATATAATATGAATTTATGTGTATTTTGGGAAGAGTTCATGAATCAATTAAGATCCTCTACTTGGAACATCTTCCTTCCTAAAGCTAAATTCATCTTAAACATGGTAGGAGAATGATCTCACATGAAATAGAAGGCTTGACTATTTCATATTTCTATTCCAAAAAGTCACTTACCGAGGTTTCATCATGAGATATAAATCTTGAAACCACAAGAAACTTCTTTAAAACTTTCGAAATCTTCTAAATAGAAGAGTGCTCATGGAACTTTGGAAATATAGTTGATGTTCTCATCCAACCTTGGGATGCTTGAGAAGTTACATAAGATATATAACTAATCAACTAAAGCTTTATCCGCATGACTTTCTAAGTACATCCAGGACTTAGAGTCATCATATATCACAAAAGAGTTTGCAAGTAATTTTCTTGGTTATCAAGAAAATTTATTACTTAACTTTCTCCTAGTGCTTACTTATACCTAGCAAGACATCTATCATACTTAATTATCATTAAGTATTTGTCTTTGATAGAAGAGTATCGACTTGGGAAGAAATCGACTAATTACTTGAGTTGCAAACTAGAACTAGTATGTCTTTGCAACTAACTAGTCCTTGGCCTTCCCTAATGTCAAACTGCGAGCTTTATAAAGTAAGCTAAATACTAAGAGAGTACATTCTCATATCTACTTGCAAACATCATTCCATTCTATCATGCAAATGCATGTATCTACATGCAAAAGCATATGTTCACATGCGTATGCATGCATGTTCTTTGCATGCTCAAAAAATAATACAATAATCATGCATGAACTTGATGCACGATTTTTTCCTTGTACTAAGAATGTATATCATGCAATCTTGATGCATGTATATCCTTTCCTTTGTCTAAATGCACTATGATATAAAAATACCCTTAAGGTGCAATAGAAAACTTACTCAATGGAAAGGAAATCTATATTTAAACTACCAAAATACATTCTTTGATGCACAAGGATCTTTTGAAATCAAATCTTTCCTTAATGCAAACTAATGCTTGAAATAAGAAATTGATTGTTTTCATTATCCTAATCTAGACTTAATCGATTGAAATCTTAGTTATTTCAATGTGCATCTAGGATTAAGTGTAGAATAATGAAAACAAGATAAATCAAGCATTAAGATCAAGCAGAAATTGGAAAATACTTAGCTTTGATCAAAGCTTCGTCCATCCCTTGATCCTTTGGAAGAGTGATTCATCCTCTTGATCCTTGCAAGGAGCTATTCACCATTCTTGAAGCTTCCTCATCAAGAAATAGTTCTTGATGATTTGGTCCGTCAAGGTCGACGAAGTTAGGCCTCCGGATCTTCACTCCATAGCTCCACTTTGCTTGAACTTCTCCAAAGACTTTTTTATCATGTTGAAGAGGAAGCTTTCAACAACCAGTTACAGATTCCCGATGGTAATTCAGCTTTTTATCGGCAGTTTGAAGATGTCTTCTTCAGCGCAAACAAAGGCAAATTAGTTACGTTCTGTGTGATAGTCGCGTGAAATTCTGTGGCCTTGTGGATAGGCGGACGCATACCAACACAGATGTTCTGTGTTCGATCACCCGCGGGCCTGCAGCAGAGAGAATTCACCTTTTGATCTACTAATTGAGATCTTCTTTAGCGCGGACTTTGGTTAAAAGGTTTGCTCCAGTAGTCCTTCACGTGCACGATGATGTCTTTGTGGATAGAGCAGCGCGCTCCTAACAAGGAAACGGGAGTTCGAATCCTCTGCTCTCCACAATAGAGGTAATTATTTTTTGGTATCTTCTACAGCACAAGACCAAAAACTAATGCTCTGCTGGATGATATACGCGAACTGTTGTCGTCTTCGTGGATAGGACAGCGTTTCTTCAGCGGGAGGACAGGAGTACGAATCCTGCCGCCTACAGAAGATATTCTTTTGCCGCCTACAGAAGATATTCTCTTCACGACTATACTATGACAGGATAAGGCGCATCCAAGATTACATTGTCAACGCCCTCGGGTTCTGTGGTTGAGCGAACTTTCTCTATTCGGAAGGACGAGGGTTCGATTCCCTCCCATGCATGCGCACCGATTTTTGCTAATCTACTCTTTAAGCATAAAGCTATGGCCGCCATGATGACTTCAGAATTCTACGTCAAAACGGCCGCGAGGAGAAATTCGGAAAAGAGTTATGCACACAAAAAGTAAGGAGTAAGATGATCTAGGAGAGCTATGGAGAGGGTGGCTCTGATACCAATGCAAGAGAGCAAGGATTACGACCACCACATACTAGAGAGATGACTCTCCTCCCAACCAAATGCCTCTATATATAGCTCTCTCCAAGGGACTGCCTTCTTGGGCAGGTGGATACTAATCATCCAAGTGTCAGCCATGTAACTACATGTGCGCCAAGTGTCCAGTGGATGCTTCTAGAAGGTTCTAGAGCTCTTTGGGCAAAATACTCTTCCCATGTACCTCATGGGGATTGAACCCAAGACCTCGTCCTTCACATCCTTGGACTTAACCACTAAGCTAAGTGGATCACTTGTTCACAAGAGCACAAGACCTCCTAGTAAGTCTAAACTCGAGATCTTTGGTCATACACATGGATGACCAAACGGTGTCCGATTTCTGTCTGAACCGGCCAGACCCTTGGATCATAGACTTACTTTATTACACCTAGGGAGAAGTTTGATGCTTTCCGCAAAGCTTTGGGCTTACTTCCTTTTGTGGATTGATTCCACATAGCTTGGAACTTCCTTATACATGAGTGCCAGCTCCTTGTTCACCACATTGCTCCTAGAGGGGATTTTTTGATATATTTAGGTAGTGATGTGTGTGAACACACTAGGAATGTCGAGGCACTTCTTTCCCTCTTTAGGAGGTTTTTCCCTCGACTTGTATATATGCCTATTGCCCTAATGCGCTACTTATCTTTGTACATTCTCTACTAATACATTCAGTATTGTGTGTTGTGCTCCAAGCTTCTTCTTCTATCTTGTGTTGTATGCGTGCTTCCAGAGACGTCTAACTCCAACAATAGGCATATAAACAACATGGGGGAAAAGACCTCCTTAAGAGGGAAAAAAGTGCCCCGAAGGTCCTAAGTATGTTTACACACATTACTACCGAGATATATCAACAAGTCCCCCTAGACATGATGCACTGAAGAATGAGCTTGCAATCATGTATAAGGAAGTGCCTAGTTATGTGGAAAGATATCAATCCATAAAAGGAAGTAATCCAAAAAAATTGTGAAAAGCTTCAAACTTCTACCTAGGTAGATCATTTGTGAAAAGGTCTGCAATGTTATTCTATGTGGGCACATATGCCGATTTGATCTCTTTAGCGGAGAAATCTCCCTGACATAATCATTATGCACCTCAATTTTCTTTGTGCAAGCATGAAACACGTGGTTCCTTGCAACTTCCAATGCACTCTAATTGTTAGCAAAGATGATGGTGGTAGAAGATTGACCAACACTCAAATCAGCCAATAGACAACTGATCCACACACACTCAACATTCATTGTGAAAGCTACCCTATATGAAGCCTCTCAACTAGAAGTGACCATGATAGGATGCTTCTGACTGAAACAAGATATGCATGAGATACCAAGCATGAAGTAGAACCCATTAGTGGGCACATGAGTGTCGTAAAAATTAGCCAATTTAAGTTAAAAAGAAAGGCATGTAGATCATGCGATATTAATCCCCCCTTGGGATAAAACAATCCAAGTAGTTGTTAACCACGCAAGTAGCAAAAGATGCACTAAATTATCTTCCAATACGTGACCCCTAAGCAATGCATAAACTTCCTCACCTGGTAGAAAACAAAATAAATATCACGCTGAGTTATGCAGAAGAAAATCAAGCATCCAACAATGGGTTGATTAAGAAAAACATCAAAAGCATCTCGAACATCATGAAGAATCAATTGTAAATCTCTTTCCATAGGATTCGCAATAGTGTTGTGTTCATCAAGGCCAAAACAATGCAATAATATGTCAATATATGTTTCTGACATAAAGATATTCCCCCATCAACTCGCATGAATTGAATGCCCAAATAATAATGTGAATGCCCCAAATCTAAGCATCTCAAAAGAGGCATGCGAATGAGCCTTAGATTCAACAAAAGCTTATCATTAGGACTAGTGAGGACATGTCATCAATATACAAAATAATCATCAAAATTACATAATCTACATGCTTAACATATAAGGTGCTCCTAGTTGGACTAGTCTCAAAACCATGTGCAATCAAGTAGGCATGTGTCTTTCCATACCAACCACATGGTACTTGCTTCAAAGCATATCATTTCCCAACTTTACACTTTGTTTTCATGACCTCTTTGCACAAAACCACAAGGCTAAAACACATACACTTGTTCATGTAAGTCACCAATCAAAGATGTAGTTTTAATTTCCAATTGACATTCATTCCAATGGTGATGATCTATAAGTATATAGATACTATGAAGAGTGGTCGTTCAACATGGGCATGCAAACGCCTCTTAAAAATCAATGCCTTTTTCTTGAACATAACCTTTTGCAAAGAGCCTAGCATTATACGTGTTAACTTGTCCATCAAGCTTATGTTTCATCTTGTATGCCAATTTAGTGCCAATGGCCTTTTTGCCTCAAGCGAAATCAGATAAAGACCAATTACCATCTTTCATAATAGCATCATACTCAAATTTCCAACAGCCATCTGTTTTTCTAAAAGTTATGCTTCATCAAAGGAAAGAGGCTCAATTTCATCACAAAGACTAGAGTGGCAATAACATAGCAATCTGATGCAAAGGAAGCACCATGAGATCCTGAATGACGAAACTATGAGAGAAGTTCATCTAATTTGCTATCTCTCAAAGCCTACATGAGCCATTTAGGCATAGTTTTTTCCTCCTCTATATTTGACCCTCATCAAAAAGTGCATCATGTAAAACTCCATCACAAATGGAATGATCTGCTATCATCATGTGGAACCTTTGAAGGACACGAAATTGGTGCATTTGGACGATTCGAGCTTGATTTCTCCTCCTTGATGTCTTGCTTCATGTAGCTCCAAATGACATCCATAAAATGGTCCATTTATGTATTAAATTTTGAGCTTCAATTTCAAATGGCTTGTTTCCATAATGACCAACTATTAGTACCTCATAAACACTAAACATTTCTTTTTCAAGAGAAGTTCGAGAACTTCTTGAAATTCTTCTAAAATCTTTTAACAATTGAGTATATGTTCTTTTAAAAAATCTTTACACCCCTCAAAATCAAGTTGACTATTTTTCACCATTTCTTTGCATCCTTTATTGGAACATCATGAAGGAATGCCATAGTTAATTATGGAATAAAATCATGCAATGCACCATGCATTGTGTTCATTATGTGTGCCGTAGAGTTGGTAGCTCCTTGTAGAAGTAGTCATATATGTACCTAGCCCAATAAATTTTTCATTGTCTCAATATCTCTTCTTCCTAATGCTATTGGAACAAGACAATCATTAATTGATGGTTACAATGAAGAATGAAGAGTGAAGGATGAAGAAAAGAACACAGGATGAAGCATGAAGTAAAGAGAAGAATTAGAGAAAAGTGATTTGTATACACATGTACATTAAGTTTGTAATTAGTTCATAAACACTTTTGTAATATTGACAAGTAAGTACATATATGCCTATATATACTTGTATATAGTCAGGAAATATATGTTAGAAGAGATATAGAGAAATTATAGTTAAATAAAAAAGGAAAAAGTGATGAATATATGAGATTCATCCATCAGATGTTTTTATGAGTGAATAGAAGAAAACTTTTGAGAATTGTGTCGCGATCTTTTCTCCATCTCTCCCTTTGTGCTCATTCAATTAAGAAATCCTTTTGTGTTTGTTCAAGTCCATATTCAATACATTTATGATCAAGTTTTGAGAGTCTTATTGTAATCAGGCAGAGAGAATTGTGTGTAGGAATGTTTGTATGTGAGAAAGTGATAAGAGCTTCTAAAACAGGTGCAATCTTGATGATCAAAGAATTGATCAAGTCTCAATCTATAGTGTAAATTTTTGCAAACTTTAAGTTGGAAGGTAAGGAACTTATATCTAAAAGCATTTGATTGAACGAGATCTAGTTTCTGAGAACCATGCATTTAAAGTTATATATGTAAAAGTTGCTTGCAGAGAAAGCCTGTTTCAAACATAGGTTTACTTATTGAAGTAAATCTGAAGTTTTGTGAATTCTTTTGAAGAATGTTCACTTGGAATAGGTGCGCAAATATTAGAAGAGTATTGTATCAAATTTTTGATAACAAAATTTAATCATTTCATAAGTCAATGATTGCATTTTGTGAAGCACACGTTTTTTAGTATGGTCGTACCTAACGATAGTGGTGATTGTTCATAAGTTGGCAAATGTTTTCCAAAATTCAAGAAGGTTTTGAGTTATTCTTGAAATAGAGATGTTCCAAATTCAATTATACCTTACCTTTTGGAGATTAATCATCTCCATCAGTGGTATTAGAGTAGATTTGATCAAAGTTCCTTGACTGCTGTAGACATACAAGATTGAACATTTGAAGATTGAACATTTGAAGATTCAAAAGGAAAAAGTGTGAAGGGAGAGCTAAAGGAAGACACAAGAGAGCACTCAAAAGGATCAAAAGGAGTAAATTTCGAAGCAAAGGTACATCCATTACTTATAAGGTTGAAAATTTGTTAGTACAAGTGAAGAAAGAATGTGAGATAGTCTCCAAATTGAGAAGTTGGACAAAGAGAACTATCCAGCTTGGTGCATCAGGATGGAAACTCATCTTATGAGCAAAGATCTGATCGGATACATTACAAGAGAAGAATAGAAGCCAGAATTCAAGATCCTAGTGTTCCTACTAGCATGAACTTGTAGACTTGAAAGTTTGGATGAAGAAGGATGCTCAAACAATGAGTATCATCTACATGACAGTAAATGATTACTTGATTCATGATATTAGAGGACTTGAAAGTGCAAGTGATATATGGAGTGCTTTGGAGGAGCATTGGCAAAATACAACCAAGTCAATGAAAGCATCACTATGGGTAGAGTTTACCACATTCAAGAAGAAGGCTTCACAATCAATATCAGATTGTGACAAAGATGAACAACATTGCTGATTCTTTAGCTGTAGTTGATGAAGACATTGAAGAAGATAAATTGGTAAGACGAATTCTTAAAGTTTTAAGAGGAGGTGAGAAGTGGGAGCCATTTATTATCAACAGAACTTTCATTGGTTCATTTCAGTCCTGATTTGAATCAATTACTAGGTCATATGCTAACCTTTGAGAATGATATCAAGGGAGTTGTTGATAAGAGTGTAGGTCATGCACTATATTCTAAGGATAAGAAGAAAGCTATCAAAGGAAAGCAACAATCAGTTTAAGATGAAGGTACTTCAAGCCAAGCAAACTTCTGAAGAGGAAGAGGAAGTGGCAAAAGCAGAGGAAGAGGCAAAAACAACAAGCATAATGTCAAAGTTGTTGGAGATAGACATCTACGGAAGCATGCGAACAGCACAAGGAAGGAGAAGAAGCTTGGAGCACAACACAAAATACTGAATGTATTACTATAGAATGTACAAAGATAAGTAGCCCATTAGGGCAATAGGCATATATACAACCCGGGGGAAAAAACCTCCTAAAGAGGGAAAAAAGTGCCCCGATGGTCCTAGTGAGTTCACACACATAACGTCCTAAATATATCAACAAATCCCCCCTGGGAGTGATGCAGTGAACAAGGAGCTGGCACTCATGTATAAGGAAAAGCTATGTGGAAATCACTCCACAAAAGGAAGTAAGCCAAAATCTTTGCGGAAAGCTTCAAACTTCTCCCTAGGTAGAGCCTACGTGAAAAGGTCTGCAATGTTCTCCTACATGGGCACATATGCCAAGCTGACCTCCCCAGCAGAGATCCTCTCCCTGACATAGTGATAATGCACCTCAATGTGCATTAGGAAAAAGGGTGAACCCTGCATGGGCCTTGTAAGGATCCCTAATTTTCAGGGATTAAGCCTCATTCTGCTGTTGTCTAAGGGGACAAAGTGCATTTAATAGGGCACTTTTTAGTAGGCTGGAGTAGGCTTTTTTTAAGGCTTACTAGGCTCCTCTCTCTCTTCTTTTAGAGAGAGAGAAAGGGAATCTACTTTCCACATCATCAAACTCGAGCATGTATGGGAATAAAAAAATGATTTTTTTTTAAAGTCTCAATTTCAGTGTTTATTTACTTGAAAGGGCTCATTTTTTAATATATATGTCAGAAGTGACCTTTTTGAGTTTAGTTTTTAATTTTCCTTTTGAAAAAGCAATATTTTTAAAATCCCTCCAAAAGTAGAGTGCCACATCATCAAATCCGTAACTACTCTTCACCCAAAAAATGACTTTTTCAAAATTTCAACATTTTTGGCTATTCTCAGTGGAAAAACACACTGTGACCCATCCTCATCCAAGAAAACAAACTTTTCTTGAGAAAATCATGCTCTAGCATCTCTTCCAAACAAATTTCTGGTCTCTTTCTCAGTATTGTTTAATTGTTGGAAAAGATGGTGTTGACACCTATTACAAACCTCACATTAGGACGTCCTCATGCCCCAGCATCAACAAGTATCCATGTTCGTGTGCCCAGAGAGTTTGCTCCAAATACACAATGCAACAATGATGTGAACTCTCAAAATGAGCGTCGTGAAGCTGGAGAAAAGAGTATTGATCTTTGGACTCATGGTTCATTATACCCTCCTGATCCAATGTCTTCTTACCATCCAACATTCCATAACCTCTCAACTTTACTTCAGTTCATCGGTGCCGGTAAAGCTGGGCTCTTAGGTTATTGTCAACGATTATCTACACATTCAACTGCCATTACTAAGTATTGGATTCATCAATATCAACTAAATCATACAAGGTTGGTCACTTTTGAAAGCACAATCATATCTTTACAAGAAAAGCTTGCAGAGCTTGAAAAGCATATGGAAGAAAAGGAGAGAACAATTGAGACATTTAAAAACACTGTCCAACACTTGAGAGAGACTCCACTTGGGATGCGACGTAGGAGACGATCATTAACATCCTTTGACTCTCTTTCAATTGGTGGTGGAGCACGCAAACGACGAGTTTTTGCAATAAGGTTTGGCTTGTATTTGTTTCTCTTTTTGGAAGACTTTTATATGTATATATATATATATATATATTTTTTTTTTCTTGTTATGTAGGTCATTCGTTGAAGATGTTAATGCATCATCAACAACAGAGGATCAATTCAAGTTATTAAACCTGGTTGTCACCGAAGCGTCTTTTCATTGATTTATAAATGGATACAACTTCACGCAACGACCTCGGCGGCTTACACCTCCTAAAGAGGGAAAAAGTTGCCCCGACAGTCCTTGTGTGTTCACACACATCACTACCTAAATATATCAACAAAAGCTTGTTGGATATGTGGTAATACTAATCATCTTTCTCATGAATGTTGGCATAACAATCAAAGTTTTAGTATCTTTAATCAGAGTTATAATCAAAGAGGCAAAGGTGGAAGAAATCAGCAATGAAGTTTTAGAGGTAGAGGTAGTAGAGGCTTCTTTGAAAGAAATGATGGAAGAAACTTTAAAGGTTAGTCTTACAACAATAACTATTACAATTATGCATCAAATCAGAAGGAGGACTCAACCCTAATCATGAATGCAACATGTGAAGTTCCAAGTGAAGATCAAAGAGTGTTTTACATTGATTTAGGATGTAGCAATCATTTGAGTGGTAACTTGGCTTTAATGATTGATTTGGAGAATAAAGTGGTTAATCATACAATTCAAACAGAAGACAATACAAAGCACAAGGTGAAGTCTATTGGATCAGTGAAGGCCAAAGATAGAAGTACTCTTTTGACTAAGGTTTTGTATGTTCCTACAATTCCAAAGAATTTGATTATTCTTGGACAAATTGTGGAAAAATAATCTGAGGTGAGGTTCACTAATGATGGAGTTTATGTTGAAGACCCTAGTCAAGGGTATAAGCATATTGTTACAAGAAAGAAAGATAAAAGAGTTTTCACATTGAAGGTGCAAGGTAATGTTGGACATGCCGGGTTCACATATGGAGAACAAAAGATATCTAAAATGGACCTTTGGCACAAAAGGCTGGCACACTTCAATGAAAGAGGTATTAAAGAGATGATTAACTATGTTTCAGTACTTGGATTACCTAATGTTGTAGGTCAACACATGACATATAGATGTCAAGCATGTCAATTAGGTAAGGCTCATAAGCAATCATATAACAAAGATGGTTTCATGTATCCAGAAATACTTGAATTGGTGCATACAGATGTGTGGGGTCCTTCAAAGGACTTTAGCATAAAAGGTTCAAGATAATATGTCATTTATGTTGATGATGCTACCAAGTGAATCACTATTTTTGTGATCGATGATAAGTCAGAAGTGTTTAGCACATTTAAAGACTGTCATGTATATGCAAAAAGGGTTACAAGACAGAAATTGAACAGATTGAGGTTAGATGGAGTGGGAGAGTATTTCTCAACTGAATTCTATGATTAATTGTGGAATGCATGAATAAAGACAGAAGTTACTTGTAGGTACTCTCCTCAACAAAATGGTGTAGCAGAAAGGAGAAATAGAACTCTTGTTGAGTTTGTAAGATCAATTTTGGAAGACAAGAATTGCCCTAATTATTTGTGGTTTGAGGTTGTAAATACAGCCACATACTTGGTTAATACGCTACCAGGTAAAGTTTTGCAGGGTATGACACCATATGAAGCTTGATGGGGTAAGAGACCTACATTAGATCATTGCAAAGTATTTGGTTGTTTAGCCTATGCTTATGTTCCTTCTCAATTAGGGCATAAATTAGAACCATAGGCTGAAAAATATGTGCTCATTCGTTATGATGATAAGAAAAAAGGATACAGGTTGTGGAGACATCCACAAAGCAATTTCTCAACGGTGCTAGAGCAAGTCTATGACAAGCTTAACCATTGGCTTGAGTCTCACAAAGTCATAGAAAAGCTTTAAAGGAAGAGAATGTATGAATATTAAAGAGTTCACTTGTGAATTACCTCTTGTAACTCTTTGAACATTACTTGATGCAAAAGTGAAGAATCAAAAGTGGTTGAATCCACTTGATGATTAGGCAAAAAGAACTCCACAAACACGTGATTGCATTAGTTAGAATCTATCACCAGAAATAAGGAAAAGTGATTTAGGTGAGCTCCAATTCAAATTCAAATGTTTTCTCCGACTCTCACTATATATACATGTACTTTTTAGTCGCGGTTAGAGAGCCTTAATCTTTTGAGCTTATTGCAAATCAGTATGTGATCTCAAGGCAAGCATGTGTACCACTAAGTCATTGTACTCTTCACTTAATATAGAATTGATTTCATGATCATTTATTGCCATATTGTCAAGTCTTTTTGGGTGAATTGTTCTCTGTCACAAACTCTTTATTTTCAGTCATCTTGCATAGCAGATTTCTCTGAGCATAGTTCAACTTTTTCCAAGCTTTAACTTAGTATTCGTAGCTCTCTAATTATAATATCATATTCTAGAGTTTCATCTCAATTGGAATTGTGTGCTATTAGCAATGACCATTTAGTCTTGACTATCTATACATGTCTATTGCTTCCTTAAAAGTCAAGTTGACATAGGTGATTTGCTAAATTCATTTCTCATCATATGGTTAACTTGTAATAGGTTCCTTTGCTTCCTGATTAGATTCCTCTAAAAGGTGTCTAGTGAATTTTGACTAGAGAAGGAGTATTCAGTAAAATATTGAGTGTCATAGCTCAAAAATAGAAGGTGACTTTTAGTCAAACTTATCTCTCTTGATTCAATTTTTTGCAAGTGGTCTTCGATGGTACATAGGGTCTCAAATATATGAATTGGCAAGCTAAAAGGGCCCACAACACTTCCTTTGAATTTATTTGGCTAGTGTAGAGCAAGGATTTTGTTGCACCACTTCATCTTCAAGAACATATCAATCCATCTTTTCGCAGTGGTATCAGAGCAAGTTATGGTAGATGGATTTCCTTCATCAATTGACAAATTGGACAGAGATAATTACTCTCCTTGGTCAACAAGGATGGAAGCTTATCTCCAAGGTACTAATCTATATGGTTGTGTGGTTGGAGATGAAGTTATGCCTGCATTTAGAAACAAGAATCAACCAACACATGAAGTGCAGGAGAGACTAAGTACATGGTGTTTGAAAGATGCATTAGCAAGGTCTTATTCTCTCAACTGTATCTCTGATTTTTTGTTACCTCATATCAAAAGTTGTAAAACATCTCAAGAAGTGTGGAATGCACTTGAAGCCTTCTTCTCTTCAAGTACGTCTAAAGCAAGAAAGCATCAACTATGGTTGGACTTCACAAACCTCAAGAAAGCTCCCGAGTAGAATGTGATTGAGTTTGTCACAAAGATCAAGGACATAGTTGATTAGTTAGGAAATATTGCAGAATTAATAGATGAGGAGAAGATTATAAGGCAAGTCATCAATGGCATAAAGGCAGATGACAAATGGGAGGCTTTCACTACAGCAATGCATTTGTACATGGATATGCATTTACCATACTTTAACACTCTAATTAGACAATTAACATTCAAGAGGCCAAACTCATGAAGAATGGAGAAGGCTCCAAAGGTAATCAATCTTCAGCTTTATACACTAACAAAAGCAAGACTAAAGATAATAAAGGGAAGGCAAAGAAAGTAGATGATCGAGCACGTATGCATCAAGTTAACTATGCAGGTAGAGGAAGACGTGGCACAGATAGAGGAAGAGAAGGCAAACAAGGTAGGGGGAGATCTCAAGACCCTAATCCTTGTTCTATTTGTGGACTAAGCAATCATATAACTGAAAATTGTTTTAGGAATTCTAGGAATCAAAGAGGTAGAGGATACAATAGAGGAGGATATGGCTATTGAAGAGGAAGATTCAACAATGGCTATCATAAGAACTACAATCACTCAACCTATCAGGGAATCTACAAAGGAAGAAGAGATGTCAATAATTACACAAAGGACTCAAATCAAGAAGACTCATTATTAATCATGAACATGGAAATGCCCCAAGGTAAATCTAATGAGCATGTTTTCTACATAGATTTAGGTTGTTCCAATCATGTGGTAGGAAATGTGACCCTCCTATCCGGTTTACAAGATCCAAGGAACAAGAATAAGGTACAAAAAGGAGATATGGAGAAAATAGTAAATGTCAAAGCAACTGATGGAAACATCAACCTACTTAGTAAGGTACTCTATGTCCCTACCATTACAAAGAATTTGATAAGTTTTGGGTAGACAATAGAGAAAGGGTTGCAAGTCAAGTTCACAAGAGGAGGAGCATATGTTGAGGATCCAAGCCAAGGATTCATAAGAATTGCAAAGGGAGAAAAAATAAATAGATTATTCACATTTGAGTTGCAAGACACAAGGAATATAGCTCTTTTCAATTATGGCAATCAAAAGCTCACAGAATTGGAGGTATGGCACAAGCGGTTAGTACATATTGGTGAAAGATCATTAAAGAAAATATGTAGAGAACAAAGTGTACTTGGACTCCCTAATTTCTCAAAGCAACATATGATATATAAATGCACTCCATGTCAATTTGGAAAGTCTCATAGGTTACCCTTCATGAAGAAAGGTTATATGCATGCAGGCCTCTTGGAATTGGTCCACACAGATGTATGGGGACCTAGTAGAGATGCTTCACCATGTGTATCAAGGTATTATGTATCATTTATTGATGATTGCAGTAGGTGGACTATCCTATTCTTTATGAAACACAAAGATTAAGTTTTTTCATGCTTCAAAAAATATTTAGCTTTTGTGGGGAATCAAATAGGAAAATTACTTAAGAGGCTAAGGTCAGATGGAGGGGAAGAATACTTCTCCCATTAATTTGATTCTTTCCTTCGAGAAAGAGCCCATTAATTTGATTCTTTCCTTCGAGAAAGAGGAATCAAAAGAGAGGTAACTACAAGGTACACTCCTGAGAAAAATGGAGTGGCAGAGAGGAGGAATAGGACAATTGTTGAAGCTGCAAGGTCTATATTAAATGAAAATCATCTACCTAACTATCTATGGGGCGAGGTTTTATCCATAGCCACTTATTTGATTATCACATTGCCTTCAAAATCCCTTGATGGGATGACACCGTATGAAGCTAGGAATGGAAGAAGACCAAGGCTAGATCATTGCATAATTTTTGGTGGTATTGCTTATGTTCATATTCCTTCACAAGTTAGAGGAAAGATGGATCCAAAAGCAGAAAGGTGTGTATTCATTGGATATGACAACAATCAAAAGGGCTAAAAACAATAAAACCCTACCAATAAAGGATTCTTGGTGAGTAGAGATGTAGTATTTGATGAGAAAAATTCATGGTATGAGGATTCATGTAGGAAGGTCAATTTGCCTTATGATCTTGAAGATGATTTCCCAAGGCTTGTTAAAGAAAGTCAACCTAATATTGAAGAATAAGACACCTCATAAGATGATGAAGAAACTTAGATGGAAAAGATCAAGGCATGGAAGTCTAAAGGTAAAACAAAATTGCAAGAACTTGGAGAAGAGGCAGAATCATCACATCATGGCCTAAGAAGGTCCATGAGGGAAAAGAAGAAGCAAAAAAGGTATGGTTTTGACACCATTCTAGTAACTAAGCACTCTATCTACATATCATAGGATATAAATCAAGAGGAGTCCTCATCATTTGAAGAAGCCAAGGTAAAACCAGAATGGAGGCATGCAATGAAGGAGGAAATTGAAGCACTTGAGGAAAACAACACTTGGGATTTAGTTCCCAAGACTTCATCCATGAAGGTAATAGGTTCAAGGTGGATCTACAAACTCAATTAGAATTCTGATGGTTCTATAAACACATATAAGGCAAGGCTTGTAGCAAAAGGCTTTGCACAAACTCAAGGAGTTGATTATGAAGAAGCATTTTTCCTTGTAGCAAAGATGCCTACAATCAGAGTTTTGCTTAGTATTGCTTCTTCCAAGAATTTGAAGATACTCTAATTAGATGTAAAAAATGCATTTCTTAATGGTTGGATAAGAGAAGAAGTATCATTATGGCACAAACACCTGGTTTCCACAATCAAGTGTATCCTAATTATGTATATAAACTAAACAAAGCATTGTATGGTCTCACACAAGCTCCAAGATCTTGGAACTATAGACTTGCTTCATTCTTGCAAGAGAAAGGCTTTCAACCAAGCAAGGCAGATCCATAACTCTTTATCAAAAAGAGTAATTTTGAAGTCATCTACTCATGTGTATATGTAGATCATATTATAGTTATAGGAAATAATATAGATGTCATGAAGAGAATCAAAGAACACGTGAGAGAACAATTCAAGATACGTGATTTGGGATCACTAACCTACTTCCTAGGATTGGAAGTTGTCTACAACGATCATGGTTTTTTTCTCACTCAAAGAAAATACATTAAGGACATGTTGGCAAAATTCAAGATGCAAGATTGTAAGATTACAAATACTCCAATGAGGTTAATCACAAACTGAGCTCACATGAAGGTGAACTCATAGAGGATGTCATAGCATATCAGAGTCTAGTGGGTAGTTTAAACTATGCCACATTGACAAGGGTAGATATATGCTATAGTGTGAGTGTGCTAAGTCAATTTATGCACACACCCAGGAAACCACACATGGAAGCTGCCAAAAGGATACTCAAGTATCTCAAAGGGACTATAAATAAACAACTTTATTACCCTTATGTATCTTATTTAGGTCTAATGCTATTCTCTGATGCAGATTGGGTTGGATCCAACGAAGATAGAAGGAGCACTTTAGGGTATCTTACATTTGCAGGTTCAAGCTTATCTGATGGTCATCGAAGAAGTAACCTAGATTTGTTCTCTCTTCCACAGAGGTTGAATATAGAGGTCATGAACTAGCTATCCAAGAAGCTATGTGGATGAAGACAATATTCACAGTTATTTATTTGGAATTTGGGACTCCAACTATTTTTGGTGACAATATGAGGTCTATTCACTTAGCTGCTAATCCAATTTTTCATGCAAGGACCAATCATATTGAAGTCCATTATCACTCTGTAAGAGATAAGGTTCTGAGCAAGGAGATTCAAATATCATTTGTGTCCACTTATCAACAATGTGCAGATATTCTAACCAAACCATTGGATGCTACAAAGTTTTGCAAATTCAAGGCTATGATTGGGTTGGAGATAACTCTTGAGTATTGAAGATCTCAAGCATACTTGGCTTCAAGAGGAGCTGTTGGAGCAAGTCTATGACAAGCCTAAGTATTGGCTTGAGTCTCAAAAAGTCATAGAAAAGCTTTAGAGTGAAGGTAATGTATGAAGATTAAAGAGTTCACTTGTGAACTACCTCTTGTAACTCTTTGAACATTTACTTGATGCAAAAGTGAAGAATCAAAAGTGGTTGAATCCACTTGATGATTAGGGAAAGAGAACTCCATGAAGTTGTTGGGAAAGATGGATGGACACTTCAAATGATGAGTTGTTACAACCAAATCCTGCTTAGTACCAGCACTTTGTGACTTCAGAGTTGATATGTGGGCCCTCCTAGATTTCCAATGACACCATAAAAGTGCCTATGTACTTTGGAAATGATGTGTGAAAAGATTGAATCAAAATAAACTACTTCCAAATAGAAGAATCCAAGAAAACCTCCTATTTTGGATCACACACCTGCTGCTTGTAATGCTCAGTGCTACCAGTACAATAGGAATTGGAAAAAATCATTTATGAAGTATCTAATTAACTTAGTAAGCTAATGATTCCAATTGAAATCACTTGAAATGATCCACTATACACAAAGCAATCAATCTAGCAAACAAATCATTACCTTCGATTTTTTAGGACCTCTACAGAGTTTGACCAGTGAGTGCTTCGATGTGCTTTTCTCCAACTTGGCTGAACGGATTTGCTTCAAAACTTTGGCAGCCTGTAGATAACCGCAAGCCGATTCCAACAAGCTATAGATCATTGAATTTGGTGGTGAATTGAGTGAGATATGAGTAGCACAAGTTGATAGTAAGCAATGATTATAACAGAGATATCATCAATGAGCAATGTAGATATAATGTATTAATGAACAATGTTGTACAAGATCATAGGCTTGGTAATCATACCCTTATGATGGAGAATAGTGTAGGCTACAATGTAGGCCTTACACACATACAAAATTGCAATGGAGAGCTCGAATAATGAAGCTGCTACCCATGACCTTTTCAAGTGACTTTGTATAAGTGTTCTATTCAAATTTGAATTTGAATTCAACTTTTGGCTCTCTCTAAATGTGATCCTTCATTCTAGGAGATATTCCCTCAATGTAGTTGTTACTTTCCTAACTAATAAGTCCTCTACTTTTGGGTAGGTGACTAAAAATATTCTCAAGTAAAAAAGAAATGACTTTTACAAAGGTAAAGTGATAAATTTTCAGTAGCAATGGTTTCCATGGAACTTCATATCTTTATGATCCTCAAGCCAAATGTGTGGGCTTGTACTAATTTGCACCAGCCACTCCCCCTTAAGCAATACATTTTGGCTTGGTCTTCATCTTCAATCTTTATGAATGTCCTATAATCCAATCATTGATTTAAACCTGCAAAGTTTTGTACCATCTAATGCTTTAGTCAGCAAACCTGCACATTGCATATTAGTTGATACATATGCCAACTAAATATCCTTGCTCAATAGCTTTTCTCTCACATAATGATAGTGGACCTCTATATGCTTGGTCCTAGCATGATAAATAGGATTAGCTACAAGGTGTAATGAATTTGTATTATCTCCAAAGATCATTAGAGATATAGTGTGCAAAACCTACGTCTGTATACAATAATTTGATCCATATAGCCTCTTGAGTAGCATTGGTCAATCCTCTATATTCTGCCTCTGTAGAACATAAAGCAACATTAGGTTGCTTCTTTGAAGACCATGATATTGGCTTATCACCTGTAAATGAAAGGTATCCTGAGGTACTCCTCCTATCATCTTTGCATCCTACCCAATCTACATCTGAATAAATCTTAATGTCCAAGTCTTATGTATAGGGGAAATACAAACCATGATGTTGAGTACCCCTAAGGTACTTTAAGATCCTTTTGGCATCCTCTAAGTGAGATGCCCTAGGCTTATGCATAAACTCACTTAGTACACTTACTCCGTAAGCAATGTCTATCCTTGTCAAGGTTGCATAATTCAAGCTTCCCACTATGCTTTGATAACCTGCAATGTCTTCAAGTACATCACCTTCATGAGCACTTAATTTTAGGTTTACCTCCATTGGAGTACTTGCAACTTTGGCATCCTGCAAATAAATCTTCTTCAACATATCTTGTATATAGTTCCTCAGAGTAATGTAGATTCCAGAGTTAGTATAGACTAACTCAAGTCCAAGAAAATATTTTAGTGATCCAAGGTCACTAATTTTGAACTCCTTCATCATCTGATTCTTGATCTTTTGATGCCATTTGCGATGATCATTACCTATAAGTATGATGTCATCAACATATACACATAGGTATATTACCTCTGAATTACTTCTCTTCATGAAGAGAGAAGAATCTGCTTTACTCATGACAAAACCTTGATCTTGAAGGTATGTGGTCAACCTATGGCTCCATGCCCTAGGTGCCTGCTTCAATCCATAAAGAGCTTTATTCAATTTTCATACATATGTTACCTTGTTTGGGTCTTCATACCCAGGAGGTTATGACATGTACCTCTTCTGAAATCCATCCATTTTGGCCACAGGTGAGAAAGTTTCTTCATAATCAATGCCTTGGGTTTGTGCAAAACCCTTAGCCACAAGTCCAGCTTTGTACCTCCTTATTGACCCATCAGAATTCACTTTGATCTTATAGATCCATCTAGAACCAATTACCTTTTTAGACTCCTTCTTTGGTACTAGTTCCCAAGTATCACTCTCCTTGAGTGCTTCCATTTCCTCATCCATTGCTTCCTTCCATTCTGCCTTGGTCTTTGCTTCTTCATATGATGTTGATTCTTCAATTGACAAGTCTTTTGCAAGATAAATAGAATGTTTAGTAACAAGGGAAGTGTCAGACCCATATCTGATTGGCTTCTTGCTCTCCCTTTGTGATCTTCTGATTGCTTGGTTTTCTTCACCACTAGATTCATATGCATACATGGTGAATGCATCAACAAAAGAATCCAATAAGTTTGCAATTGAATTGTATTCCCAACCTGTAGCTCAAGGATGAGTAGCACCTCCTTTAATGTCAATCCGGGAAGACGTGAGGAGGGTATGAAGACTTCGAACAAGTGATGACACAAGTGTGTGAGTTAGAAGCACACTAACATGCACACACATACACACACATGTGCATACAAAGCAAGAACAAAGAGAGAGACAATGGAGTTCTTTAGATTACTCAAAAGTGCTCTTACAAGTTCAATTCTACAACAAGCCAACCTCAATAATGAGCTCTCTATCTCTATTTATAGTTTTTTACTAGCTTTGGTCATGTCCAGACCTAGTGTTTGACCTAGTTAAAAATAAGGTTCCTAGGCTAATTTGGAGGCTCAAACGAGCTCCGAAAAATATGAAAATTGATAGGTAGGGACTTCTAATGCTCCTCAAGATCAAGGACTCCTTGGCTGGCAAAAAATGGAGCTACAAAAATGTGAAAACGTATTTAGAAAGGTGTGGAGTGACTAAAATCACTATTTGGGAAGTATTGTTTCATGGAAAAATTTAAGGGCCTATTTGCCAGATCTGCATTGACTACTTTGCTTGCTTGATCCTTGCTTCGACACCCTTCTTTGGCTTCCTTGTCGTGTGGGTCCTTGGGCACCTTGACTGCTGCCAACACCACCCCCTCTCTTGCGTCTGTCGTCTCTGACAGACCCTTGTTTGGCTGAGTGTGTGACATAGTATTGCACCACATCTGAAGCTAGGTGATGTTCTTCCAGCCGCAGCCCCCGTGCTAGGTTTGTTAATAACGCATCCCAATCTACTGACCTTGGAATGTCCGGATGTGGCAGCCGTAATTGATCTGAGTCTTAGGTCCTCTCCACACCGAACACTTGGAGGAGATGTGAGGGCCTGAGTACGAATATTTCTGAGTGATATTCCCAAAACCCTGTGATGAACATCTCCTTGAAAGTTTGTTTGAAGCAAGCTGGGAGGTATTTTATTCTTGCATGCCAAGCATATATTACCTTGATTGAGGGGGTGGTGATCATGTCATATACCAGGTCTAGGTTGCCTGCAGTGAAGCCGACTCTTGAGAAATGTGGGTCTTTGATGTTTTTGAATGTTCTGAATGTGATCAACATTAATTCAAAGATTTTCATGCACATTTGTGCCATCAGGTCAAGGGTGTTTCGTAGATTAAGGCTCTAGTGCCGGATGGTAGAAACCATATAACCAACTGAGGGTTGATGCTAGATAGACATAATTCAACCACTTTTGCACAACCTTTGACGTTCTTGACAACAATGGCAAACTCGGGCCAGGTGCGTCTTCGGAGCATTAGAACGTAACATGGATTATACTTGCTAAATAGTGGCATGTTATTCCAGGCACAAACCATTTCTGGATAGGTCTTGAGAAGATGAATCCTCCAGGTGGGTTAAAAGGTTGACCCTTGTTTAGCACGTTCAGGTAGATCATCAGGACCAAATTAAGTGGCGAAAGTGGAGGCTTTGCCACACCTTCATTGAATCTCCGCATTGTAATCAGCCAAGAGCACACAGTATGGCACGTATAGATCATCATTCGTGCTTATCCAACGGTGATGTGACATGTCTTGAAAGTACTCGGAGTTAATGATAGTGTCCTCTAGTTTAGCCATTGATTGGATTTTGACTGCCACTCCATCTTCATGGGTTTTAGCTATCTTTTTGAGTTTCTGAAGACATTCGGGTGCTTCGACTTCTAGGGTGTCCATTCCTTCCGATGTTTGCTGGCCGCCCCGCATCGGCATAGGAACATATGGTTCCTCATATGACTCATCCACTTTGATGGGCAACAATTCGTCTGTCTCCCGTTCGATAATTGGAGAGGGCTATCTTTCATACTCAAGTAGCTTCTTTTGCAATTCTTCCACCTACTCTTTTAGCACCTTTACCTCCTGTGAAGTGGGTGCTGACTCTATGATCTTGGGTTGTTCTTCTTGCTCCCTTAGCTGGCGGCGCAGTGCATCTCGTTTTCCATATCATCATGTGCTTCCAACAAATCAACATAATCTTTCGAGGATTGTTTTCATTGTATCTGAGGGAACTGCTTTAAACTGTTCTAGGTCGATCTCGTGGGGGGAGCCTTCCATTGCAGCCTCTAGGTTTTCTTCGTTCTGCTTTTGCAATCGCTTGTTCTCTTCGAGTGTCGTGACAATGTGTTTTCTGAGTAGGGTCAAATTACGCCAGACTCTAGGATTATCTATTTGGTAGAGTTCAAGCAAAGCTTCGAGTTGTTTGACGTCTCACAATTTTGATGGTTGGGGTGTCTCCAGGAGGGTTTGATGGGCCTGTTCGAGTGTGGTGTAGCCTCTTCTATAGTCGCAAGCGGCCTCTATAGTTGGTGGTGGTCCGTAGTTAACTGACGATGGCGATCTTCGGGAGTTTGATATTCGCTCTATAATTGATATACACATTGATGTAAAGTAGAAAACACTTTATTTACATTTAAGAATGCTGGAAAGGAGAAGATGTAGGGGGAATGGGGAAGGGAAAGGGAATCCTGAATGAGGTGGAATCAAGTGGTGATGTGGGTGGAGGGGGTATGGGAGATTGTGGTTGTGTGTGGGGAGGGAGTGGTGTCGTGGCTGGTGATGTTTCCATGGTGTCAAAAGTATGAGTGAACGTGTAGATGGGAATAGTGGGAGGGTGGATGTGATGTTTGTGAATAGTGTTGTGAATGTGGGCATGGTAACCCCTCCGAATTGGATGCTTGGAGAGAGAGGAATTCCCATGAAATATGTGGTGATTGTGGAAGTTGGGGTGGTAGTGTCATGTGGTGAAGTGAATTGTGCAATGAGAGGTGAGAAGTGTGGTGATAGTGGTGCTGCCTGATGTTCTTCTGTCTGTGTGGTATCTCTTGGTGCCGATACATCTATGTGAATTTTCTAGCCGCAGCACATGGGACGGGTAGGCACTCGTTTCTCAAAGCGATGAATGTAAGTCATAGCCGAATGAATGGCTTCATCTAGGCCCAACGCGTCCGCGTGCAGGTTCAAGGATTCAATAAATAGTTCGTCCACTCCTTCTTCTCTTAATATCTTTGGCCCACTACGGTACAACTTCCAAATTAAACAAGTAAGCATCAGGAAGGTCATCTGATACTCCTTGTGGGGCTTCTCCAGATGTGAGCCTAGAGAGATGGTCTTCTGTCAAATGAGTCTTGCCTTTCCTCATCACAACCTCAAAGTCGTATTCCATTAGGAAGAGAAACCATCTCACTAATCTACCTGTATTGCATGGCTTGTTCACGAGATATAACAATGCTTGATGGTCAGTAAAAAATGTAAACTTATTTGCAAGCAAATAGTGTCTAGAACTCTTAACCGCATATACCATGCCTAACCCTTCTCTCTCAATAGTGGTATAATTCCGTTCACCTGCATTTAGCTATCTACTAGCATAGGCGATTGGAAGATGCATATTACCTTCGCCTGTAGGTTGTGCTAGCACACATCCGATTGCATAGTTGGATGCATCCACATGCATATGGAAAGGTTTGTTCCAACCTTGTGTTGTTAAGATTGGTGTTGAGCATAATCGTCGCTTATGCTCATTGAAGGATTTTTCACATTCTTCAGTCCACTTAGAGTTAGTCAAAAGTCTGTACAGAGGCTTTGCAATGATGGCATACATGTGTATAAAACGTCGGTCATAACCACAATGCCCCATGAAAGCTTGCACTTCCTTGACATTATTTGGCCTAGGTAATTCTGCAATAGCTCTCACATTGGGGTTGTGTAGGGGCAGGCATTGGGCAATCACGAATGAGGTGATCTCCATGACATCTATAGCATGGTTCTCTAGGGAATGGGGGTCTTACCTATCTAAGTTGAGGTCTAGAATTGGGGTTTGCATACATGACATTTGCATACTCTGGCTCCCAACTAGGTTCACTTGGTTCTTCACTATAGTACGACTCACCATGTTCAAGAGACTGCATGTAGTAAGCCTGGGGGCTATCAATATGTGTAAAATCAAAGCTATGGTCACTAGCATCACTTTCTGAAAGCAATGGTGTTACGGGCACTATGGCTTTGTTTAGATTCTCTTCTATAGCAGCGTACTTTACTGGAATCACATTGGATGGGGTTGGGGGTTGCTCAGCTAACACAGGCTCAGGTCTTTGCTGGTTTTGGTAGGGTTGCTGATAAGGTTGTTGTGGTCTACCATATTGTTGTGGTGGGTACTGGTTCTGGTATCTTCCTTGTTGAGGGTATGGCTAAGGGTAGATTTGCCTAACCGCTTGCTTATTGTATGGGCAATCTTGTGCAGTGTGATTAGTGTATCTCTGTTCTATGGTGCAATATTGGCTACTGGGATTCACTTGGGGTTGAGCCATAATGGGACATACATTCGCCATATGGTCACCTCCACAAGTATACCATCACTTCACTGGTGCGAATCTTGGGATTTGTTTGCTAGACACACCTAGTTTTTGAGCTACCTTCTCTGCAAGTTCCTCGATAGATGTGGATTGACCAGAAGTGAGGCTACTAGAGCTATTTGAATCCTTGTAGATTTTTGAAAGTTCTAATTCCTCCCCTAAGTTATCCTCAATGTCAATGCACATGCGTACACACTCTTCTATGGTCCTAGGGTCCTTCAAGTACACATATGATCTCAATTTGGCACTCAATAAACCGTCTAGGAATAATGCCACTTGTTTGGCTGGAGTGGGTAGCTCTGGAGTCGGACATCTCTCTAAGTATTTCCTAAACCTTCTTCCTGCAAGTCTAAGGGTCTCTTGAGGTGTCTGCTTGAAGCTATGAATCAGTGAGGAGGTATTATGCCTTATGCCACTTTTAGAGAATTCAGTAATGAAAGCCTCGAGAAGTTGGTCTATATTCCTGAACTGTCTCTCATTGAGCGGTTGAAACCATGTAAGGGTGGTGTTCCTAAGGGTTAGACCAAAGGCATTGTATTGTGTGAATAGATCCTCCACTTGTTCAGCTCTCAAGACTTGCCTAAACTTGGCCACATGATCATATGGGTCTCTTGTGCCATCGAAGTAGTTCTTCATGGATTTAACTAGTTGTATAGGCCTCAAAGTTCTCGTGTGCTCTCTAGTTCTCGGTAGAGCGAATTCATCCGCATTTTTTTTTGTTTCTTGGGGCTCTAGGTCTCTTAGTTTCTTCTCTATCCGTCTCTGTTCGCGTTCGTTCTCTTCCTATCGGGTTGGCAAAGCTTACCTCAGGTCTATCTCTATTCCTATCTCTTTGAGCTCCATGATCATGGGACGTTCCAGCTCCTAGGTGGCCATAAGAGACATTAGATCTTGGTTGGGCAAAAGTAAATTCTCCCTTCCAAGTGTAGGCATGCCTAGCATGCTTTGTGACCACAAATATTCTTTCTAAAGTGTTGTCTAAATAGGTCACCTTGCCTGGGCTATCAAGATCTTTGAATTCATAGATCGTGATCGTTCCTATCTCATTAGGCTGATCAGGCTTATACCTCCAAAAGGCTTCGTCAGTCTCTGGGTTTAAGAGTAGATCTATGCTCTTGTTGTCCTGGGGAATCCACTCTCGTGTGATAATTCTAGTAAGAATAGATTTGCCTCAAAGTGTTTTAGGCTCACCACCTATGTTTCCTTGCTCTAGGTCACCTACGTCCATTTCTGGGATCACATTCCCGAATTCGTCTGTCCTATCTGGGTGACTGGTGACTACATATATGGTTCCCTCTTTGTCCAGGTATGCACCATTTTCAAACTTGACTGTTGGATGTTCGAGTCCAATTGGTTGGTGAGGGTTTTTAATCTGGACCACAGATCTTCCTAGGCCGTCCTCATAGATGCAAGCACCTAATCGGTTGGTCCTAAGGTATTCCAACTGAGTCTTGTAAGGGCCTTCAACCCTTTGTAAGTATGGCATGCTTGAACTTCTTGTGGGCCTCTCTATACCATGAGACATCTCATACTCACTAGTTTTAGAGCTAGGGTAGTGCAAATAATGGCTTAGCTCCTGGGCCCAAGACCTAGAAGTATGATTGACACTAGCCTTTGAAGACCTAAGACTCTATCTATCTCTACCTAGGTGTCGTCCTGATCTAAGCTTCATATGCCTAATTGAATAGCCCCAATTTTCCCAAGTACAACCTCGTTGCTGAGTTCTTTTGTATTAATCACTTGTTCTTTTTTAGTTTTCTTAGGATGTCACTTCTTGTCCAATCAATCTTCATCATGAGGAACACTTATGTTGTATCGTACTTGAGTTTGGTCATTTGATTTAAATTCTTTTCCCTTATGTTGTTTCGCAACTATAATCTCTTTGTACTTGCACTTGAGTGATTAGAGTTCTTGGACTTGATCATGCTTAATATAACCCTAATGAATCAAAACCTCTATCTGTACTTAGCCTATGTTAGGAATTGATAGAGGGTGTTGAGAATTTCCAACCTTTAGTTTCTCTCCTTGGTTGTGCTTGTCTGCCCCGGAAGCATGTTCCCAAGCTTGCACTTACTCTTGCTTAGAATGCCCTTCGACGCTCTCAATGGACCTACTGAAGCTGGTGCAGCTGCTGGGGATGCTGATTCCTGCAGGAAATCTCAAAAAACACACAAAAACACAACATGCAAATGCTCTCTTGCTCTCTCACACAAGTGAAATGAGGGGAATGGTATGGGTATGGTGATATGACCAAAAAACTGAAATTTTCGCGATGATGGAGATGGAGGTGGGAGATGGTGATGATGATGATGATGATGGTGATGAAAATAAAAGGAAATAGATAAAAGTGAAGAAAATACCTATGACTCCAACCTCTCATCTCTACGTCTTACCATCACATGCTCGTCCTCAAAGCTCGATCCCAGGCAATAGCACCAAAATTCGGTGTAGCTCAAGGATGAGTAGCACCTCCTTTAATGTCAATCCGGGAAGACGTGAGGATGATATGAAGACCTTGAACAAGTGATGGCACAAGTGTGTGAGTGAGAAGCACACTAACATGCACACACATACACACACGTGCACACAAGGCAAGAACAAAGAGAGAGACAATGGAGTTCTTTAGATTACTCAAAAGTGCTCTTACAAGTTCAATTCTACAACAAGCCAACCTCAAAAATGAGCTCTCTAGCTCTATTTATAGTGTTTGACTAGCTTTGGTCATGTCCAGACCTAGTGTCCCGCCTAGTTAAAAATTAGGTTCCTAGGCTAATTTGGAGGCTCAAACAAGCTCAGAAAAATATGAAAGTTGATAGGTAGGGACTTCTAGTGCTCGTCAAGCTCAAGGACTCCTTGACATGCACAAAATGCAGCTACAAAAAGGTGGAATGGTATTTACAATGGTGTGCAGTGACTAAAATCACTATTTGGGAAGTATTGTTTCATGGAAAATTTAAGGGCCTATTTGCCAGATCTGTGTTGACTAATTTGCCTGCTTCCTCTCCCTTCTTTGGCTTCCTTGTCTTGTGGGTCCTTGGGTGCCTTGATTGCTACCAACACAACCCTATTCAATGATTCTATAGGTAAATTTTCCTTCTTAACAATGGTTAGTACATTGTCCACATAGGTATTCAGACTCATCATCTTGCTTTCAAGCAAATTTGAACAAGAAAATCGATGTATCTTAAAACATTTTGCTCATGGAGGCTTCAAAATGTATTCTCATTCCTCCCTTCCTAGAGTTACTAGCTATTGGCTTGCCTATATTACCATGGTAAAAATTCATATCAACCCATTACAAGAGAGTTTTAGCTCTAGCTTCTTGAAAAGATTCACAAAACGTACTAGCATGCTCCAACATATCACAGAAATTCATCTTTTACGGAATTCCCTTTGTTGTTATTGTTTCCTCTCTCGTGGATTAGATTTCTCTAATGTGGGAAATTCTAAGTGCAAGTTGTTGATACCTTGAATAATTTCATGCATGTATGCAAGTCGAGAAGCTACTCATTGTGCCAAGGGATCAAATTTGAATTTTACTTTTTGAGATGGATGTAAGTGAATTTTAAACTTTTGGGGTCTCTTGACTTCCTCTAGTCTATCTTGTTGAATTCCAAATTTCCATGGTTCACAATTCAGAAGCATCAATTCAACTTCTTGCACCTTATCCCATTTGGGAATCAAACCTATTGCTTAAGTATGATCCTCTTAAAAATTGCCTAGCTCTAAAGCTAAGTTCATATCAGCACTTTGAATAAAAAGCTCAAGTTTATCATGGGCTGATGTATTTTTTTATTTGGTTCATCCAATCGAATAGAGAGGTCTTCAAGTTCACATAGAAATTTTGTTGCTAGAAGTTCCTTGATATGAGAAACTACACATTCATTGAATGATCACGCAGTGAGTGTAGTGAAATCCTCTAGAAAATATTTCTCTTTCAATATCTTTTTAAGTCCATCCCAAGATTTTGGTTGCCCTTGAAGGGTATTATTTCTAGGTTTTATTCTAGGTATAAGCATTCTTTCAAAGTTTGGAAATTTCAAAATGATTGGTACACCATAGAAAGCCAATTTAAGGTCATAGATGCGCAAACATTTTGATACATTTTGGCCATCAAAAATTCTATGTTCTCTAAAAATTGCTTCTAAGACATACCAAATGGTCTCTATTTACAACAGTGTTTTGGGTCATAGACACAAGTTCTAGTATGGGATTGATTATATGTGTGTCAAAGTCTCCTCATGTTCCTCTCTTTATGTTCTCTTCTCAAATCGGATCCTCATCACCCTTGTTGCTCTTGATCAAGAAGAGTCAAAGTGAAAATTAACTCATACTTCCCCTATTCGTTTCATGTTCGGTTCATTTGTGTCGTAGATTTAGACATCTAGGGGTACACAGAGAGCGCCATGAATTTGATCTTGACATGAAACTTCATTGAGTAAAAAAAGAACGAATTTGAGGCAATAAATCAACCCATGCATTTCCTTACAATAATTCTTGTTAATAATTTTTACTATAGGATTCGGAATCAAAAGCAATGTTCTTGAAGTCCAAAGTTCAAATATGTTATTGAACATGGGTTCTTTTTTCAAATCAACCCATGCGCTTAAGGTAGATAACCATTTAGATAAAGGAATCCAATAATTTTACATATTAAAATCCATAGTAATAATTTCTTATTAATGCAGAAGATGCATCACGTGTCTATTCTATTACAAAAGAAGACCAGTATAATAGACACGTGATGCATTGTGAATGTGTGAATAAGGTTACTCATTGCATAAATACGTGAAAATTATTTGATAGCATGGATATATTGACTTTGTAGAAATCACGCTAAACAAAAGACAAACTGAGACAGTGTAAGAGCCTGAACAAAAATCATAATAGAAATCATGTCAGTATTGACATGTTCCAAATTCAAGTTCCTTTCACTTCTGTCACTCACACTTATCTCGTCGTACTTATTCTCTGATGTATCTTATTCACTCACACTGATCTCATCGTACTTATTCTCTGATGTATCTCATCGTACTCCCTCATTATCTTATTTTACTATTTCTCTTTACGTATCGATGAACGATGTAAATCTCTCAACAATGATGAATTAAATGTAGTAAACATTTCTCAGGACATATTCAACCTGATCATGAAAATCATGAAAAAAATCCTAAAAGTCACTTTAAATGCAAATTTTGTTCTAGAGTTATATCAAAGATGTGTGTTCAGATAGGTAATTATAAGAATGCTATCATTGTTAATGCATTAGTAGATTCTGGCTCTAAAATCAATGTGATCTCAAGAGAAGTCTATGATAAGTTTTGATGGCCCATGGATAAAGATTATAGCTAGCATATGAGAACTCTAGATAATGGTGTAGGTACCTTGTACGGATCTTGTGCTAGTGTGCCCATATCCATAGGAGTAATCACAGAAGAATTTCACTTGTTTATTCAAGATAATTGCTCCTATGAACTTCTCTTAGGTTTTATTTGTGAGAGTCCTCTGGAAACTAAAGCCATGGATGATGGGTCTACCTATGCTAGATTTAAGTCTGATGATGGAATATAATCACTTGAAGTCATGATGGGCATGTTTGTACTCAGGGTCATGGGCATGTTTGTACTAATTGTGCAAGTCAATTCATGTTTTTAGCCACATATGATCAAAATTTTGGATAGAATCCATTGTTGAGAGGGACAACAATGGACATTAGTTTGACATCTTGCAACCAACCAACTTGTACAATAGCCTCTCACTGTTTTCCACATTCTACATTAGTTTTCTTTCATAAGAGTCAAATATCCAAGTCTTTTATAAAAAAACCCATAAAAATATAAAACAAATAAAATCATGGAACATGATAAGAATTGAGCATGTGATTGAGACATCTCATTGTTTCTCTACTGTTGAGGAGTTAGAGCTATGTCTTGAGAAACATTCTAACTCCCACATTATTCTTCTTTCTTCCTTTGATGATTATGCTCTAATCCAATAGTATGCTCTCAAGCTTGACAAGCGCTGATAAAAAATTGAACCAAACACATGATGTCTTAGTTGAAACAAAGTACAAAAAGTAGACCAGAAAATCAAACACATAGCTCAACCATTACCCGAACAAAGTAACAAAAAATAATTGTTGATGCAAAAAACAATCCAATTCTTTGAAATAGGAAAAACATAGTAAATACATTTACAAATGACACAATAAAAAATGTTTAAATTGATAGAGATGATGACTTTTGTTTTCCACTAGAGAGAGATAAATTTAAGAAAGTGATACATAACCATGTAAAAGTCTTTACTATGTATCCTTACAGCTTAGGTTGTGTAGATCCTAAGCTAGTTACACCCATGATGATATTTACTGTTCCACATATTCTATGGAATCTTTGCCCTATAGGAGTTCCAAAGGCTCATTTGCTTGAGCTAATGAAACTATCTAAGTAGATGATAAACGTAAGAGTCTTAAAGCCATCGTTTGCACCTTACTCTATTAGATGGTTCACTTTTCCTAAAAGTAATGGGAAACTACATTTTATTGAAGATCTTGACTCATCAATAAAGTAAACATATGAAATGCAGGAACACGACCCATTGTAGATGATTTTTTTGAATCATTTACTCAACATTCTATATATTCAATGGGTGATTATTTGTATTGTGGCTATAACCAATTCAAATTAGCAATTGATAGTCATGACATAGACACAATGGAAATTCGTTTAGGCTTAGTGCACATGTATACTTTACCTCAAGGAGTAACTAATTTTGTGGCTTATATGATGAATGCAATTAATGTGATCGTACATGACTTTATCCCTCATATAACCATGCCTTTTGACCATATCACTAATTATGAATGAATATTTCAATGATTTGAAGAGGTAGGTCTCATGTTCTATATAAAAATTAGTTTTTGGTGTCAATGAGTTTCTTATTATTGGAGATTCATGTGGCCACTATTGTCCAAATCCATAACCACAAAATTTTAATTCCATTAGAAAAAAATTCAAATCCTGCAACAATGTGACTGAGGTATGGATATTTCTTGGCACTTGCATCATTTATATTATTTGGATCTTACACCTTGCTGACATTGCTGATGGTATTTATGATTGTTTGAGGACCAAAAAAAAAATTGAAAAACACACACAAGCTGTGCTATAGAAATTATTGCTAGAAGCTCCCATCCTTAAGTGTGTAGACTATTTTGTTAGCAGTCTATTATATTGACTGTTGGTACTAGTTCTATAAGTGTAGATTGGGTCATAAGTCAAGATTATAGTGAAGGGAATAGATATGAAATTAGGTTTGGATCTAAAATTTTACATGAAGCACAACGAAAGTATCCACAAATCAAGTGACAACTATAGGGTATGGTAAGAACTTTCAAAATGGACAAAGAATATTTCATAGGTCCAAATGTCAAAGTTGAGACTGATTGTCTGCCTCTCATTGGAATGATATCCAATTTTTCATCTCTTGATATATCCATGCTTAGGTGGATCTCACATATTAAATTCAATAATCTTGAGTTAGTTCATATTTCAGGTAAGTCAAATTTAGCTGGTGATATGTTATCAAGTGCTAGACTTGATGATGATCTCAAAAGTGTTTTAATAAAGAATATGACCTTAGTTATCTATGTTCCATATATATATATATATATATATATATATATATATATATATATATATATATATATATATATATATATATATATATATATATATATATATATATATATATATATATATATATATATATATATGAGTATGAGAAATTTTGTGAGTCTCGATATGAAGATTCATGGAGTGACATAGGAAAGTATCTAAGTACACTACAACCATTACCTAGCTGGACTACGAGTAGTTTTTGTAGCATTAGAAAACAAGATTACAACTCATTTCTACATAACAATTATCTTTTGAGACATGCTAAGGGTAAGGTTAAAAATCCATAAAGAGTCCTATGTGATGGAGAGTGTTAATCTCCAAAAGAACAAGCTATCCTTGATGTTAGACCACCTCTATATCAAGAATAACTTTAAACTTCAACGCGTTTTGGAAGACAAGCACCAAACTATCAAGAAATTAGTTAATTGTGAAGAAAATCATTTCTCAGAAAAGTCTGCTGCACCTTAATCACACATTGACTAATCATTTGTGTAGATTTTCTGATAAAACTTTATAGAATGTGTCGCTAGAGATTGCGCACCTTCTCCAAGTTAAAACACTTCAAAACCTTGAGTAGATTATGAGAAATGATTCAAACAATCTACCTATGTCTGAAATTGTCTCTGTGTAGAGTCGATTTTGACACCTGCAACTTCTAAGAAATGGTTCTCCCAAACTAGAACCCGTTTAAGCAAATGCTTTTAGCCATAGATGGCTTACCTTCCAACTTAAATTTTGACTCCTCATTTGTGTAAAACTTTACACTATGCACTACACACTCTCCATTTCTTTGATCATCGAATCTGTGCCTGTTTTAGAAGACAGTCAACACTTTCTCACATATAGATGTTCCTATCCAAAATTCTCTCAGCCTGTTTGAAATTGAACTCTCAAACTTTAACCATAGATAAATTAACTATGGATTTAGATGTATACAAAAGGATTTCTCATAAGATTAAGCACAGAAGGAGAACTAGAGAAAAGATCGATGCGCAATTCTCTGAAAACGTTTTCTCATCTAAACTTTTCATACATCTGATGGATGATAAATCCAATGTTCATCATCTCGTCATCTATATTTCATTTCATACTCATCTCACCTTACAAATACAACTATGAACATGTACTTATATATACATATTAGTACTGATTCGTCATTACTTAAAGTAAATTGAAGTATGTACAAAACTAATGTACATATGATCTAAAGAACTTTGCTATCTGAATCTTCTCTTCATTCCATGAAGTTGATCTTCAATCTTTTCTTCACATGTTCACTTCTAGGCTTTATATAATCACCAATTTTTGATTGTCTTGCTCCAACACTATGAAAATGAGGTATTCACTTACAAGTAATTCTTGGATTTAGACGTCTGCGGAAGCACGCGAACAACACAAGGAAGAAGAAGAAGCTTGGAGCACAAACACACAATACTGAATGTATTACTCAAGAATGTACAAAGATAAGTAGCCCATTAGGGCAATAGGCGTATATACAAGCCGGGGGAAAAAACCTCCTAAAGAGGGAAAAAAGTGCCCCGACGGTCCTAGTGTGTTCACACACATCACTACCTAAATATATCAACAAATCCCCCCTGGGAGTGATGCGGTGAACAAGGAGCTGGCACTCATGTATAAGGAAGTGCCAAGCTATGTGGAAATCACTCCACAAAAGGAAGTAAGCCCAAAGCTTTACAGAAAGCTTCAAACTTCTACCTAGGCAGAGCCTTCGTGAAAAGGTCTGGAATGTTCTCCTGCGTGGGTACATATGCCAAGCTGATCTCCCCAGGAGAGAACCTCTCCCTGACATAGTGATAATACACCTCAATGTGCTTAGTGCGAGCATGGAACACAGGGTTCCTCGCAACTGCCAATGCGCTCTGACTGTCAGTGAAGATGGTGGTGGCAGAAGATTGGCCAACACCCAAATCAACCGTAAGGCGTCTGAGCCACACACACTCAACAGTCGCTGTGAAAGTTGCCCTATACTCAGCCTCACAAGTAGAAGTGGCCACAGTAGGCTACTTCTTGCTCAACCAAGATATACATGAGCTACCAAGCATGAAGCAAAAACCACTAGTGGACACACAAGTGTCATAGCAACCAGCCCAATCTGAGTCAAAAAAAGCATGCAAATCTGGCGGCAGTGATCCCCCCTTGGGATAAAACAACCTAAGTAGCCGAGTACCACTCAAGTAGCGAAAGATGCGCTTAACTGCCTTCCAATGTGTGACTCCCGGGCAATGCATAAACCTACTCATTTGTGAGACAACAAACTGAATATCTGGCCGAGTAATGCATAAGTAAATCAAGCATTCAACAGCCTGCTGATAGAGAACAGCATCAAATGCATCTCCAGCATCATGAAGACTCAATCGTAAACCTGTCTCCATAGGAGTGGCAATAGGCTTATAGTCTTCAAGGCTAAAACGCTGCAATAATGTGTCAATATATTTTGTTTGACACAAAGCCATTCCACCATCAACTTGCATAAACTGAATGCCCAAATTGTGATGCAAATGCCCCAAATCAGACATCTCAAATGAGGCATGCAAATCAGAAATCAGCAATATGCTTCTCAATAGGACCAGTGAGAAGCATGTCATCAACATAGACAACAATGATCAGAAGCACATCATTAGCACGATTAACATATAAGGTGCTTTCAGTTGGACTCTTCTCAAAACCATGTGCCACCAGATAGGCATGTATCTTCTCATACCAAGCACGTGGTGCTTGCTTTAAACCATATAATGCCTTCTTTAACCTGCACACTTGGTTTTCATGCCCTTTCTGCACAAAGCCACGGGGCTGAAAATCATACACTTCTTCATGCAAGTCACCATTCAGAAATGTTGTTTTAATGTCCAACTGATGTACATTCCAACCATGATGGGCGGCAAGTGCACAAATGCTCCGAACAGTAGTCATACGGCATGTAGGTGCAAAGGTCTCATCAAAATCAGTGCCTCTTTCTTGTGCATAAGCCTTTGCAACAAGCCTAGCCTTATACCTGTCAACTGTACCATCAGGTTTATGCTTCAGCTTGTATACCCACTTAGTGCCAATGGCCTTCTTGCCAGGAGGCAAGTCACATAAAGACCATGTACCATTCTTCATTATAGCATCATATTCAGATTGCATAGCATCCATCCAATTTTCTGAATTCTGTGCTTCATCAAAAGAAAGAGGCTCATTCTCATCACAGAGACTAGACGCAGCCATAGCATAGCAATCTGATGCAAAGGAGGCACTATGAGAGCCTGAACGAGTACGATATGACAAAGCTACATCTAATTTGCTGTCACGCAAAGTCTACACCAGCCATTTTGGCATAGTTTTTGCCTACTCAATATCAGCTCTCTCATCAACAAGTGCATCATGCTGCATCAGAAATGGAATGTTCTGCATCATCATATGAAACCTGCAAAGGTTGAGAAGTTGCCTCATTAGGACCAGCACTAGACTCTCCACCTCTAAAAAGAGGCATCAAAGTATCATACATGTCTTTAGAGCTAACAGATGTCTCCTTAGTACATGAAAGCAATGGCTGAATAGCATCTTCCACAAAGACAACATCACGGCTAACCAGAATGTGTTTAGTCTATGGATGATACAGACGATAGCCTTTACTTTCAGAATTGTACCCAAAAAAAATACATTTTACTACCTTATCATCCAATTTTCTGCGATGTTGTTCAGGCACTAGTGTATATGCCAAACAACCAAAAACACTCAGATGAGCAACAGATGGCTTGCGGTCATGCCAAGCCTCATATGGTGTGATAGATTGCAGTGCTTTAGTGGGACACCTGTTCAGTACATATGCTGCACACATGACAGCCTCAACCCAGAAACTATGAGGTAAAGCCTGACTCTTGACCATACACCTCGCTATATCCATGAGAGATATGTTCTTTCGTTTAGCAACTCCATTCTGTTGAGGTGTATATGGCACTGTACACTAGTGTTTTATCCTATGTTCAGCTAGAAATGCATTAAACTCAGAAGACATATATTTCCCCCCTCGATCAGAATGGAGGGTGCCCATTTTACATGCTGACAGATTTTCAGCCAAAAACAAAAACTGTTTAAAGCACATGAACATGCTGGACTTTGCTTTGAGTGGATATACCCATGCATGCTTGGAAAAATCATCAATGAAATTCAAGAAGTAAAGGTAATTTCCAAAAGAGGGTGTCTGCATAGGACCACGAACGTCACTATGTACAAGCTGCAATTTCTGTGTAGCGCGAATGGAACCATCTTTTGGAAAGGAGGAACGCTGCATTTTTCCCAAAATATAGCCTTCACAAACATGTTTTCCAGGTGCCTCAAGTTTGGGCAAAGAGGAAACAATTTAAGATTTCTGCAGGGACCAAAGCATGCATGCCAAAGCTTTGCATCTAACATAGCCTGAGAATCATTTATTGCACATGCCAAATAATTTTCAGATCTTTCGTAGTCTATGAGCTTATACAGCCCACGACATAAAATGCCAAAAGCAATAATGACATCGCAATTTGACAGATCATGAACTGTACACCTGTCATCAACAAATTTCACAACCAAGCCAATCTTGGCTAATGTAAAAACTGATAACAGGTTCTTTTTGATCCCTGACACAAATAAAGCATCTGACAAAGTGAAAGAACTACCATAAGGAGTAGTCAAAATGATCTTACTAACTCCCATAACAAGATAAGAGGAGTTGTTGGCGCATGTAACAGTATTCCCTATAAGGGCAGACTCGAGTGAAGAGAAGAAACTACACTGCGAGGTACTATGTTTGGTCACCCCACTGTCAAAATACCAAACATCTGAGTCTACTGCAGACATGCACTGCTCATGAGAAGATGGGTCAAAACTACAAACAGTAGTAAACGCCCATTCTTCTTCCTGCACAAGATTTGCAGACTCTGTTTTTAGTGTAGAGGCCTCTGCAACAACCATTCGAGCCTCTTTCTTCTTTGCCTCTTTAGAAGCCAGTTTTGGATAGTTCTTTATGATATGATCATTCCCTTTACAGTACTTACAAAACAATTTTTGCTTTACTGATTTCTTCTCATCTTTATCTTCCTTCTTCGAATATGCAGAATTAGCAGATTTTTGCTTACTAGTTGAAGAGCTCCATTTTCCCTTGCCCTTCTCACTAGCTAGGAAAGCTTGATCTACAACTCGCATAATGGACCTGTTTTGCCAGGATTGATCTTCCTGCAATAGAAGAGAGACTAACTCCTCAAATGATAAGGCATTCGGATTGCCTTCCATCATCAGTCGAAGAGTAGAAGAAAAACTCTGATGCTCACTCTCCAACTGTTTTCAGAGGTAAGCAACACGAGCCTCATTCCTAGCTTGGTACAATGTGGTAAGTGTATCCCAAGAATCCTTAGCTGTTATGCAAGAGCGAATGTGAGGAATAATGGCACGTTTGACAGACAAAGCTATCAATGTATGTGCCTGGACATCTCTGCCATCCCAGTGAATCTGCTCTACAGTAGGTGCAGCAGAAACAACAGCACGAACAGGAATCTGCAGAATATCATCTTCGACACCATCTTCATCAGCTCTAGCACCTGTATTTGCAGTACCTGTCGTTACAGGTGTAACAAGACATCTTTTAGAGTTGGCTATGTAGAAAAGATAGTAGCAGATAGGGGCGAGTTAGATGCTTGAGAGGCTAGGGAGTTCTTTGACTAGCATGGGATTCATCTATCTCTCACAACTGCTTATAATCCGGAGTCTAATGGTAAGATTGAACGGGGTCATCCCTCTATTGTGAAGGCAATTTCTAAGCCCTGCAATGGTGATATAGCACAGTGGCCTAGGTTCCTTCCTTTCGCACTATGGGCAGACAAGATGACGTATACTAGATCTACAAGATTTATGCCTGCAGAACAAATGTACTGTCAGAAGCCGATTTTTCCTATCCAGACCCGGATTATTTCATGGATGACGCTTCTGTGGAATAATGAGATGACTCGTGAAGATCTGATTTCTATTAGGATCATGCAGTTAAATCTAGGAAATAAAATGATTGAAGAAGCTGTACAAAAAGTTAGAGAATCAGGACTTAAAAATAAAATCTATTTTGATAAAAACATAGACTTAGGCCTCGTACTATAGAAGTAGATGATTGGGTATTAGTTTACGATAGTACTTTTGATACTCAGTATGATGCTAGGAAGAAGCTGGGTCGGTCCGTATGTAGTAGTAACTGTATTTGATCATGGTACATTTAAACTTAGGGAATTTGATGGTTCTTTGTTGAGAAATTTGATTGCAAGGAAAAGGGTTAAACTGTACAAGAAACGAAATAATGAAGATTATGAGATTGACGAGATTAATGATGATGATGATGCTGATGAAGATGATGATTAAATATCTGTTTTAAATCAAGTGAAAAAATTTTAATTCAAGATTTGTTTGATTTTTTGTGTATATGCACATCATTACTGAATGAGTTAAAAGGATATGTTCAAATTAAAAAAAAAAAGATCAAGTACAATTTAAGATGTTACATATTTGATATATTTATGATTGATGCATGAAAAACTTGTATTTATATGAATTGAATCAAATAGTTAAATAGAAATTTTGGAATTGGAAGCTTGTGGAGGAAATGGTAGCCTTATTATGAATACATGTATATGCTGAAAATTTTATCCATTAGTAAGTGGGATTTTTGTATCTTACTATTTATTCCTTATGAGATCTGACCTCTAAATGAATTAAGAAAATAATAAAACTTCATACCTTATTAGTCTATATGTATGTGTTTGTATTTGGTGTGCTATGTTGGGCTAGTAGGCGGGTGGAACAACCTTGGTCGGGTGATCAAGGCCACGAGCTGACGCTAGTTTCATCATAAGTCTAACCTTTATGTTGTCATGCAGCTACATGGGTCGATAGGCGGGTGGAGTCACTCTAGTTGGGTGGCCAAAGCCATGAGCTGACGTCGATTTCATGTAGGGCTGACATAGTTTTTTCGTGTGCTATGCCGGGTTGAGAGACAAGTGGAATAAACTTGGCCGGGTGGACAAGTCCAGGAGTCGCACCCAATTTCGGTATAGGTCGATTTGTTAAAAATAAATATAGAGCTGAGTTGAGATGAAGTAATAAAGTGAAAAAGAAAATGATATGAAAAAAAAGAAATGAATGGAGAGTCAGACCATAAGAAATAAAAGTAGGAGGCATATAATTCTATTAACTGATGAAAAAAGCTTTGGTATATGTTGTTATGCAGGATAAGTTACTTATTCCAAACAAGTTACATGAATAGAAGGACTATTACACTTATGATTTATTCCTATAAATGCCGGTTAAATGTGGATTAGAGATATAGCATGATATTTATATGACTTATATCTACTTTATTTTTTTAGATGATTTGTACTAATCTTTTTAACTGCACAAAGTAAGAATGCATGATAAAATAAAACTTTGAAAATTCAAAACTTATTTATAAAGAATTTGATATGTTCCACTTGAATCTGCAGGTTGGTCCATCGGAACGATGTGCAGGTTTAGTAGGGGCGGATGTAAGAAAGAATTTATTCCTCTTAAGATATTATTAAAAATTAAAAGATTAACTGTTTAAATTAAGTTTGAATAATTTATAAAAAATTTGACTAATGTTTGATTTTAATTTTTGCAGGATAAGAAGTTTGATGATTAGTACAAAGATGGGAAGTATTTTCAAAGGTGTTTTTCAAATATAATTGTGGGTATAAATTAAAAACTAAGGGTTAGTTAAGGGTTTATCTAAAGTTTGAAAGTAAATTCAAGAGTCAAATGTAGGGTTTGAACATGTTTTATAGGGTTCAATCTTAATTTCAAGGTTAATTAAGGTTTTAATTAATAAATCTAAAGGATTATGGAAGGGTAGAAGATTAGCTTATGGGTTAGTTGAGGATTAAAAACATGGTTTAAGATTAGTTTAAGGGTAAACATATGCTTAAAAAGGTTAATTGAGTAGGTTTAGTCTCTAAATGAGTTAATAAATAGGGTAAATGTAATGAATGAAACCTTACTAGAATATTTTAAATATAAATGATTAATTGAATATGTTAATTGACATTATTTAATAACACTAAGGTTATGGATATATTTAACTTTATTAATTGATAGGTTTAATTTATTCTAAAGTGAATAAATAATTAAAAAGGAATTGAAGGATTGCATTTAATTAAATTTAAATGGATGGTAAAAGTCTAAAGTTAAGAGAATATTTATTTTAAGTGGTTATTTAGTATTTTTGGGAAAAGATATGGAGAAAAAACCCACGCCTAATTTTGGTTGGAAAGAGTTGAGTGATGTGGAGTTAAATGTAGGCAGCATGCTTGAGTTATCTTAGGGAAAATGTGGGCTATGGTGGGCTACTCTCATCTATATAAAGAAGGGAGTCGTATTCACAAGCTGATGTTAATTTTCAGGTACTCTATTTAATCTGTGCTCTAGGTTGTGGTTGTTTGTGCACTCATTTCCATGACTCTCCTTCTGGGAGGAGGAGAGAGAAGGCCATCTCTCTTGCTTTTTGCAATTCATTTATTTCAAAGCAATTTTTTTTTGTTCTGAATTCAGTCAACGCAGATGGAGTGAAGAGGATTAAATTTTCTTTTCTTATTTTTCCCTTTTCCTTTCTTCTTTTTCTTATTATTTTCTCATTTCTTCTTTACTCCCCTTCTCTCTTCCCTCTTCCTCTTTCTCCCTCTCCCTCTCTTCTCTGTCCGCGGTGCAGTAGCACTACACGCATAGTAGAGAGAGAGAAACAGAGAGAGAGAGAGAGAGGAATGAGAGAGTTTGTTTTTTAATTTATTTTTCACTTTTCATTTTTCTTTTTTATTTAATTCTTTTCTCCCTCCCTTTCCCTCTCCTCTCTGCCGGTGGCACAGCTGCGCTGTGCACGCAGCAGAGAAAGAGAGAGAGAGAGAGAAATAGAGAGAGAGAGAGAGAGTAACTGCAGAAATGTTTTTTTTATTTTCTTATTTTTTATTTTTATTTATTAACTCCCTTCCCTTCCCCCTACAAGCGGCAGCCACGCAAAGAGAGAGAGAGAGAGAGAGAGAGAGAGAGAGAGAGAGAGAGAGAGAGAGAGAGAGAGAGAGAGAGAGAGAGAGAGAGAGAGAGAGAGAGAGAGAGAGAGAGAAGTGATTTTTTATTTTATTTTCTTTTCTTTTATTTTATGGTTTTAATTCTATGTTAAAGATTTTATTTTTTTCATTTTTTATTTATATTATGTTTATATATATTCTAAGTTCTACTAGTACATATTCTATATGTTTAATTTCATATATTAATATAAATAATATTTATTAAATATATAGTATAATTATAAGAAATAAATATGATTTATGTATAAGTATTTATGTATGTGTGTGAATGTATTGTATTTATATATGTATGAATGTGAATATATATGTTTTAATATAAGTATGTACTTATGTGTGTATGTTTTAATTAGTAAACTATTTTAGGATCATTACATTTTTTTTTTAATATACTAACGATTAACATTTTTCCATTTAATTTATGAGATGCATATGCATTAAGTATGAGATGAATGATATAAATGAATAATGAATTTATTAAATATATTTGGTATGAAATGGAGGGTATGAAGGATGTGTGTGTGTGTGTTTATTGATTTGGATTCCTAAACTTCTTTCATGATTTCCAAGTTACAAAAAGGAGGAACCATTTAGCCATTATTCCTTATCTTTCTCAAAGATTTCCTTATATTGATCCAACTTCTCCTTATTCTATCATTTATCCTATTTGATTACATATTTTCATTACCTTCTTTATCCATTAGTCAAGCTTCTCCAATCCTTACTTTTTTTTTTTTATAAAGGAAGTTCGGCAATAGCCTACTCTCCCGGACTTGAATTAAATTAAGAAACAACGGTACAAAAGAAGGGGACTAGTGCCCACGGGACCCCCCAAATCCCACAAAGCAGGGGAAGCTTGGTTGATTCCTAGGTTGCATTACAAAGAAGGTTGATCACCCTCTCGTCGCCCTCATGCGGGACCCACTTGGGTTTGAGCTTGTTGTTGATCAACAGGAGGACTTGATGGTGCCTGAAGGGGGGGGATTTCTTTTCTCCAAGCCTTACTTGCTAGCTTAGGATATAAACTTATTAAAAATGCATTAGATTTAATGAATGTTTGTACCCATGTTAGTGAATGTTAGATATGTTATGTATGCATAGTTAATGCATATTTGTTAAATATTAGTGCATGTACCCATGTTAAATGTTAGACATGTTAGTGAATGTTAGGCATGTTAGTGAATGTTAGGTACGTTAGTAAATGCTAGGCATGTTAGCATATTCATGTATGCATGTATGTGTTAATGCATGTAAGTGTATGCATGTTATGTATGCATGTGCATTTATATGTGTGTATGTAAACATATATGTATGTTTGTGCATGTATGTTCATGCATGTGTATTAGTGCATGCGATATATGAATCTGTGCAGCCATTTCAAATATGATATATATATATTTTATGTTTAATTTAAAATTTTGATTATTTTTCTATTCATGGCATCACGGACTCGTAGGAGCGACTTAGTATTCATATGAGATGCTCAAAATTTAGAGTTAAATTTTTATCGGATCTAATACATCGATATTCTTTAAATCCATTTTTTATCAGTTAATCTAGAATCTTCAGTAATATATTGATTATCAATTGTTTGATGAAATCCATTTTTTATCAATTAATCTAGAATCTTCAATAATATATTTGCAATTATTAATGTTTGGTGACATCATATGTTGAAATTAAATACAACTCAGTTTGGCTATCTTTCTACCACTGACTACTAACGATCTTTCAAGCACTAGACAATTACCTGAGTTTGCTAGAATTCACCCTACATGAGCCATTGAACAAGGTGGTTGAACTGATCCACCAACTGAGCATTCCCATCTTCCCGACAACGAAGAAGCTTAATAAAGCTATGAGATCAAAGAGAACTTTTATCATTCAAGATCATGTTCTTAAAAGGGAATATTTCACTAGTAGAAATCGCATGCGAGCTTTGGTCAATTTACACACATGATTTACCTTGGATGGGTCCTCATAGCCAGGAGGTTGTGACATGTACACCTCCTCGGAAATCCATCCATTGAGGAATGCATTTTTTACATCTAATTGGTACTAATGTACAAAGATAACTAACATGTTAGGGTTATAAGCATATATACAATTCGGGGGAAAAAACCTCCTAAAGAGGGAAACAAGTCACACAACAAAATTTATCAGAAAGTCATACACATCAGTACTGAGATATATCAACAAATACCCCCTCCGAGTGATGCGATGGACGAGGAGCTAGCACTCATGTATAAGGAAGTGCCCAGCTATGTGGAATCAATCCACAGAAGGAATAAAGACCAAAGCTTTGCAGAAATCTTGAAACCTCTCCCTAGAGAGAGCCTTTGTGAAAAGGTCTACATTATCGTCCTCTATGGGGCACATATGCCAAACTGATCTCTCTAGTAGATAACCTCTCCTTGCAATAATGCTAGTGCATTTGAATGCGCTTAGTTTGAGCATGGAACACACGGTTCCTCACAACTACCAATGCGCTCTGATTGTAAGTAAAGATGGTGGTGGAAGATGACTCATGAACACTCAAATCAGTGAACCAAGCTATGCATGGGCTACCAATCATGAAGCAAAAACCATTGGTGGACACATGAGTGTCATAGAGACTCACCTAGTAAGAGTAAAAAGAAATACACGTAAATCTAGCAATAGTGATTTCTCCTTTGGATAAAACAATCCAAGTAGCCAAGTACCAATGAAGTAGCAAAAGACACAATTAATTGCTTAGCAATTCTTGGCACTTGCATAATGCATCAACTTGCTCATCTATGAGACAACAAACTGAATATCTTCTCGAGTAACGCATAAATAAATCAAGCAAGAGCACTCTTTCAAAGTAGCATGAGAGAGCTTTGGATGAGTCTTTGAATTCTTTATTCGACAAGGATAAGTTGAGCTTTGAAAATTCCTCTTTATTTTCTTCCTTCTCATTTATAAACCTCCTTGCAACGTCATCTTATTCAACTAAAGCAGCAAGGCAGTAGTCTTCTTTAATATTAAAGAGCTCTTGAATGCAATACAGAGGAACAAAATCATTCCTAGAGATAAAGTAATATGGGAGATTTGGGAGGAGTGATCTCCCCCTCTTCTTCTTCTGATTGGAGGTTCATCTCTTCAACAATCTCTTTGACTTGAATTTTTGAATGTTTCTGAAAAGAAACATCTAGGGATGACCATTTTTCTTCATCATGTTTCTTTTCTTCATTCTTGCCAATTGAGATGTGACGAAGCAAGATTAGAAACCCTATGCTCAAGAATACTAAACAACAATTGTTTTAATGTTCTGTGCAAAGTTTTATCCTACCTAGCAAGGGGCAAATCTTCGTATATTTTCTAGTGATTCTAGCCCTATCCAAAGGATCCTTCCAAAAATGATTAAGTGGATATAAGTTTTGCCAGATATGATAACTTCTTGACCATCTAATATCCTAATGAAGGTCTCCCATTCATCCATAAGAAATGCCTTGCGTTTCTCCACAAGTGCTTCAAAATCAAAGGTGGGATTGAAGATTTTCATTGCATTTGGAAAAAGATTTACCCTCAATCCCTCTTGAACCATAAAATGTAGACGTTTCTCACATGGAGAAACACTTAGAATCACATTCTTCTCTTCCATCTCAATAGGGGATGGATACAAGCGAATAGGTGCGGTCAAAGAGAGTCAAACATGCATAATCGCTTGAATCAATTGTGTATAGGACTCAAGCTGAGCATGCTTTGCTATGAAGCCAAAAATTTCTTGAAGGTTGAAAATCAAAAAAGACCAAGGCAAGTGGTATTTCTAGGTGAAGAGAAAAGAAACAATCACATGAAATGGACCAATGAATGTGTGCCATGTGGCAAAAGTCAATTAAAAAATTTCAATGGTCAAATGACATGGACAATTGAAACGTTGACACATGGAAATGTATGTTGGGATTCGCAATGGCTAGATTACATGGACCAATCAAACTTTGCCATGTGGAAGTAATGGTCAACTCCACTTAGAGAACTATTTAAGCTCTTGCCTTTATTTGGGTCATTTTTTTTGTGACCTATGTGCTCTCTTGCCTTCCAGCATGTTTCATGCTCCAACCCTCTTCTACGAAATTCTATTATTCCTCTCCTTGAGCTCTCTTGGTGCGCAATGTAATATCCCTCAGCTTGGTATCTTCTAGACAACCAATTCAAGTGATTAGTGGAATCTGAGATTTCCAGATTCACGCAATCGCTTGAATTTGTCGTGCCTAGTTAAAAGGATTTTTTAGATCTATTCGATCTTTTAGAATCAGGGCAAAAGATAAGAGGATTCTATTTTTTTTCACAAGCTATTGAGATGACCAATTTAAGTGATTAGGTAAATGAGAGACTTTTCGATTAACCTATTTTCTTGAATCGGTCGTGTCTAGTCAAAAGACATGTTAATGATCTTTTTTTGTTTTTAAGGTAGGAAGATTTATTAAGACTTCATGGAATAAATGAAAAGAAGGTGAAGAACTTGATTTGTTTAATACGACTGATTCAAGGGATTAGGGGAATCAGAGATTTTTGGATGGCCCTAATCATTTGAATTGGTTGCATAATGAATTCTTGATTTTCTTGTTGTGTTCTCTCATTTCCATGTGTCTGATCCTCTTCAATTCTTCATTTTTGCAGATCATGGCTAGAGTAAAGGAGGAAGCTAGGAAGTTGTACCCTTAGGAGCAACAACATGGAGGACCTATTCTAAAGGGGCAAGCACCTACTCTAGAGGGGTAGGGACCTGCTACAAAGACCACAAATAGCCAAGATAAGGTTCATCCATACAAGGCGTATTCCAAAAAGAGAGTTAAATGGCATGTCAAATCATTAAGGGAAATAAGATGGGCTCATAAAACTGTGGGACTTCTCATCCCAAGGCTTCCTTTCATGAGAGTGGTTAAGGAGATCTCTGCCAATCTTTGCTCTATGGTTAAGACTAGTTCATTTGTGAATGTCAAATGGCAAACGTCGGCTCTTCTATGCTTGGATGAAGAAGTATAAGATTTTGCAATCGATCTTATGAATGATGCTTATGTATGTGCAGCACATTGTCATAGGGTGAGACTTATGGCCAAGTACTATGTTGTTCTATCCATGCTAAGATACAAGTTTGATAAAGCCATTCTCCCTCTTGACAAGCATGATATTTTTTTTTTGATATTCCTAATATACTTCCAGCAAGAAAGCCTAAGCCATCTACAATCAAAATTGAAGAGGTCCCTTCTCATGACCATTTAACAAGAAATGTAGCAGAGACTAAGGAGGTGAAGATAAAGATGAATCTTATATGAGAAGAATCTATTATCCTTGAGGACATTCAGAGGCTGAAGAAGGCTGATTTAGAGATTTTAAAGAAAGCAGATGGCAAAGTAATTGTCGATGCTTAAATGCCATGTGAGGAAGAATTCGTGCTTGACTTAAGCTTGAACACAACAACATGTTGAGAGATTTCAACGTTGACATCTTTGACAACATTGAAAATATAGCTCTTAGATATTTTTTAGGCCATAATATGCTCCATTTTATTAGTACTTGAGCTCCTTGGTGCATCTACTACTGGTTTTATATTGTAGGGTCCTACTCAAGCAATGTGAGGAGTCAGTTTCAATGAAGGTCTTTATTTTGAATCCCCTTGTGACTCAATGTATATTATACAAGTACCGAGAAATTGGTCATTTTCTCAAGAATTTTAGTGACGAGATAGAATATAAAGTTTATCCATATATTGATAAGTAAGTCTTCATTTCTATTTTTCTGTTTATCCATATATTGATAAGTAAGTCTTCATTTCTATTTTTCTTATAAATTCATTCCTTTCTTAATGGAAGTTTTATTAATAAGTATACATTACGTTTTCACTGATCACTGGATTATTAAACACCAAGCCTTATTCATGAGCTCTCTCTAGTCACAACATGCAAACTACAAACTATAATTCACACTTCCATTGCTCTTTTACACTTATATTGCCATGCATTCTGATATTTTTTTAGCCTACTAGTGCTGCCAAACTTTTGGAAATGCACATTGATAAAAAATAATCAAAGTGAATAAAGAAAAAAAGTTTGGTTATATGCAAATTCATGTGCTACTAGAGAAAGAGAGTGCATCATGTGCATGGAGAGTAATTGCCAAGCAATAAGGTTCTTGGTGAGTAGATTTTACAGTCATAGTCTAAATCTATCTCATTATCTAGATGCATGGATCCTTTTGGTCAAAGAAAAAGCAATTTATGCCATCTTAGAAGATGCTATCTCTCCTTATGATCCAAGCTATCGTCCACCACCAGGACACAAGAATACTGAAGATAAGAAGAAAGGACCTCCTGTTTACTCTCCATTGAAGCATGTTTCAAAGAATAAGCGAACAAGTGAAGGCTCCAAAAAGAAGAAAACTAATAAAAAAGGTAGAGTTTTGTATCTATCTTTGTACTTAGCCATTACTTGAGACATATGTTGGAAGATATTTATATGATCTTTGTTATAAATACAATTTTGGACACAAAATAACCTTCATAGCATTGAATGTATTAGTAAATGTTGCCATTCCATCTTTATCTCGGAGATAGTTATTGTAACTCATTTTTCTACAAAAAATGGTTTCAATATATTAATGTTGGTAGTAGTTTTCTAAAATATAAACTGTGGTCTGCCTTTTGTTCATGACATAAACTAAGATAATAAGTGGTTTATCATTAATTTCTTCAACATAATGCTATATCATGATTTGATGATATCAAATTGAAAAATTGGCCTTGTAAAGGAAAATGGAGAAGATAGGAGGACACAACCAATTCAGGTGATTAGGGCACTCGAAAAACCTCCATTTCCCTTGGTCGCTTGAATCGTTCGTATCCTCCAATCTTTTCCATATTGTTTTGGTTCTGACCTCTTGAGGTGGAGGTCTAGGGTTCAAACCCCCGGACAGACATGTAATGGCTTAGGCAACTTAAAGCAATTGTAATCAAATTGTTTCCTAGTCTAAACCCTACTTTGTGGGATACGGGGGTCCGTTGATGCTATGCTCATTTACTTGTATAGTTGCAATTTCAAACTTAAAGTTTTGGGTGTAAGCTTCAAAGGAACCTCTATTTTTTTTTTAAATCATATGCGGAGGATAAGATAAAAACAACCAAACCTTCTTTTAATGGAAAGTACAAAGATTTCTATACCATTGAATATGATGGATAAGGCGCTATTAGTTCACTTAGGGAAGAATATCAAAAGAACAATATTAAAAAACTGTAAATAAGCAAAATAGATCGACCTGGTTAGAGGCACGCAGCATGTACTGACTGGCCACTCGGCCTCCACGGTCGACTGGTATGCAAGAGAACCCGCTATTTGGTTTCAAAGCTTCCACAAGTAAGTCCCTTGACCTACTCATGCTGAGAATCTGAAAGGCAAAGAAAAAGTAAACGATGACGAGTTGCACGATGATACTGACTATGTTGACAATGACGATATTTCACTTGTTATTGATCGTAGTTCCTTAGAAGAATGGCATAACCATCTCTATCACAAGGTGGTTTTAGGGCACTGCCATGGCCGTAGACCATCCCACGAAGTTCTGAGAAATTGGATACATAACACTAGGAACAACGTAGTTTACTATCAAACTATTATTTACTTTGTTTTTTCCATAGTTCTAACCCTACGCTTCAGGCCATAGTCGAGGGCCAGTGGCTCATCAAGAACCCTCCTATTACCTTCTTTAAATGGTTTGAAGAATTTAATTCAAAAGGAACCAAACCATCTAAAGTCCAGTGCCGGATCCCCCTTAGATATTTTCTCTTAGATCAACAGTTTTGGATCAATCTCAAGTAAATTCTTCGGCTGGAAGTCTAGATGGGGGATCAATCCCAAAGGGGATCTCTGGATTCTCAATGAAAAAGATATCTTAGGGCAGGTTAAATACTCCATTTTCATCAAGGATTCGAATGGCAAACAACTCCATGAACGAAAAGGTTTTGTACAGCAATTTTCCTGTTGCCTATTTTAATTGTTACAAACAAGGACACTGAGGAAGAGATTGTTCTCTTCTTAAATGAGAGAAAACAGATGAAGTTTAAGTTAACGAAGAAAGAGGTCTACCAAAAAATTCTTTCGGTGGTGTTACTATACGTACGAGTTCTTCAATGGGCAAGAAACCTCATCCCAAAGTTAGAAAACGGTTTGCTAAGAGTTCTAACATGTTTGGCGTGCTCCTTCAAGAGGTTTCTAATCCTTTAAATGATCGTATTGATAGTACTAAAGGTGAGTGCTCCCATCTGAAGAAAAAAATATGAAACCAAATGAGGGCTCTTTGGAATTAGACAGTAAGGAAAATAAGTAGGAAAACTATAGTCCTAATAACCCCACTCAAGACCCTTATTGGACTCAAGTTTGCTGTAAGAAAAAAGTCATCAGACTTGGAAAAACGATATTGTCTATACTAATCCTTCTTTCAATGAGAATGAGAAGGAAACAAAATTCTCTGGACAACTAGAACAACATGACAATGAGCATTAAACGTCTTTCTCTTAGGCTTCTTCTTGGGAAGAGGACGTCCCAATGACTTTTGCAGAAAACATTCGTCCTTTCCATCAATTTTCTAGTACAATCAAAAGAAAAGATCCATGCACGACTTATTTTTAAATGACAAAATCTCCAAAAAATATATATAAAAATGATTTTGTTGTTGGTGATTTGTTACATTAATTTTTTTGATAGAGACGATTTCTGTTGAACTCTCCAACTCTGTTAATGATATAAAGTACTTGCTTATTAAGTCGGTTTCTGTGAATACGTGAAGTAAGCAAAGATAGGTGGTTTTTGAAACACACCTGCTCTACCATAGCCAATGTAACTCCAAGGGTGCTTAAAATACTTCTTTAGCTTCCTAAATATGTAGAAAGAACCATCAAGCTTTTGAAAAAACCATTGTCAAATGTTTGCATCAAAACAAATAACTTAGATATTGCAAGGATTGAAGAAACCTTCTATTTTGGGAAGAGAAGGTGACACAAATATGCCTAGAGCTCACAATCTAGCATGCATTGATGCGAGAAATTTTACACACATATAATTGAATTGTACAGATATCTGAAGCAAGTTTTTGATGAATTTAGATGCAACATACAAAGAGAAATAAATCTAACAAGTGTGGGGGTCACCCGGACTTTTAAGGAGCAAGATGATGTGCAGGCATAGTCAGCTTCAATTGTTGATATCTTCTGATCTACTAAACCTATAATGGAAAATCTTGATATATATATAGGTACCCCATAGATTTATCTAAATATCCCAATGTAACTTTTAGTAATTGAATACTTACACACACTGAGAAATGTATCAGAGACATTTAGTGTGTATATGAGTATAGTATAGTAGCACAACGAACAAGACTTACTAGAAATATTGATCATGAATGTTTATGATATTGAACATTTGATACACAAGAAGTGTAGAGGACTACTCCTTTATGAAGTGAGCACAACGTATACTCAATATCTTAGCTGAAAGCTCTCAGAATAACTTGAGATACCCTAGACTTGAAGAGAATGTTTTTATTCATGACTTTGAATTTGGAATGTGATTGATTCTCGACCTAAAAGTGATACTGAAGTTTTGGCATGATATAAATTTGATTCAAACTAATAAAAGTTGAGGAATTAGCTTCCTATTATCATCAAATTCCTTTTCTACGTTTTATTTTATAATTAACCAAGGTAAGTACAAGGTTTGCTCTTCGCATTTTCACAAGCATGGGTTCTCATGACCATTGTTAAATGGAATGACTTAAGGGAGTAGTCCATAGTCCAAGTGCCAATCGTTTAGGCTTGCTATTAGTGTCATAGGCTCCGGCTCAAGACTAAGAGGCTCTGATCTCTTGGAATCCAATCATTAACTTAAACATGTTTAGATTGATTTTATCAAAAGTGTTTGTAATCATATCTCCATAATGTGGATGTGTTTACACAAAATCTCTGCTTGTAATATTTTCGCTAACATAATCATAATGCACTTCTATTTGTTAATTCCTTGAATGATTGATTGGCTTAACAACAAGATGCCATGAATGGATGTTATCTACAAAGATATGAGGAATGGTTGATTAAAGAACTAAATCAGAATATAGAGTGTTTATCCACATGGTTTCCCATGTAGCATTTGCAAGTCCTCTATATTTCACCTTAGTTGATGAGAGCGCAATTATGGATTGCTTCTTTGAGGACCATGAGATCATCATTGTGCATATAGAGGTGAGCTATTTAGATGTGCTTCTCCTATCATGTTTAGATCCTACCCAATATGCCACAGAGAAGAGTTTGATATCCATATCAGAGGTGCAAGGATAGTACAAACCTTCATTCATTGAGCCCTTCAAATATTTGAGGACTCTCTTGGATGCTTCCATTTGAGGTTTCCTTGGAGAATTCATGAAGTGACTTAAGACACTCACTTCATCGCAAATGTCCACTCTCGTTAGTGTAGCATAATTCAAGCTTCCAACTTGACTCTAATAGCTGGCTGCGTATTCAATTATCTCATCTTCATGAGCACTTAACTTCAAGCTCATCTCCATAGGAGTACTTGTAATGTTTGAATTCTTCATTTTGAATTTGGTAAGCATGTCTTTGATGTACTTTTTTTTAGTAAAGTACATACTTGTTTTTTGTATATACTACATCAAATCCTAGGAAATATGTGAGTAGAACAAGACCAATGATCTCGAATTCCTCTTTCATTTTGAGGTTGATCTTCTTGATTCATTTAGCCAAATTACATGTAATTATAATATCATTGTTGGGGATTCTTTAGCAAAAGTTAACTTGAGTATTTCTATGAGAAGAAAAGGAAAAAGAAGAAGAAGTAAACACTTGCATCGAAAGCTTTTGTATCTTGATTAAAATGAAAAATTATAATGGTTGTGTCTAGAATAAGACAAAGTGTTATCTAGGGAGAGTGATTAAACCCAAAAAGCACACACACACACACACACAAGCATACAAGATACAAAAAGTCCTTGTGAAATCCACCTTCTCTTTACTTGACCTCCACCATCTATGAGCTTGCTCTTGTGCACATCTTGCACTCAAGCTTCCAATAGGGTAGGATGGATGGCTACCTTTTGCCAACGTGAAACACCTCATCAATGGTGCCTTGTTCCTCCTTCATTGCATTCCTCAATGATTCTTTGTGCTCTTTCTCTATAGACACTTGATCACCTTCCTTACACACTTGTCTCTCTCTTTTCTCTCTGCATTGCACTTGTTCAATGTGTCCCTTATTCGCCTCTCCTAGTGTAGACTATGCTCTCTGTGGCTTAGTCTGACTCCAAGAATACCAGTGCCTTGTTGTGAGTGTCCATTCCACTTATGTACATCACTTCCAACTGATAGTGTATCTTGATACTCACTTTGATGTCCCAAGAATTGCTTGATGTATAAAGCAAATGACTCCCTATTTTTTCTCGTAGTAACTTTAGGGGAAAAGAAAAGTTTCAAATGGGGGTCCATATATACACTTTTGCATACTAGTTCCTCTTCATATGACTTCACTTTTTACCATCAAAGCTTTAATATGTGTGCATGGGCTTCACTTGAATCTTCCAAAACATTTAAAAGACCTTAGAAACCTTACAAAAAGACCAATCTACAACCCCCATTCAACTTTTCTCCAAAAACTTCTGTAAACAAATTGTTTGTGCACTAACTATGCACCCTTGTTGTTAGGCACTTGTGCACCACCTATGCACCACCTATGCACCACCTGTGCACCACTTTGCACTTTTCATTACCTATGCATCACTCGATCACTTTGACCTTTCATCGTCTCCATAGTTGACCACTTTTACTTTAACCAACTTGACCTTTGATTGCCTCAATAATTGACCACTTTGACTTTAACTAGCTTGACCTTTGTTTCGATCAACAGTTCCCACCACTGAATGGGCTCTCCATCTCGGAGAAAAGAAAAACAGTAATTCTCTTGTAGAACCAAAAAATAAGACACCATCATAGGAGTATATATGAAGATGCTTCAACTAAACGTGCAGAACCATGTTGAAGGGAAAGAAGGAAGTGTGTGAGGGGGATTTGTAAAAGGGAGGGGGGTAATGGGGAAGGGAGGTACGACATACGGGGAGCTTTTGTGATAGAAATAGTATGCAAGGAAATGGAGATTATAAAGGGGTGGTGAAATATTGGGGTTGTGGGAGGGAGTAAAGTTAGTTGGGGGCAAGGTGGAATAAGGCAGAGGGGGGAGGGAGAGTAAAGGGAGTAAAGCTAGATTGGGGTAGGTTAAGAATAAGGTGGAGGCAGGAAGGGAGAGTACACATAGTAAACTTAGATGGGAGCTAGGGGAGAATAAGGTGGAGGTGGGAAGGGAGGGTACAAGTAGTATATTAGATGGGGGTAGGGAGAATAAGGTGCAAGGGGGAAGGGAAAGTATAGAGAGTACATTTAGATAGAGGCAAGGGTAGAATAAGGTGGAGGGGGACCTTGGTGTGCTTCTCAAGACCTCAAACTCCAACAATTGGTATTATAGCAAGGTCAATGCTTCATCTAGAATGTTCTCCATAGCCCTCCACTCAGAATTTCATAATCACATGAAACTTCATGAGCATAATTGGGACGATTAAGATCTCAAATTCTTTTCACTATGTGGCATCAAGATTCTGATTTGATTTTGTTTTGAGCTCTCAATGCACTATACTAGCAATGATCCTTTTGTGCCTAGCATATATACATGGTTTGGCTCACTAGTACAAGCACCTCGAAATCTCCTACATGTTTAGCAAAGCTCAATAGGGTGTTGGTATTGAAAAATTTGCAATACAATCATTTTTTTCATAATAGGGCATTTAGTCACTAGCCATATCTAAAAGAAATGATGTATTCTATATGTTGGTTATTGAGGATAAGTTGGATAGTACTAATTACCCTTCATGGGTATATATTATAGAGAGTACACACGCAGAAGCAAAATGAAAAGAAGAGTGTACTCACAAAAGAAAGAGTGCTTGAGACTGAAAATGAGTAGACCATAAAATGGGTAAAATCATGTGGATTAGAAATGAGCTTGCTAAGAGCATGGAGTAGACTTCTCAAGCTTCTAACCAAGTAAAAATGGGGGGAGAAGCCTTCCTTATTCAGATTTGGGAGGGGCTCTCCAAAGTACATCTCATGTGGGATAATTCCCCTCAGAGGAGAATGAACACACTGGTAGAAGCAAATGGCAAGGTACCCAAATACAAAGGAAATACAATACAAAATGGAAATAAACTACAAATGGAGTGCCTCCTAGATACAAAATGGAGATGCACTTATGCGGATACAAATGTAGATGATGTAGGAGCAATCACGTCGTCAACACCCCCTCTCTAGCTCCATTTTGGAGTGGTTGAATGTTGTAGAGGTCCACAAAGTGCTAGAGCAGAACTAGAGATAGAGCCTTCATGAGCATGTCCGCTAGACTCTCCTGAGAGGTGAACTGCTCGAGATTAATCTCCTGAGACACAAGCTTCTCATGAATGAAATGGTACTAGGTCTCGATGTGTTTTGTGCGAGCATGGAACAATGGATTCTTGATGATGGCCAAGGTTGACTGGCTATTCATGTGGATGTGTGTCGGAGTAACTTGAAAAACACCAATGTCAGATAATAAACATCAAAGCTAGATGGCCTCACATGCTACAAAGGTGGATGCTGTGAAGAGAGATGGTGGATGCAATCCAAAGATGAGTTGGTGCTGCTACAACCAGCTTCACACCAGCCAACTGAGACTTCAGAGTTGATTAGTAGACCCTTTGAGCTTCCTAAATCCATCAAAATATCAGCAAAGTACTTTGGAACATGTGTCCCAAAAGTTTAAGTCAAGACAGACAAGTTGCAAGATGACTAGCTCCTAAAAACTTGTTATTTTTGGACAAACACCTGCTGAAAAAGCTGAACAGTGCTCTCAACCTGGTAGGAATTAGATAAATTCATTTTGGGCCTAGCAAAAAGACTTAGCAAGCTTCCCAATTCAAGTTAAAACATTTCAAATGATGGACTGAGCACTGAGAACAAGATTCATCAATTTATGGAACATGCCCACCATTCTCGGGGCTCTGCAGAGATAGACTAGTGAGCAGTAAAATGCAGATATCTCCAAAAGTATACATCCAATGACCATCAAAATTGATAGGAATAAACTAGACAGTACGAGCTATCAGACTCACGTTAAAAAACTGAAAAATGTTGAGTAGAACACGAGATATGGCCTTCTGAAGTTTTTGCTCTGAGTGAGTATAGCAGAGAACAAAACAGAGAAGTAGATAATGATAAATGTATAGATTCACATATTATTACAACCACATTGGCAATGAATATTTGCACAATGGGAGTAGAATGATAGAGCTATGGAGTAAGCTCTTCAATCTCTACAAAATGACATGAAGTGGTCACGTACAAGGCTTACTAATCGCCTCTTCCTTCTTGCTCTTTTTATAGCTATTCTTGGGGAAGTTTTGAATTTGAATTCGAATGGCTCCACCTAAAAGTGATCCCCAAAGTTAGGAGATATTCCCTTAGCTCAAAAATTCCTGGTTTTAGGTAGTTAGAGCCACACATTTGCTTTTACATCATGGATGAGGTAAGCCATCCTCTTCCTTTTTCTTTTTTCAATTACAAGAGATAAAATGTACTCTTTTACAAGAGGTGTTCACATGATTACACATGTGACTTAGAAATGATCATAATATCAAGCATATCAAGCATGTAGGCTAGGGTAAAATGCACCATCAGCTCCCTCTCAAGCCTAACATGATTGGCCTCCAAATAAGTCTTCAATTGTCCTTGATTTCCTGCAATCCAATCATCAACTTGAATCTACTTAACTTTGTACCATCAAGAGCTTTAGTCAACATGTCTGCACATTGCATATCTGTAGAGACATAGGATAGTTGAATATCCTTGCTCATTAGCTTCTCCCGTACATAATGGTCATGGACTTCAATATGCTTGGTTCTAGCATGGTATACCGGATTAGCTGCAAGATGTAGTGAGCTTGTGTTGCCACCAAAAATGTGAGGTGTTGAAGAATGAAGTCCAAGATCTGTGTACAAAGACTTTAACCACATGATTTCTTGAGTCGCATTAGCCAAACCTCTATATTCTGCTTCAGTAGAAGATAATACCAAGGTTGGTTGCTTCTTTGATAACCAAGGAATGATTTTTGAACCTGCAAATGATATATACCCGGATGTGCTTCTTCTATCATCTCTAGATCCGGCCCAATCTGCATCTGAGTAGACCTTTCGCTCAATATCTGAAGTATATGAATAAAACAAACCTTCATTCATGGTCCCCTTTAGGTACTTGAGGACTGTTTTGGCTGCTTCCATATGTGGTCTTGTCGGCTTATGCATAAACTGACTCAATATGCTAACACTATAGCATATATCCACCCTTGTGAGTGTTGCATAGTTCAAACTTCCAACCAAGCTTTGATAGCTTGTGATATCTTCAATTGGCTCTCCTTCATAAGCACTAAGCTTATGATTTTGCTTCATAGGTGTACCTGCACACTTGGTATTTTCCATCTTGAACTTGACGAGCATGTCATGGACATACTTCCTTTGTGTGATGTATATAGCTAAATTTGTGTAGATCAACTCCAATCGAAGAAAATAAGTGAGTGGTCCGAGGTCACTTATTTTGAACTCCTCCTTCATTTGAGTCTTTACCTATTTGATTCCTTCAATATCATTGCCTGTGATAATAATATCATCAACATACACACATAAATAGATCACTTCAGATCCATTCCTCTTTATGAACAAAGAGGTATCCGCCTTGCTAGCTTTGAATCCTTGGTCCTAAATAAATCACCAATCTAAAATTCCAAGCTCTTGGAGCTTGCTTCAATTCATACAAAGCTTTCTTTAGTTTGCATACATAGTTAGGATGATGTGCATCCTCATATCCAGGAGGTTGTGCCATATACACTTCCTCAGAAATCCATCCATTCAAGAAAGCATTCTTTACATCAAGTTGATAGAGCTTCCAATTTCTAGATGCAGCAAGACTAATGAGAACCCTAATTGTAGGCATTTTTGCAACAGGAGAGAAAGTCTCGTCATAATCAATACCATGGGTTTGAGCAAACCCTTTAGCAACTAACCTTGCTTTGTGTCTATTTATACTTCCATCTAGATTCCTCTTGATTTTGTATATCCATCGAGATCCAATTACCTTCATAGATGGCTTGTTAGGTACAAGCTCCCAAGTGTTATTTTCCTTCAAGGCTTCCATTTCTTCATCCATTGCATCTCTCCAGGCTTTCTTGCTTTGTGCTTCTTCGAATGTGGTAGGTTCTTCATTGGTTGAATCCTTTGCAATGTAGATTGAGTGCTTGGTGACCACATAAGTATCATAACCAAACCTCTGTGGATTCTTCTTCTCCCTTGAAGACCTTCTAAGTGGTTGATGTGAGCTCTCAGGTCCATATGTAGCATCCTGCATCTTTGCTTTACCTTTGTTCTTCCATAGCTTTAGTCTTTCCAAGTCTTCTAGGTCAATCTCCGAATCACTTTCTTCAATCTGCTTTGGCTCCTTTGGTTGAAGTGATGGAAAATCTTCATCCAAGTCATATGGCAGCTTCACTTTCCTGTCATCATCAAACCATGATTTCTTTTCATCAAAAATTACATCTCTACTCACTAAAAATCCTTTATTGGTTGGATTGTACAATCTATATCCTTTTTGGTTTTGAACATAACCAATGAATACACACTTTTCTGCCTTGGGATCCAATTTCCCTCTTACTTGAGAAGGAATGTGAGCATAGGCTAAGCATCCAAAGATTTTACAATGCTCTAGACTAGGTATTCTTCCATTCCACATTTCATATGGAGTGGTTCCATCTAGTGACTTAGATGGAAGTCTATTTATGAGATATGTGGCTGTAGACACAGCCTCTGCCCATAGGTAGTTTGGCAATCCCTTTTCGTTGAGCATGGACCTTGTAGCCTCGACAATGGCTCTGTTTCTCCTCTCTGCTACATCATTGAGTTCGGGTGTATACTTGTAGTGACTTCCCTTTTAATGCCTCTTTCATACAAGAAGGCATCAAATTCAGAAGACAAGTATTCTCCTCCACCATTTGATCTGAGTCTTTTCAAAGTCCTACCTGTTTGGTTTTCAATAAGAGCAATATACTTCTTAAAGCAATTAAACACTTCATCCTTGTGCTTCATGAAAAACAGAATGGTCCACCTGCTACAATCATCTATGAAAGACACATAATATCTTGAGCCTGATATAGATGGCTCCTTACTTGGACCCCACACATCCGTGTGCACTAGATCCAAAGGATTTTGATACATATATCCTTTCTTATTGAAAGGTTGCCTATGAGCCTTGCTAAGTTGACAAGCTTCACACTTATAAATCATGTGTTGCCTTGTGATATTAGGCAAACCAAGTACACTTTGGTGCCTGCAAAATTGTTTGAGTGTCCTCTCACCAATGTGAGCAAGCCTTTTGTGCCATATCTCCAACTCTGTTAGAGTTTGAGATCCATAGCTAAACAAAGCTATGTTCTTTGTATCTTCCACTTCAAAAGTGAAGAGCCTTCCTGTCTTTTCTCCTTTGGCGATCCTTCGAAAGCCTTGCCTTGGGTCTTCAACATATGCTCCAAACTAGTTGAATCTAACCTGCAATCCTTTTTCAACAATCTATCCAACACTTATTAAATTTTTGGTAATTGTAGGGACAATACAAGACTTTGCTTAAGAGGTTCATATTCCCATCTGGTGTCTTCACATTACCTATCTTCTCCACTGAGTGCTTTGTGTCATCTCCTATCCGCACTTCATGCTTGTTATGAGGATCTTCCAAATCAGAAAGTAAAGCCACATTTCCTACTACATGGTTTGAGCATCCCGAACCAATGTAAAATATGTGATCATCATCCTTACCCTTCTTCACTGATAGATTCATAATCAACAATGAATCTTCTTGAATTTGGTCCTCTGCATAGTTATTGTAGTCTCTTCTTCCTCTATGGCCACTTTAATAGTTGTTGTTGTTGTATCTGTTGTTGTAGTAGTTGTTGTTGTAGCCTCCATTGTACCTGCCTCTATTTGATCCATAGCCACCTCTAGTGAGTCCTCTTCCTCTTGAGTTCCTCGGGTTCCTGAAACATTCTTCAGTAGTATGATTAGATAAGCCACATATATTGCAAGGTTGAGATGATTGCAATCTCCCCCTGGCTTGCTTTCCACCTCTGCCTCTTCCTCTAGCTCTTCCTCTACCTGCAAAATTTGCTTGGAAAGAGCTACCTTCCTCTTCAATCTTCCTATTCTTTGACTTGTCCTTGACCTTAGCTTTATCAGAATATAAGGCAGAAGTTTGATTACCTCTTGAGGACTCACCACCTTTGCTAATCTTTGCTTCATGAGTGAAGAGTTGGCCCATGAGTGTGTTGAGATCGGGTACATGCATATCCATGTATAAATCCATGGCTGTTGTGAATGACTCCCACTTGTCGTCTACTTTGATTCCATTTATGACTCCTCTTCAATTACCTCTCCAATGCTTCCAAGTTGGTCGGAAATTTCCTTCATCTTTGTGACATAATCAGTCACATTTTGCTTCGGGCTTTTCTTCATTGTTGTGAACTCCATCCACAATTGGTTCTTCCTTGCTCGAGTGTTGGAAGAGAAGAAAGAAGCAAGTGCATTCCAGGTCTCTCTTGATGTCTTGCATCCCTTGACATGAGGTAAAAGAAAATCAGAGATTGAGTTTAGAATATAGGACCTTGCAAGTGCATCCTTCGAACACCAATTTGAAAGTCCTTCCACTTCTTCATGTAATGGTTGCTCTTTATTCCTCATGGTTGGCATTGCTTCATCTCCGGATATGAATCCATATAGATTCCTCCCTTCAAGGTAAGCCTCCATCCTTAGAGACCATGCTCGGTAGTTGTTTTGATCCAATTTGTCAATTGTTGATGGAAATCCATCTCCCATGTGGTGACTATGCTCTCATACCACTGTGAAGAGAGATGGTGGATGCAATCCAAAGATGAGTTGGTGCTGCTACAATCAGCTTCACAGCAGCCAATTGAGACTTCAGAGTTGGTTAGTAGACCCTTTGAGCTTCCTAAATCCACCAAAATATCATCCAAGTACTTTGGAACATGTATCCCAAAAGTTTAAGTCAAGACAGACAAGTTGCAAGATGACTAGCTCCCAAAAACTTGCTATTTTTGGACATATGCCTGCTGGAAAAACTGAACAGTGCTCTGAACCTGGTAGGAATTAGATAAATTCCTTTTGGGCCTAGCAAATAGACGTAGCAACATTCCCAATTCAAGTTAAAACACTTCAAATGATGGACTAAGCACTGAGAACAAGATTCATTAATTTTTGGAACATGCCCACCATTCTCTGGGCTCTCTAGAGATAGACGAGTGAGTAGTAAAATGCAGATATCTCCAAAAGTATAAATCCAATGACTATGAACATTCATAGAGAAAAGCTAGACAGAAAGAGCTATCCTATGCACGTTACAAAACTGAAAAATGTTGAGTAGAACTCGAGATATGACCTTATGACGTTACTGCTCTGAGTGAGTATAGTAGAGAACAAAACAGAGAAGTAAATAATGATGAATGTATAGATTCACATATGATTTCAACCACATTGGCAATCAATATTTGCACAATGGGAGTAGAATGATAAACCTATGGAGTAAGCTCTTCAATCTCTACAAAATGACATGAAGTGGTCACGTACAAGGCTTACTAATCGCCTCTTCCTTCTTGCTCTTTTTATAGCTATTCTTGGAGGGAGTTTTGAATTCAAATTCGAATGGCTCCACCTAAAAGTGATCCCCAAAGTCAGGAGATATTCCCTCAGCTTAAAAATTCTTGGTTTTAGGTAGTTAGAGCCACGACTTTGCTTTTACATCATGGATGAGGTAAGCCATCCTCTTCCTTTTTCTTTTTTCAATTACAAGAGATAAAATGTACTCTTTTACAAGAGGTGTTCACATGATTACACATGTGACTTACAAATGATAATAATATCAAGCATATCAAGCATATCAAGCATGTAGGCTTGGGTAAAATGCACCAACAGATGCTCGGTACTCAGCCTAAGTGGATGATAGAGCAATTGTAGGCTACTTCTTACTTGCCCAAGAGATCGTGAGCTAAGCAAGAATATGTACCCAAAAGTACACCATCAAGAATCAAGATTCCGAGCCCAATTTGAATCTTAATATCTAGTGACTTTCATGCCCCCTCTATACCAAAGACCAAGATGCCAGATGAGGGCAAGGTATCAAAGTAGTCTCTAAGCAGCATCCCAATGAGTTTGATGAGTCTGATGTGCGAATTGTCTCAGTATACCAACTGCATAAGCAATATCTAGTCTAGTGTTGGCAAGATAGAGTAATGAGCCAACAAGCTATCGATAAGTATGCACATCCACAAGTGATGATGAATCCTCCAATGTAAGCTTGATGTTTAGATGAAGTGGTGTAGATACAGAGCAACATTTGTCCATGTTATATCTAGAAAGAAGATCAAAACAATACTTCTTCTGTGATAGGAATATACCTTCTTTTGTTTGCCAAACTTCCATACCCAAGAAGTAGTGAAGTAGTCCAAGATCTATCATAGAATACTCAAGATGAAGTTATTTGATGATGAATTGGATGTGTTCTTCATCCGAGCCTATCAAGATGGCCACTAAGGAATTGTTATGATAGATGTATAAGTTTGCATCGGCAGTGTTTATGTGAAATCCGTTATTTTTAAGGAACTTGTGAATCTTTTCATATCAGGCCTTGAGAGCTTGCTTGAGTCCATAAAGTGCTTTGTCAAGTTTGTATACTTGGTCTTCCTTTCCTTGGATCTTGAATCATAAGAGTGCATGGGGGGAGATTGCACCCAATACTTTGTTCAGTCTTGTCTCTTCTTGTCTCTATTTTTCTGTGTGTTATCTGCGTTCGTAACCTCTGTGTGCGCATGAGCAAGATCCTGACAACAAGCCAAGTGATGGAGATCCTTCCTTATACCTCAAGAAGGAGGACTAGTTGTCTATGTATGCATGTATGTGGATGACTTGATTATAATAGGAAGTGATGATGTAGGTATCACATGGATCAAGAGCAAACTTGGAAATGAATTCAAGATTTCAGATCTTGGAGTTCTTAAACACTCTCTTGGGATTGAAGTTATTTTTGCAGAAAATGGCAGTTACCTTGCTCAAAGGAAATACTTGCTAGATGTACTTTATAAGTGTGGTATGATTGGATGTAAGCCACTCACACCACCTATGGGTCCAAACACTAAGTTATGTGTAGGTGAAGCAACCTATGGAAGATATTTCAGCATATAGAAGCATAATTGGAAGCCTTAATTATGCTACCATCGCAAGACCTGACTTTGTCTTATGGTTTAGGAGTTCTTTCTCAATTTCTAAATTCAACAACTAATGTTCATATGAATGCAGCCAAGAAAGTGCTTAGATACATCAAGCACACTATCAACCAAGGGTTGTATGCTTATGGAGATGCATTACAACCTCAAGGCTTTAGTGATGCTGATTGGGCTGGTTCAAAGGAGGATATAAGGAGCACATCTGGCTATGTCTTCATGCTAGGTCAAAGAGTCATTTCATGGATGTCCAAGAAGCAACCTACATTTGCATTATCATCTACGAAGGCTGAGTACAGAGCTTTGGAACTTGCTACATGTGAGATCATGTGGCTCAAGAAGCTCTTCAAGGACTTGAATGTGGAGGTTAAAGAGCTCACTTTATTTGGAGATAACATGTCAAGCATCCATCTAGCAAGCAAACCTATGTTCCATGCAAAAGCAAGCACACAGAGATACATTATCACTTCATCAGAGAGAAGGTATTAGCAAACGAAGTGGAAATAAAGTGCATCAACACAAAGGAGCAACTTGTTGATATCATGACCAAATTCTTGGATGCAAGCAAGTTGGAGAAGTTCAAGATCAACCTCAACATAAAGGAGATCAATGGACATTAGCACTTAAGCTTGAGGGGGAGTGTTAGAACTATACAAGCTCAAATGTGTGTGAACCAAGGCTTAACTCAAGTGCCACATCATTTCACTTTTTGGTAAAGTCTTCAACCACTTTCCCATGACTTTCGTAGCTCAAGATTCCATCTACCCTTGATTAAGAAAAGTGGCGAATTTTGGAGGCATGATTTGAATTCAAATTCTACACTAGCTTTTAGAGCATTATATAAGCAATAGCTTGCAAGAAGGTCGTGGCCTCCTCAAGCTTCTTTTGTGAACCTCTAGTCTCTCATTAGGAGTGTATACTCCAAGTCTAAGCTAGCCCCTTGCTTACTGAAGTTTTCACTTTCGGTGAGATTTTGTATCGCCTATATCTCTTTGTGTAGTTGTCCATTTCATGTGCAAGATAGCTCATCTTAAAGCTCTTGTTGTAAACTTTCTTTTGAATGTAGTATTATTTTCAACTGTTACTTATAATTTTTTTTATTGAGCTTGAAAGCTCTCTGGTATATCTCTGCATATTCCCGAACATATATGTGTGAAGAGTTACACATAAGTGATAGCTATCTGTTTGGGTAGATTTTTGGTATGTCTTGTACAAGGAGGTTGACATAGGTCACATTCTCCAAATTGAGTGATCAATGGCTTGTTGGAAAGCTTATAAAGTCTTTTTCGATCAACAATTATTTCAAAGAATGTTATCAAAAATATCTTTGGGAAGACCAAAAATCCTAGATTGATCTAAAAAAAAAAAAATCTAAGTAGCTTTTAATGTTAATGCCATTGAATCTTCTCTTCTCTTTCAACATAGAAGAGACTATTCTTTGGCCTTGTTTCTCAATAGTTAGGGATGTGAATCCTTCCCCCATGTTAAGTGAATATGCACGTGATGCAATACACTATAGATCTATCACAAATGTGTTTAATTCAAGATGAAGATGTGCACGATAATGTGAGAAATCTAGTGCACTCAAGAATGGTGATGAAGGAAAATATGCAACAAACGATATGGATCACAACTCCCATCAAGATTAGAAGCAAACACCATGAAGCATTTCATGTTGGGTTACAATGTGGAGGTGATCGCAATCTGGGTGGATCAGGTCTAGTTGTGGAACACCCAAGGTGGCTTTGTCAGCATATCTCCACGTTGAAGATTAGTAGATACATAGGACAATTGAATGTCTTTGCTCATCAACTTCTCTTTTAGATAATGATAATGGACTTCAATATGCTTGGTTCTAGCATGGTAAACTAGATTAGCTGCTAAGTCACAAGTGAGCTTGTATTATCTCCAAACATGTTAGGAGTTAAAATATGTAATCCCAAATCTAAGTATAGACACGTTAACCACATTGCTTCTTGTGTTGTGTTGGCTAAAGCTCTGTACTCAGCCTAAGTAGATGATAGAGAAATAGTTGGTTGATTCTTTGAAGACCATGAACCTACAAAAGACAAATAGCCTGATGTACTCTTCCTATCATCCTTTGATCCAGCCCAATCTGAATCTGAGTAAAATGTGAGATCAACTTCTAAAGTGAAGGGGTAGAAAAGCCCTTCATTGATGGTACCCTTCAAGTATTTGAGCACTCTCTTGGTTGCTTCCATGTGTGGCTTCCTTGGTTTGTGCATAAATTGACTGAGTATGCTAACACTATAGCATATGTCAACCCTTATGAGAGTTGCATAGTCCAAGCTTCCTACCAAGACTTGATAGCTTGTGATAACTTCAAAATAGGTTCTTCCTCATAAGCACTTAGCTTATGATTCAACTCCATAGGTGTACCTGCACACTTGGTATTCACCATTTTAAACTTAGAAAGCATGTCATGTACATACCTTCTTTGAGTAATATAGATTACAGAACCTGTATAGACAAGTTCAACTTCAAGAAAATGGGTGAGAGGTCCAAGATCATTGATCTTGAATTCATACTTCATTCTAGACTTTACGTTGTCGAGATGAAATCCCTCAGGGAGGTGTATCTAAAGAATTTTTTTCAAGTTTATTTCATTGATTTTTTGGGTGTGATAATATGTGCATGTTTTGGTTGGTTCGATTGATTATGAGATGAGAAATCATGTTTTGTTTGCACATCAGACTTGTATATTTGTTTATAGCTAACTCTAAACCCTAGAAACCCCAAATTTGACCCTTCAAACCCCTTGAAAACCCGTGTTTTACCCCATGGAAACCTAACCCAAACCCTAGAGAACCCTATAAAATTATGTCATAAATGTGAATAAACCCATTAATTGATGTGTTTGACCTTAATTTTAGGCAAAGCCTAACTTTTTCGGACTGAAACTCTAGGTTGGAACTTTAAAATTGTCATTTATTCTAAGTCTAACCATTGGATTTAATGTTGTTGGTACTAATAGGTGTGAAAACAAACCTTACTCTAAGTAAAATAAAAAGGGAAAAAGAAAAAGAAATAAAAATAGAAAATGAAAAATTGGAAAAATAAAAAGAAGAAAAACCAAAATAGAAATAAGAGATGGGATTTTCCCAAAATAGCAGATGAACATGCACAAAGATTAAGGAAATAGAAAGTTTAGATAAGGAGGTTAGAAGATTCTAGAGAGATGTCCTAGGGGTGACTCCTTATGAAGCATGGCATGGAAGAAAACCTAGTCTTGGACATTGCAAGGTTTTTGGTTGTTTAGCTTATGTTCATGTACCATCACAAATAAGGGGTAAGCTAGATGAAAGGGCAACAAAGGCAGTGTTTATTGGATATGATTCAACTCAAATGGGTTACAGGTTCTTCAATCCTTCAACCAAGCAATTCACTACAAGTAGAGATGTTGTGTTTGAAGAACACAGGTCTTGGTATGATGAAGACAAACAAAAGGTAACACTACCATATGATCTTGATTCTGATTCTCATCAATTAGGAAGCAAGCATGATACACAGGTCCAGGATCCAAGAAGTGATACAAACGATGAACAAGATGAAAGAGAAAGGGATTACAAGCTATGGAAGTCAAGAGGCAAAGCAAAGATGCAAGAGGTTGGAGAATGCTTAAAACAAGCACCTAGAAGATCAGCAAGACACAAGAAACAACTAGAAAGGTATGGATATGATTTTACATTTGTTACGAAGCATTCAATCTACTTGGAAAAAGACTCTATTTCAGAGGAACCCTCAACCTATGAAGAGGCAAAGGGAAACCCTAATTGGGAAAAGGCCATGAACGAAGAGATAGATGCATTGAAGGAGATGGACACTTGGGATTTGGTTCCAATGTCGTCGAATCAAAAGGTAATTAGTTGCAGATGGGTATATAAAGTTAAAAGAAATTCAGATGGATCAATTTGCAAGTACAAGGCAAGATTAGTTGCCAAAGGATGCTCAGAAACTCATGGTAGAGACTATGAGGAAACGTTCTGACCAGTTGCAAAGATGACTACAATCAAGACATTGATAAGTGTAGCTGCTGCGAGGAATTGGAGACTCCTCCAACTTGATGTGAAAAATGCATTCCTAAATGGTTGGATAAGTGAACAGGTATACATGTCACAACCACCAGGTTTTGAAAACCATAATCATCCATCTTATGTTTGCAGACTTAAGAAAGCATTGTATGTATTGAAACAAGCTCCTAGAGCTTGGAATTACAGGTTGGTTACATATCTTCAAGATCAAGGTTTCAAAGCTAGCAGCTCATATCCTTCTTTATTCATTAAAAGAGATCACAATGAGGTTATCTACCTATGTGTATATGTAGATGATATTATTGTGACAGGTGATGATCTAAATGGCATTCAAAGGATCAAGAGACACATGCAAGAGGAGTTCAAAATCAGTGACCTAGGTGAGCTCACATATTTCCTAGGTATGCAAGTGATATATACAGATGAAGGAATGTATTTGACTCAGAGAAGATATATTTAGGATCTTCTTCTCAAGTTCAAAATGGAGAACACTAAACCTGCAGGTACACCTTTGGAGATGAATCATAAACTAAGTGTTTATGAAGGTGAGAAAATTGAAGACATTAAAGAATATCAAAGCTTGGTAGGTAGCTTTATATATGCTACTCATACAAGGGCAGACATCTCATATAGTGTTGGAGTGCTTAGTCAGTTTATGCACTCACCGAGAAGACCACACATGGATGCGGCTAAGAGAGTACTGAAGTATCTCAAAGGTACAATCAACGAGGGTATATTCTATCCTTACTCTTCAGATTTGGATATCAAAATCTACTCAGATGCAGATTGGGCAGGAGCTAAGGATGATAGAAAAAGTACATTTGGTTACTTAGCATTTGCACGTTCGAAGCTAGTGTCATGGAGTTCCACGAAGCAACCAACAGTTGCTTTATCCTCAACTGAAGCAGAGTACAGAGGATTGACCATAGCAACTCAAGAGGCAATATGGTTAAAAGCATTGTATACAGATTTGGGACTCGTGAGTTCCAAACCTCACATATTTGGAGATAATGTAAGTTCCATGCATCTAGCGGCAAATCCTATTTTTCATGCGAGAACCAAGCACATAGAAGTCCATTACCACTTCATCAGGGAGAAGCTCATGGCAAAAGAGATTGACATTTCTTTTGTTCCTACTGAAAAGCACGTAGCAGATATGATGACGAAGGCACTTGATGGAATAAAGCTTTGTAGATTCAAAGCTATGGCAGGTATTCAACCTATCAGAGAATGAAGACTCAAGCATACTTTAGCTTGAGGGGGAGCTGTTGGAACATCAAGCTTACACTATGCTTGAGATGTATTTGATCTACATCAAAGGCTATCACGTCAAAAGAATATCCGTTGGAGAGTTCTTTTTCATACGCTCATTTTTGTATTTTTTTTGAGAGATTTTTTGATGGCTCATTTACCGTTGTAAAAGCCTTGAGCTTTACACATGTAAAGGTAGAAAGATAGATCCCAAATCCCACAAATTTGTGGTGGTTGAAGTTGCATTCAATCAAGCAATCAATCACCTAAAAGTAGATCAAAGTAGATCTTCACTTTTCCTGGATTGTAGGAAAGTGAATTGATTCCCTCCAACAACCACTCCCACCTTCATTTGAATTCAAATTCAACTTGTAAAAGTTGTGGAACACTCCTAGAGGCTATATAAGGACTTGAAATCACTTGTACATTACATGGAAGCAATATATATACACTTGTGACCATCATTGTCTTGCTCCTTCAATTCTCTGCATCATCTTCTTCGCCAAAAGTAATATTGCAGAGGCTTCTGCTCTCTCTCGAGAGCTCCAAATTGAGTGCAAGATGACTCATTGGAAAGGTATTAGTGTCTAGTTTATGCATATAAATTTTCATAGCATTTGGTTCAGTAGATTGGGAGAAATCGTAGTTTTTCTGTCTCGGAGTCAATCTCTGCGTATTCCTGAAAAATATGAAGTACCACCGGTGAATGTCGCATTCATTCCTATAGCATATTTTGCTTATTCCTTATACGTTTTTGCATTCATACACTCAACCCTATGTGTATCACTCCCATAAAAGGATTTTTTATAATTGTAATCATGCTGGTCGCTATGGGCATTTGAAGTTCATTGTCTCTTCCATAGATAGTAAGTTTTTTGAGCTAGTCGACCCGCGAACCTATCTGTTTTGTATCGACTCATTCTCCTTGATGCTCCAAAGTTCATACTGCATTTCTTTGCACTTATCACATGCCTATAAGGTCTATTTGAGTCTCCATATGCTCAAGGGCTGGTCTTGTGCCAGTTGGCTTGACCAAACTTCGTCGCTTCGAAACGCACTTTTCTACCTTCTACAAGCTTCTCCAAGTTCTCTCATCTAGGTGGTTTCTAATGATTTGAGGAGGAAGTTTTTGAAGACCATTGAAGACCAAAGTGAAGATCTATACCCCGTGGTGTCAGGAAGGAGGTAAGGAGGGAAGAGCAATGCAGAGTTGGAGTAGGCCCCAGTGTGGGTCGTTCCCCCCATTTAGCGAGCGACATCTGCACACTAGACACCTTGCCCTAGTATGGTGATTGTATGGTACGTCGTGGGCATATGCCTTCATAAGAGAAAAGCAAATGTGTGTATGCTCCTAAGTGCCATGGATGATAACTCAAAATACAATGCTAGGAAATGGAAATCCACGAATCGATGCACCAAATAAACAAACTAAGCTCGATGATACAATGTAAATGCAAATGTTGTCATCGAATAGATCTCAATAATACAATGATTCCCACTACAGTGCAGATCAATGATACAATATGCCTCTACAATACGGATCGGTTAGATACAAGGTAGACTTCACGCTACAGTGCGAGAAGATGCCCATGAGCTTTGACTTCGGTCTTTGCGGAGAAATATTTGCTTTTCTTTTCTCTTCGATCAAAAGCTTTACTTCAAGTCTTCACGACAATAACTTTGCTGCTCTTTACTTCAAAATCTGCAATCACTTCATATAATATCTCAAAAAATCAACCAAAACCGACAGAGACGATCCACAAAAAAGATCCATGGGGGTCATAAAATCATCATTAGTATATTCTTTAAATACATTCTTAAAAATAATATAATAGCAACAAAATATCATGAACCTCTTTTATCATGCATTGGTTCCAATATCATTTATTCGAAATCAATTTTTCATCTATTTGTTTTTCATGTTAAGTTAATCAAGAATTATGGAGGTTCTTTTGATTCTCAATCCATTCTATTTTTGTCTCTTCATCAAAGCTAATGGTTCAGATCATATTCTATTTTCTTTTAAGTTCGATACTCCAAGTAATCTTCTCTAAATATTATCTCTATGATATAATCTCACTTCTTTGCAATGCAGAAATTGAGGTGGGGTTTCTGTTTTTGTTTTTCAATAAAAAGTGCACCTCTAGAGTTATGATCCAAGGAGGGTATGAATTTACATATCTTCTATTTTTCAACCTCTTCTAATGTGAATCCGAAGAAATTGTGCTCACTTGACTTTGAGACTAATCTATTGTTACCCCTTGAACTCCATATGGTCAATGATCCATACATTTTTCATGAGACGCTGCTTATGTTTAGATGCTATGAAATTCATTCGTCGTGACCCATGCATTTGCCATGAGATGTTTTCATGCATTTATCATGGAATGCATTTATGCACTTGTCATGAGATGGATTGCTATCATGGATGCAAAATAATCCATTTATTTAGTTGCCAAGGTTACATGAATAATCACTCAACCTCCAGGTTTTCTATCCTCATTTTATCAGAGATTCAGAGTTGTGATAATACATCATTTGTGCACACTGACTTTTTCCCTTTCATCTCATGGAATCATCTAAGCCACACTGACTTAACCTCTCTCTCTCTCTCTCGCTCTCTCTCTCTCTCTCTCTCTTTCCTCTGCGTTTCTCTACTTCTCTCTACTCCACCAAATGCATCTGTGCATTGCCATCTCTACATCTCTCTCTCTCTCTATCTCTCTCTCTCTCTCTCTTTGTGTGTGTGTGTCTCGGTGCAACAATCCATTCCATCTCTCTCTCTCACTCACTCTCTCCATATCTCTTGGGCAGTAGTGCTCTGGGCTCTCTCTGCCTAGATCTATCTCTCTCTCTCTCTCAATGCATTCCATCTCTCTCTCTCGCTCTCAATCTGTTCCATCTCTCTCTCTCTCTCTCTCTCTCTCTCTCTCTCTCTCTCTCTCTCTCTCTCTCTCTCTCTCTCTCTCTCTCTCTCTCTCTCTCTCTCTCGATGCAGCGATCCATTCCATCTCCCTCTCTCGCTCTCTCTCTCTCTCTCTCTCTCTCTCTCTCTCTCTCTCTCTCTATATATATATATATATATATATATATATATATATATATATATATATATATATATATATATATATATATATATATATATATATATATATATATATATATATATATATATATATATATATATATATATATATATATATATATATATATCTGTGTGTGTATCTCTTGTGTAGCAGCATCGTGGGCTCTCTCTCCCCCGATCTCTCTCTCTCAATCTGTCTGCTGCCCTTCGAATCCCAGAGAGGCACGAATGTAGAGGATAGTACAAAAATAAAATCACACAAAAGTACTCAGAGAATAGAAAGAGACAAGAGACAACACTAGATTGGGTACAATCTCCCCCCACATACTCTGATGGAGAGCTTTATTAGAGCATGTCTATTTATAGGTAATTCATATTACATCTTGAATAGAAGATACATGAAGGTGATGCTTTAAATAACGTGCTTTTGCTTTATTTACAAAAATAACTAAAACTACAAAGTCTACTTCGGAACCTAAATGCAGTCCAAAAATGATTACCAAAATGAGTATCACGATGTAATAAAATAACATTTGGAAAACCATGATGTAGAAAATACATTTAATAAATAACTTAATAGCTTAAGGCACATATGCATACTAATTTGCTACAAATTTTAGTAGCATAACGGTGCAATTTTGAAAATCAAAAAAATTACAACAAGGGATTTCCATGATATCGATGCCGGTAGGTACAATCTATCTACAAATAGACGAAAAGATGATTACACACCCTGACAATTTTAGATTTTTCTCCTCACAAAGCTACAAGAAAATACTTACCTATCCCTACAAGAAGAGTACATGCACCACATTAGGGGAAAAAATGAACCCTACATGGGCCTTTTAGATTATGGAGTGATTAGTCATGGACCAATGAGAAGAGGATGGTGGACACAGTCTAGTCCGTTAATCACATAGGCTAGGCATAGGCTTCCCTTGTTTTTGTGTAGTCAAAGAAGAAAAAACCACCTAGAACTAGTGGTTTTAGCCATTTGAATGGTTTTGAGAGCCTTGAAAATGACTTAGAGCCTTTGGATTGCCTCAAGGATCTAAAGGTTGAGCTTTGGTTGGAAAAGTCAAGGTGCCTTTGGATTTGGGCCCTTGTATTGGCTTGATATCCAATGGATGAGATTAATTAAAGCCTCAAAAAGGCACCTTTGTTTCTTGGCCCTTGGATTGGCTTTGCATCCAATGGATGAGATGATTAGCTTCATTTGAAAGGCGCCTATGATGTGGACCATTAGATCTCACCTTGATCTAAGGGTTGAGAATGATGCCCATCACTTGAAGGCGCCTTTAAACCTCTTCCCTTGGATCTATCCTTGATCTAACGGCTCCAAGTGCATCTGGATATGAGCGCAGCCCCAAACACAAACGTCCCTTGGATTTCCATGCATCTAATGGATCTAAATACTCACAAAAAAGAGGATCACTCCCAAATCGGGGGATCCGTTGGATTAAGCTCCATCCAATGGCCCAAAAACTTGCAGAAGTTTGCACATCAATGATTGTGTGTGTCCCTACTCCCCACGAATTGTCAGAGCTTCTCTCTCTTGCCTTCCATTGATTTAAATATAAGCCATTGATTTCAAGCATCTAAAGGCTACAATTTACTCCATTTAAGAATTCAAAAAGATAAGCATATCAAATTTTATTTTATTTGAGAATACTACTAGTGGTTTCACTTGCCCCCTAAATCTCCTTGATTAAGGTTTTTAATCCCTAAAAATTTTGGAATCCTTACAAGGCGCATGCAAGGCTCACTTTTTCCCCTAATGATACAAAAGAAACCATGTCTAAAGTTTTTGTATACTCTAGATATGATGCAAAATCTGCATGTTGTATGTGCAATATGATGAAAAAAGAGTGCAATCATGCATATAAATTGAGAAGAGACTTATCTAGAGGTTAAATAATAACTTGCAGGAGTGTGCAAGTGCTGAAGATGGTCCACCCTTTTTCGAAATGGCTTTCTTGCTTTGAACATGGTATATGGGACAAAGTTGATGTCTTCAAACTCTGCCTGGAAGGGGCAACTCTGCCCGCGAGTATAGAGGCACTATCCCTCTCTATAGACTCAGCTTGTGTGGCCCATATGTGGGGGGCGATTGTACCCAATTTGGTGTCATCTCTTATCTCTTTCTATTCTCTGAGTACTTTTGTGTGATTTTGTTTCTGTACTATACTTTACATTCGTGCATCTATGGGATTCGAAAGGCAATAATGGTATCAGAGCATGTGTACTTATAGGTAATTCATATTACATCTTGAATAGAAGATACGTGATGGTGACACTTTAAATAATGTGCTTTTGCGTTATTTACAAAAATAACTTAAAATACTATCTTCTAAAAGTATTCTTCTAAATATCTATATATGCGTTCAAACCCTCATGGATCTTCACCTGCTAAATCAAAACACAAAACATATTAAAAACCTTCAGGCATTAAAACCCATTTAACATTCCAATATTCCATAAAGTATAACATTGTCCCTCTCTCTCTCTCTCCATGCTACTCCTCTATGCTGACCTTTTACCACCATCGTTAGCTCCCTTAGCCATGTCCTCTAGTAATCCAAAGAAAGATTTTGAACCCCTCTTGTCACCTGATGCATTTCATCTTGCCCCATTTGCATTAAATGATTTTGCCTAATTGGCCTGAGGAAGCTCTTCTGCGCATGCCTCTACCTCCAACAAAAGCTATCGGAAGGTATCATCGAAATCAAGATAATTAGCTTTACTTGGATTAAATAGAAGAGAGAATTTTGACTTCACCTTCTCAAGAAGTTCATCAACATAAAGCAAATGGAGAATTTTTTTTGTAGACTACGACAAAAGCAAGGCCAAGGTCATTGTGAACGCTCCATTTCAGCATCTAAGAGCAACCCAAAGTGTCATATTGAAAAGAAGTTAGAGTCCAGCAACCCTCAAGCAGGCAAAATCTGATAACAGCATCAATTGGAGAGCCATAGAGAGCATTGGCAGTCTCCTTCTCTATGCACAAAAATGAGCACTCCATAGGCAAAAATGAGCAACTATTCCAACATGGCTATGGCAATGGCTGATATATCATAGCAGAAGAGAAAGCGGTGGATTTTAAAGTAATAGGGCAAAGACAAATTACAATGGCGTGTGATGACTTCCCTCTCTACATACAAGATTAACTCCCTCTCTCTCTCAATATTTGCAAGCAAACCCCAAAAGAAGACTCACCAGGAAAAAAATTCTTTATCTCACTCTCAACAAGTCATGCTAAGATGCAAATAGCTATTCACTAATCTCTCTCTCAACAAAAAGCATCAACACATGAACAAAAAAATAGAATGAATAAGAGAAGGGTAATAAAGTTTACCTAGATAGAAGATCCATAGAAAAGATCCACAGGGAGAAACAAATGAGATTTCAGTGGACACTTATTTATAGGTCCCACCATGATTTCTATGTAGAGTTTTGAACCTCCTTATCTTTTTATTTCCAGACTTCTTGCATGTTCTTTCGCTATTTTAGGAAAATCCTATCTTTTATTTCTATTTTGGGTTTTTCTCTTTTCACTTTTTCCATTTTTTGTTTTCTATTTTTGTATCTTTTTTCTTTCTCTCTTTTTATTTTTCTTGGACTAAGGTTGGGTTTCACACCTTATGTAGAAAATTAAATTAAATCCAAGGGTTAGACTTAGGATGAGTGGCAAAACTAAGGTCCCAAGTTAGGGTTTCTCTCAGGGAAAGGTAGAGTTTGCCAATGTTTGAGGTCACAAACATCCAGCAAAGGTTTTATTTATGATTATGGCCTAAACTCCTAGGTCTTTGAAGGGTCAAACCTAGAGTTTCAAGGGTCAAACCTAGGTTTTCAAGGTTCTAGAGTTAAGTTAATGAACTATTTACAAATATACAATTCTAATATATAGACACAACATGGTTTCTCATCTCATTATCAATCAAATCAACCAAAAGATGCACATATTATAACTCTTTTTCACTTGAAATGAACTTTGTAAAAAAAATCTTGAGGCACACTTCGCTGAGGGATTTCATCCTGACATTCGCCCGCAAAAAAATTGCACATCGTCCCAATGGGCCAACCTACAAAATCCAATCAAGCATATCAGGATTCTTTTGAGAACTCTTTTTAATTTTTATGTTTCTCTTTTCAAAATTTGAAATGTGCTCTCATACATTCCATGCAAGTTTATACAGATTAGTATAAATTTTAGAAAATAAAGCAGATGAAAGCTTCACAAACGTCTTACTGTGTTTTCGCTTCTGCAATTAGACAAGTAACTATATTAGAGGCTTCGTAGATCTTTGGTTTGTTCAACTTCTTCAGATCCACCAATTCATCCTAAGTACTAGCATATGCTAAGCTCTACTAACTCAGTTTATAGAAATATGCTTTGTTTCCCCTACTTATCTCCTACTGTCCAAGTCTCCATTAGATCAATTTCTTTTCTTTGCTTTCTTAATTTTCTTTTTTCTCTTTTTCTTTTTCTCATCTTTTATTCTTTACACTTCATCTCAGCTCAACATTTTTCTCTTTTTATCTTTATTTTCACAATTTGGTGTATGACAAAAATGGGTGTGACTCATGGACTTGTTGGCCCCGCCAAGGTTTATCCCACCTATCTACTGACTCAACATAGTGCATGACATACACACCCTACATGAAATCAACATCAGCTTGTGGCTCTGACCACCTGGCCAAAGTGACCCCACCTACCTACCGACCCATGCAGGCACGTGACAATGGATAGGTTAGGCCTACAACAAAACTAGCATCAACTCATGGCCTTGATCACCTCACGAAGGTTGCTCCACCAGCATGTTAGCCCATCGTAGTGCACTAATAACATGCACACATATATACAACTAGTTTGAGTATGAAGGTTTTTCATAAATCATGATCTTTATAGAGGAAAAACCTCAAAAAAAAAAAACAAATAGTAGCACCCAAAGAATCCCACTCACTAAGTGTTCAAATCAATCAGCATATCCACGCACTCAATTTAACAATGCCATCACATTCCCAAGCTTTCACTCCCAAAAGTCTCTACTCTGCTATCTAATTCTATTCATATAATTTTGAGTCATTCATGATTCATGCAAAATGATAATAGATGTTTGCTATCTTCATTCTATAAATGTAAAAATGCGTACATATCTTTCTCACACACAAAAATGCAATGCATATGCTCTTTCAAAAAGGAAGCAAAAATTGAAATGGGAAACGTTTCAACTCATTAATTTGGTCCATTTTCATTGTTGTTTGATCCACCTTTTCTTTAAATTCATCAGGTTTATAGTTCTCCATCAACATCAGCATTAGTATTATCAACATCCTCCAATAGTTCTTGCTCAATCTCATAATCTGCATCATTTCTTTTCTTGAAAAACTTTATCCTCTTTCTTATAATAAAAAAGACTTCAAAGGAGTACCATCTAATTCGTGAAGCGCATACGTTCCATTTTCAAACATTGACGTCACCACAATGGACCGAAACCATCATTTAGTGAATTTCTTCCTAGTATCATATTGAGTATTGAATGTACTATCATACACCAATACCTAGTCATCTACCTCTATCTTTCTTGGTATAAGCTGATGCGTTTTGTCAAAATAAACCTTATTGTTCAACCTAGAATCCTTCATCTTCTTGACTACTTCTTTCAACTTTTCATTTCCTCGTTCTAAATGGTTGATTCTCAATGATAAAAGTTTCTCTCTCGTCATAACATAATTCCATGGGAGAGTCAACCACAGCAGTATTTGAGTCTGGATGGGGAAGACTTGCTTCTGACAATATATAAATTTAGCAAGCATAAATCCTATGGACCTAGTATATGTCATCCTCTCTGCCCATAACACGAATGGAAGAAATCTAGGCCACTGTTGTATGTCATTGCTGCAAGCCTTAGAGATCGCCTTCACAATGGAAGAGTGACCTCTCTCGATCTTTCCATTTGCCTCACGGTTATCGGCATTAGTGAGAGACAATCGAATTCTATGATGATCAAAGAACTCTTTTGCCTCTCTCACATCCAACTCTCCCTTGTTTACAACCACTTTCTCAACATAACCAAATGTCGAGATCACTTCTTCTAAGAGGAATTTTCATACATTATAAGTTGTCTTTGTACAGAGAGCTTGGCCTTCCACATGGTTGGTCAAAGTCCTCTCTGGCAAGTACAATATACCTCACCTTATCTATCCCTTTGGCTCTCAGTACCTTGCTATTACGACTCCTAGAACTTACAACCCTTAGTGGACTTTTTACCTTGCCCATAATGTGTCCCCAAATAAGTCCATCCTTCAAGCAAAAAGATGTAAGACTCTTTCCTAATGGATCTGTACTTATTTGTGGGCCAGCGTGGGGAAGTTTTCAATGTACTGAGATATCTTCCTATGTCTCTCCACTCACCATCATACTCATTCTCACATAACTCCTCATATACATATGCCAATGGATCATATCTCATCACATGTGTATCTCTTTCTATCTCATCATCATCCTCCAAATCATCATTGAATTTTGCTCTGGAAAGCATATCAACCACTGTATTCAACTTCCTAGCTATGTGAACAAAAGTGGGATTTATAAACTTTACATACGAGATCCATTTAAGCATAGCAATATCTAGAGATGAATAGTTTGCTATCATGAAAATCAGTGGAAGATAATCAGTTTTAACTACCACATTCAACCTAGTGAAATACTCTTTATTAGTCTTTAAAGCAATCACCAGTCCCCATAGCTCTCTCTTTATCTGTGGGTATTTTCATTCAAGTGTCATGCAAAATCTTTGCACCAAAGTGAACTGCATATCTCTACCCCTCATCATCATCTTATCCTATGACCTAGCCTATACCAATAAGACTGGTGTCAACAGTCAAAATCATAGGTCTTTGACATGAATAGTCAACATGCTTCAGAATCAGGGCTTCAATTAGAAGTTGGTTCAATCTTCCCATCGCTCTCAACTATTTCTCTTTCCAAACAAATTTCGTTTCCTTTCTTAGAAGGTCATATAAGGGATTTGCAACATGACTCTTGATGATCTACCTCTCCTTGCATAGTTGGCTTGGGAGGTAGTGCCTTCATCCTCTATCTTCTTATTCTTGCCTTTGTCTTTAGCTTTACTTTTATCATTGTATAGGGCATAAGAGCTATTACCTTTGGATGAATCTCCATTCTTGATGAGCTTGGCTTCATGAGTGAACAATTTCCCCATGAGAGTTGTAAGGTCTGGAATCTGCATGTCCATGTAAAGATCCATGGCAGTGGTGAAGCTTTCCCATTTGTCATCAGCTTTGATCCCATTGATCACTTGTCTTACTATCTGCTCTTCTTCAATCTCTTCTCCTATGCTTGCTAACTGATCTGCTACATCTTTAATCTTAGTCACAAACTCTGAAATAGCCTACTTAGGTTGCTTCCTTAGTGTAGTGAATTCAATCCATAATTGATTTTTCCTGGCCCTTGTGTTGGAAGAAAAATAGGATGCCAAGGTTTCCCAAGTCTCTTGGAATGTCTTACAGTTTCTAATATGTGGCAAAAGAAAATCAGAGATGGAGTTGAGTAAGTAAGACCTTGCTAATGCATCCTTGGCACACCATGTGTTGAGCTTTTCATGTTCTTCCTTTGTTGGTAGTCCTCTTGTTTTGAATGAGGGCAATTCCTCATCTCATGAGATGTATCCATAAAGACTCCTTCCTTGTAGGTATGTCTTCATCCTTAGAGACCATGCCTGATAGTTGTTCTTGTCCAATTTATCAATAAATGAAGGAAAACCATCTCCCATTTTACCTTAACTTGCTCTGATACCACTGTTGGGAATGATGGATGGACACTCCAAGAGAATGAGTAGGTACTGCCAAATCCTGCTTTGTACCAGCCCCTTGATGCTTCAGAAAAATGGCCTATGTACTTTGGAAATGATGTGTGTAAAGATTGAATCAAAATAGATAATTTTGGACTTCAAGATCTCAAGAAAACCTTTTATTTTTTACTTGACACCTGATGTATCTTTTGCTCAGTATGACCAGCACAGTAGGAATTGGAAAAACTCCTTTGAGGGGTATCTAATTAGCTTAGCAAGAAAACTACTCCAAGTGATATCACTTAAAAAGACTAACTATGCTGAGAGAAATCAATTTAGCAAGTAAACCTTCACCCCCGATTTTTTAGGATTGTTGCAAACTTTGACCAATGATCCCCTTGACAAGCTTTTCTCTGAAATGGCTGCATAGACTCTCTTCAAATTGTAATAGCATGTAGAAGACTTTGAGGAGTTCTAATAAGCTATAGATCTTTGAATTTGGTGGAGAAATGACTGAGATATGCTCTCCACAAGTTGAAAGACTTTCAAGTACTATGACAAAGAACTCAGAAATGAACAATGTAGATATATGTATTAATGAACACTTGTATACAATGCCATTGGCATGCAGATCATTGCCTAATGGTGTAGATAGGTGTGGGCTAGAGTGTAGGCCTCACACACACAGAATTGACAAAGATGAGCTTGAGAATGATGAGTCTTACCCGCGACTTTTTCATGATCATTTTTATAGTTGTTGAGTTAAAAGTTTGAATTTGAATTCAAACTTTTGGCTCCCTATAATCATGCTCCTACATCCTAGGATATATTCCATCAATCAAAGCTAACTTTTCCATGAATTCCTTTTGGTAGGTGTTTACAAAGATTCCAAGTCAAAAAATTATTGTTACAAAAAAAGTAAAGTGGTAATTAACCACTAGCATTTGTTCCTATGCTTCTCCATATGTGTATGGACTTCAAGGTATCCTTCAAGACAAATGTGTAGGCTTGTGAATTGCACCAACAATGGCTTGAACATCATGAGGCAATATAGAAGAGGTGCTCATCATTCATACCCTATTTTGAAGTCATATTCATAATGAGAAGAGAATGTTCTTGATCCTCTATCTAATTGTTGAAATCCTTTCTTGGTGCTCATCATTCATACCCTGTTTTGAAGTCATATTCATAATGAGAAGAGAATCCTCTTGATCCTCTATATAACTGTTGAAATCCTTTCTTGATTTGTATCCTCCTTGGTAGTTGTTACTATAATTGTTGTACAACAATGGTTGTAGCCTTGATTATGGTTAAATCTTCATCTTGATTGTGAGTAGCCACCTCTTTGAAATTCTCTTCCTCTCCAATTCTTGAAGTTCCTATAGCACTCATCTGTAGTGTGATTAGACAATCCACATATGTTGCATGGGGAAGAGTTGAAAGCTCTCCTCCTACGTACCTTCATCCTCTACTTTCTTGTTCTTCCCTTTCTCTTTAGACTTTCCTTTATCTATTTATAGGGTAGACGAGTTGTTACCTCTTGATGGTTCTCCATTTTTGTTGAGTTTGGCTTGATGGGTAAAAACTTGTCCCATGAGTGTGGTAAGATCTGGAATCTACATGTCCATAGCAATTGTGAAGGCTTCCCACTTAACATATGCCTTGATGCTATTGATTATTTGTCTCAATATTTGGTCCTCTTCAATCTCCTCTCCTATGCTTTCCAATTGGTCAGCAACATCTTTAACCTTGGTCACATACTCTGAAACACTTTGCTTGGATTTCTTCGTTTGAGTGGTAAACTCAATCCACAATTGATTTTTTCTAGCTCTTGTATTGGAAGAAAAATATGAAGACAATGTATCCCAAGTTTCTTGGGAAGTTTTACAATTCCTCATATGAGGAAGAAGGAATTCAAAAATAGAGTTAAGTAGATATGACCTTGTTAAAGCATCTTTGGCACACCATGAGTTGAGTCTTTCAAGATCCTCTCTTGTAGGTTGACCTTTGCTTCTGAAAATGGGCATCTCCTCATCTCCTAATATGTATCCATAGAGGCTCCTTCCTTGTAGATAGGTCTTCATCCTCAAGGACCATGCTTCATAATTATTGTGGTACAATGTATCAATAAAATAGGGGAAAACAACTCCCATTTTACCTCAACTTGCTCTAATACCAATGTTGGAAGAGATGGATGGATACCTCAAGGAAGTGAGGTGGTACTACCAAATCTTGCTTTGGTCCTGCCCTATTTCACTTCAACCTTATGTAGTAGGCCCTCTTAGCTTGCAAATGACACTAAATAAGTACAAATGTACTCTGGCGATGATGCTCCAAACAATTAGATCAAAATAGATAACTTCACAAGTATGTAGTGCCCAAAAACTTGTTATTTTGGTCCTAGCACCTACTGGAACTTTTGCTCAGTGCTCAAAGTATAGTAGAAATTGATCAAAGTCCTTTTGAGGGTATCTAATTAGCTTATTTAGTTAATGATTACAAGTGAAGCCACTTAAAATGATGAGTCACACACTGAGCAATCACTTTAGCAAGTAGATGCTTACCCTCAATATTTTAGGAATTGTACAGAGAATGACTAGAGAGTACTTTGACGCAGATTTCTCCAAATTGACTGAGATAAATGCCTTGAGACTTTGATAACATGAAGTAGACTTTGAGCTCGTTCCAACAAGCTATAGAACATGAATAATGGTGAAGATAGCACTGAGATATGGTCCTCCCAAGTACAGTGTTCTGAGTAGACATAGCAGAGAAGTCAACAGTTGAGATCAATGAAAGATATCTATTATGGCACATGATTTTACAACATCATTGGCACTATCATGATGGCACACGATAGTGCGATGAATGAGCAATGATGTATGCTACTCAACCTCTACAAATGATCAGTAATTGAGGTCCTAGAAGAGGCATACAACCTACGCGATTTACAAGCTATTATAAAAGTGTTTCTCTTCCAATTTGAATTTGAAATTCAAATGAGCCTCCATCTAAAAGTACTCCTATAAGTTAGGAGTGGTTCTACCAAATGAGATTCGTAACTTTTATCTCACGAGATATATGGAGTCACAAAATTCTCTCAAGATCAAAACACTTTTACAAGTAGTAAATGTCCAAGTATTACAAGAATGGTTCATGTGACTCATCACATGCCTCTACATATAATCCTCCAAGTTAAGCCAAATGTGAAGGCTTGGATTTACACCAAAAGTCTTGGCCTTGGATAAGTTTCATTGACAATATTACATAAGTCCTTTGATACTAGTAGATTCATCATCATAAAACTCCAGGTTGCATAATTAGACATTCCCTCAAGTTTGTCTTCATTCTCAAGTCAATTGATGCTCATCTTGTTAAGAGTGTATGTGAACTAAGCTCTGGTACAGAATAGTGGAAGTGGGGTGGGCTTTAATAACAATAATCATAGGTTTACAAAATCTTCTAACACATGAATCTTAGCATACACACCTTTAAACTAAAAAATACATGAGTGAGAGATAGAGAGAGAATAGACAAGATCTTTCAAAGTTTAAGGTAATGGAGGATGCGCACCTACACTATCTTATATTCCAATACCAAATTTCAATGTGTGAATATGATACAGACTCACAAAATGTGAATCTAGGTTTATGTGCCATGTCTTACACTCGAAAAAGGAGCTGTTAACCTGATGGTTGAGGATTCCTTCACAGATTCCTTCTGCCAGTTTGATATACTCCTTATAGAAGTTGTGACTAAATCATTGAAGAAGGTATCTACGAAGAGCAGAGGATTGCACACTATCCATGCATCCTTAGAAAGAAGAGCAAGCATGTTGTCATACAAGAATCGAAAGGCAATGGAATAATGTATAGTGATAGGGAAAGGCACAAAAGAAGCGTTTCTTAGCTGAGGCAATACGTTAGAAAGGAGATTGTGTCAATGCTGGAAAAGCTGTAACAACCTGAAAAATAAAGGTTTTCGAAGGTCCTTCCTTGCTTATGAAAGGTATTGCACTTGTTTACTTTGATGTTCAAAAGTTATCTTGCGAATGAACCCACAGAACTCTTGTGTTTCAAATTAGGACACTCTCCTATGTGCTAATTGATTCTTCAAGGATTGGTTAGACATAAATTTGATATCTGTGTATGCAGGCAAGAATCTATATTTTAACTTGCATGTATGCTTATATGGTTGGTTTCGTATGCGTGTGTGAATTTCTTAAGGTGTGATTTTCTGTGTACATATGTGTGTGAGAGGATTTGTGTGTATTTCGAGCTGCGCTTGCTTGCGCTGTATTGATTAGTATGAATTCAGGAATTTGAACGGTTTGTTATACGCATTTGTTTTGCCCACAAAAAACGCATGGCAGCTTCCAGGCTACCTTCATTGTCTTCAACAGAACTCTGAGATCTCCCAGAATGTCTTTGCTAACGAGGCCTCCGACTATGACATAGTGTGATGAAAAGTATGAGAATAGCATTCTAAGAAGAGACCGGATGTTGAATGGACTTATCTAACATTTTGTAATTCCAACTACTAGGAGAGATTCCTCTATTTGGACCACTAACAAGAATGCAGCTGAAGTTGACAACCCCAAGGAGTGGTGTTATCGTACTTCTAGAGGCTTTGCTCAATATGAAAGAATGAATGACAAGTGTGTGCCGTTAGTGGAAATCCCTTCACGTTAAAGTTTTCGAATCTCAAGGGCATGATTTGCTGTTAGAGAATAATGCTTTGTTAACAATCACAAGAAAAAAAGTCGTGATTCTGTTTTAGAAGAATTTGTTCGAATCTTATTTCATGGTACTAGAGGAAATAGTGTCTAAGTGAAAGAAGCGCTAGAAAAACGATAGATTCTGGTTCAAGTGAGAAAGAATATTGAGCGTTATAGCGTTTTTTGTGACAAAAACAACAAATATTTATTTTGCTTCTTATTGTTGATTGGCATTATTAAGTGAACAAAGGCAGCTAGTTCTCAATGCATGCACTTCTGTATATGCAGTTAGTTATTGTGCTAAAATTGTGAGCCTGCTTTGCATGTTTGAGTGTCAAGGAAAGAAGTCGGTGATGACTCTTGTTGATTTCATCCTTCCATTGAATTCTCTTGGATTTTCTTGATATCTCTCGGGTTCTCTTGAATAAGGGAGTGATAGCTTGTCAAGTAACAACACAGGATACATCAATGCAAACTTTATTACTCCATATCCTTCCTAAGGAAAAATTTGATCTACGCTTCCATGGAAAATGTTAAGCCTTAAGAAACAATCGAATGACCACGAGTATAAGAAAAGTGTTCAATAGATCAATGTCTTTGCCTTCTTTGAAGGTTCACATCCTAACTACAATGTAACCGCTCTTTGGGACTCACTTGTTCCTCTTTTTAGTGAACAAGTCGACACATCTAGTGAAGTAGGGGCTGATTAACTCATAAAGCTGATGATGATGAATCTAATCGAATAGATATGGATGATTTTCTAGCTCAAATTTTCTGTTGTTTCATCAAGATGATAGCAGAAAAATAGCTATCGTGCTATTGATGAGGTATTGACCAAACAATGCCCATTTTTCAATGGAAACATTGTTTCCAGTTTCTACAATGATTATGAGCTCGAGGTGAAGTACATAGGTGTTGGTTAGGCAATGATGATGAACCTTGACCTATGTGAGAACTTCGTCTATATGTGTGAACTCCATGGAATGATCAATTCATGCAATTAAAACAAAAGGCATGGGCTTAGTACAAAGTGGCACTCATCAAGTGGTTCCTACTAGAGGATGTAGATAGAGTGACTTGGAAATCTTTCCTAAAATGCGTTAAGATGCCCAAGGAACAAATGATCCTAGGACCAAAGGAGAGTTCGAGCAAGAATTATATGATCTATTTGAGCATGATAAGAGATGAAGAGAAGAAAACAAAAGTAATAAAAAAATTTGCAAATATTGTAAGGGAAATCATCATGTCATAAAGAGTTGTCCAAAGTTGGCTACAAAACAACAAAAGGAAGAAAGAGGCTCGAATGGTTTCTGTAGAGGCATCCATACCTAAAATAGAGTGTGCTAACCTTGTTCATAGTGAAGAATGGGCATTAAACATCGTTTGGAGCTATGGCCCATGTTTTCATGAGCAGTGTATGTCTATAGTAGACTTAGATGTTTCGTACTTTGATGACAAGGCAACCAAACATACTACCTCACAATGCAATTTCTTCAGTTCACTTGAGCCTACCATATAGGGAATATTATCACATGCATTAATAACTTCTCTTAGCCTATAATGGAATTTGGTAAGATCATTTTGACTACTACTGATGGTAGTTCTTTCATATTGTCAGATGCCTTATTTGTTTTGGGGTCGAAGAAAAATTTGTTGTCAGTTTTAGCATTAGCCAAGATTGGCTTGGTCGCCAAATTTGTTGATGATAGATGTATAGTTTAAATGCCGATGTTATTATTGTTTCTAGCATTTTATGTCATGAGTTGTATATGCTCTTAGACTATGCAAAAAATGTGAATGATTGAGTACGTGTAGTTCAAGGTTTTGAGGCTATCTCAATGTAAAGCTTTAGTATGCATGCTTTGATCATCTAATTTTTGCAAGATTGCAATATCAACAAAAATCTAAAATTGTTTCCTTTCTATGCAAACTTGAGTCACCTTGAAATATGTCCATAAAGGCTTTATTTTGGGCAAATGAGGTCTTCCTCCTTTCAATAAGATGCTTTAGCTCGATGTGCTCATAAATTGTAGCTTCTTCATATTGATGTTTGTGGTCTTATGCGGACATCGTCCTTTGGGAACTTCCTTTACTTTGTGACTTTTATTGATGATTTCTCCATGCATGCATGGGTTTATCTGTTGAAAGTAAAGTTTTTTAGGTGTATATGTGCTTCAAATAGTTTTTTGTTATGGTTGAAAATTTATCAACATGTAAATTGGGCACCCTCCGTTCTAATGGAGGGGTGAATATGTCTTTCGATATTAAGGCATTTTTGGTTGAACGTGGGATAAAACATCAATGTATAGTGCCATATACACCTTGAAAACATGGATCTGTTAAAAGAAAGAACATGTCTCTAATGGAGACCATGAGGTGTATCATCAAAAGTCACACTCTACCACATAGATTATACATGGAGGCTGTAATGTGGGCAATATACGTTCTAAAGAGGTGTCCCATCAAATCACTAGAATTCATCACTCCCTATAAGGCTTGGCATGGTTGCAAGCCATCTATTGCTCATCTCCAAGTCTTTGGTTGTCAATCATATGCATTAGGGAATGAATAACAGTGCACGAAATTGAATGATATAGCAATGAAATGTATTTTCATTCGATATAGTTCTCAAAGGAAAGGTTGTCGTCTCTATCATCCACAAATTAAAAACATTTTTGTCACTTGTAATGTTTTTCTTGTGGAGATGCTATTCAACCATTATATCCACGCACCAAGGAGACTTCAGTTATCTCTAAAGATTTGTGACACTTTCATCCTTCCTTTTATAGGTCGAGAGAAGTGTCGGTCCAAAAAAGGCAATTTCATAGCTAAAACTATGCATACATGTCTCATATAGGCTTTAAGAGATAGCACTTCTAGTCTTTGTGATGAGAATGAGCACGTTTCTTTTCAACAAGCAAAAAAGTCAAAAAAATTGGATTGCTACTATCCAATGAGAATGTGATGCTATTATGGAATATGTTACTTGGTGTTTATGTTAGTTACGTACTGTTACTAAATGGTTACACAAACTAAAATACAAGATTTATGGAAAAATTTACAAGTATAAGGCGGGGCTTGTTGGCAAAGGTTATGCTAAAGATAGAACCATTTGCTCCCATTTTCCTAATTAACATTGTTCACAGCATTTGTGCACGTGTAGTGTATCATGGTTGCAATGTACATTAGCTGGACATTAAAACTAGATATCTTAGTTGGGAATTACATGAAGAAGTGTATATATTTCAGCCCTTTTGTTTTATGTAGAATAGGCATGAGAAGAAAGTGTGCAGACTGAAGAGGCATTATATGGTTTGATACATGCCTACTTGATCGCACATGGTTTTGGGAAAAACCCAACTTAGAGAACCTTTTATGTGAAGCATGTAGATGGTATACTTATGAGTATTGTTGTATATGTTGATGACATCCTGCTCACTCTTCCTAATGTGGAGCATGCTTTTGTGTTTATTGCTGATTTGTATGCCTCTTTTGGGATGTCATATTTAAGGCATTTGCATCATTATTTGGGCATTTAGTTTATTCAAGTTGATGTGGTAATAGGTTCATGTCAAACAAAATATATCAACTCATTGAAACCTATTGGCACTCCTATGGAAACAAGTTTATGGTTGAGTCTTCATGACATTGGAGATGCATTTCATGTTTTCTCTATAAGCAAGTTGTTGGGTGCTTGATTTACTTATGCTATTCTTAAATATATTTTTTTGTCTCTTGGATAAGCAAGTTTATGTATTTCATAGTGTTGAAGCATTCGTAGGTGATTAAGCACATCTTTTCGTAATTGAGTGGTACCCATCTCCTTGGATTCTTTTATCCCAAGGGGGGATCATTACTACCATATTTACATGCTTTTTTTGACTCAGATTGGGCTGATTGCTATCACACTCGTGTGTCCACAAGTGGTTTTTCCTTCATGCTTAGTAGCTCATGCATATCTTGGATGAGCAAGAATCAACCTACTATGGCCACTTCTAGTGGCGAGGTTAAGTAAAGGGTAGCTTTTAGGTTGCCTATTGATTGTATGTGGCTCAAACCCCTATTGATTTGATTTGCCTATTGGTCAGTCTTCTACTACCACCATCTCATTGATAGTGTAAGTGCATCTGAAGTGAGGAACCTGGTGTTCCATGCCCCCACAAAGCATACTGATGAGCATTATCACTATGTCAGGGAGAGGTCTATATTGGAGGGATTAGTTTTAGCTTATGTGCCCATGTAGGATAATGTTGCAAACCTTTTCAAAAAGGTTATTCCTAGGGAGAAGTTTGAAGCTTTTTTCAAAGATTTGGGCTTACTTCCTTTTGTGGATTCATCTTGTTTGACATAGATTGATGCTTCCTCATACACGAGTACCAGTTTCGTGTTCACAACATCATTCCCATGGGGAATTTGTTGATACAAAGTGTTTGTGTCTGAATCTACTAATGCATGATGCTCAAACAATAGCCAGATTGTTATTTGAGCATATTTCACATGCTTTGTACTGATAATTCAGATTTTGAGTGAACAACGGGCTTAATCATAAAAGAGGTGATAGACAACTAGTTAAATACATTTGCTTATATACATAAATATTGTGCACCCTATCAATGACAAGCAAAAGGAAGAGCAGAAACCTCATACATACATGCATACATACATACATACATACATTGACACATAAATAAATACATACATACTTGATTACACAAAAACATACATACAAAGTGGTGCAGACATGGTGCACATGTGGCCAAAGGGCATGCATGACAATGGGTGTATAAGTAGCCCATATATGTATGTTTAAAATCGTCCTTTGTTTGAATTTAGTTATAGGATTTGAAAAGGGCTTTGAAATTTTTGGAAGAAATTTGAAATGTTTTGGAAATTTCACATGAACCCTACGTGATCTCTATACATTTTAGAGAGTTCAAGGTCAATAGTGCAAAGTTTATCTAAAGTGCAAAAAGAATATGTCTAGTCCCCATTAATTGTTTATTTTTACAAACGTAGTTTCCTAAGGTCACTTCAAGACAAAATAGGATCCAATTCAAGTGTTTGTGAGATGATTTGTTGACACAAGATGAAGTGCAAATACACCATAAGAAATACAAGATATTGGGAGGTGCGCGTACCTGAGACTGGGTATGTGGGTTGCATATCCAAGGTTAATATCTTGGATACACACCTAAAGTGGCGTGCACAACACAATGAGTCGGAAAGACAAGTAAAGAGAGTCTGCGAAAAAGGCTCATATTAAAAAAGTGTAGGAATAGAAGTGAAAGAAAATAGGCGAGTGAGAGTTTGTGAAAAGAACTCTTTGACAGTCGTTGCAGAGTTAGAGACCCAAGTCAAGAGTGAAGAGGGCGTTGTGTGCTCTATTGTCTAATGCATGCCAATGCCAGTTAAACAAGAAGACAAACAATGATGTGGCGAGAGTGTTGTCAAAGAGGATTTGTAGATCAACCATAGAAAGCTATCAATACTTCATGTTGAGTCAAGGATTGAGTGCAAGGGTGTAGAGGAACAAGCCATTGAGTTAAGGTGAAGATGTTCCATGGACATTGACAACTTAACTCTTCACATACCCACACATATACATACAATTGTGAAGTTAAAACCAATGTTGAGTTAGACAATCAGAATAGTTTCCAAACCAATGTTGAAGGTCCATGTTGAAGGTCCATTAGATAATTGTGATTTGGAAACTATTCTGATTGTCTAACTCAACATTGGTTTTAACTTCACAATTGTATGTATATGTGTGGGTATGTATATGTGTGAAGATGTTCCATGAACCTTGTTTAGTTAGGTGTACTAATTTCCTTAAAGTGTAACCTAAATATAGTATAGACATGTACTTTACTTTGTGTGTGTTTGAGAAAAGGAAAAGCATTGTAACATTCTTGTATTAATCAAATTGTAGAGAACTTTAGGGCTCTTTGTGTGTTTATTCTTCTCTAATTTTACCCTACAAAAAAAAGCAAGCCCCGTTTTATAGAAACAATCCCCCAACTAATTTTCCATGCCCAATGAAACAAGGATTCTTGAGCATAGGGTAGGAAGCCAACCACATCTTTCAACATGAAGAAGGAAAAAAATAATCTTGTAAAAAAGTGAGGAATGAAGTGGCTCCATAAGGTGCCAAGTCAAGAATTTTGAGAGGTAATTCTTTTTCTCCCTAGAATGTATCCTAAGGATCAAGAAATAAGTGTAGATCATGACTCCAACCTGGGAATAAACCTTCGGCAATAGAATCTCTTTCAAAACCAGAGTAAAAACGTTGTACATAGGTCAACAATCCCCTTTTTCCTCATCATCATTAATAGGGAACATGTCAACCCCAAGAGACTTTACTCTCCTTATAAAATTGTAAGTTCCCGTGCTTCTAATTCTTAGCTTCTAAAGATCATGATGAGCATGTTAGGGGGATTTTATCCTTATGCAAAAAGGGGACTATGGGAAAGGCAACATGCCTTGTTGGTGCTCTTCTTAAAAAAAATCAGAAGGCTTGGTAGATAAATTCTTGAATCATTTCTCTCACAACCTTCTTGCTACATGGGACCTAACTAAGGATGCTTTTGTAAAGACATTTCAATAGAGAAACACTAAAGATAATATATTAGAAGAGTTAGAAAGATTAAGACTAAGTGTTAAATAATTCCCAAAATTTGTCACCTAGACCAAATCACTCATGAATTGATGAATTTATTCCCACTCCTACAAGGTTAGAAGGAATCAATAACAATATAGAATTGGATCCTCTCATCTTCCACTCCTCATGGAGCCCCGGGGTCTAGCAGATCAATCAAGGAAGGAAATAAATTTTTTAAGAACCATGTAGATCAATGTTATAAATAAAACAACCACAATCAATTTTAAATCATAATCATACACACAAAACTTACACATGCTATTGTGAATTAAGAAGCAATGTTTGGTCATACAATCACAATATTATTTGATCATACACATACAAACATATACAAACATACACATACTATTCTAAAGTAAGAATACATCTTGGGACAAGCAATCAAGGTTATTTTTAACTCAGAATTATATAGACATAGGCATACACATACTATTGTGAAGTAAAAATTAATGTCGAGTCAGACAATCACAATAGTTTTTAAATTACAATCATACGCACACATAAATACATATAGACACATACACAAAGACATTCACATACTACTGTGAAGTAAGAAACAATCACAATAGTTCTTTCATCACAATCATACACATACATACATACATACATACCCACACATATACATACAATTGTGAAGTTAAAACCAATGTTGAGTTAGACAATCAGAATAGTTTCCAAATCACAATTATATACACACATACACAACACATACACATACCATTGAGAATTAAAAATCAATGTTGAGTGAGATGATCAAAATAGTCATAAAATCATACACATACACACACATGATATTGTGAATTAATAATCAATGTTGAGTGAGACAATCACAATATCTTTCAAATCACAAGCACACATACACATACACACACATGCATACACACACATACACATATTATTGTGTAGTATGAATCAATCTTTATTCAAACAATCACAATAGTTTTTACTCACAATCACACACACACATGCATAGATGCATACACATACATATACTATTGTAAATTAAATCTCATTATTGATTCTTAAAAAATCACACTAGGTTTTGAAGGTCAATCATCGACACAAATATACACATACTATTGCAAAGAAAGAAACAATTTTGAGTCTAAAAATCACAATAGCTTTAAAAATCATACTTATACTATTGTGAAGTAAGAATCAGTTTTAAGTCACAAAATCACAGTAACAATGTTAAGGCATTTGTATTGTCTTTCATCATCAAACAAAGAGTAGAAGAAAACCTCTAGTATGAATCAAGAAGACCATTCAAAAGAGTCTCCACAAGTGAACTATCAGGCAAGACTTCATCAGTAGAAATTAACTATTCCTTCAAATCTTTGATCTTTGTTAGAAAACAATCCATAGAATCACCTTCAATCATATGCTCACTCTCCAAATATCTCTCGAGGTAAGTACCAAGAGCCTTATTCCTAGCCTGGTACAATGCGATAAGTGTCTAAGCATCCTTAGGCATTCTGCAAGAGAGTGTGAGGAATAATGGCATGTTTGACAGACAAGGCTATCAATGTGTGTGCCAAAGCATCACTACCATCCAAACAAATTCGCTCTATGGTAGGTGCAACAAAAACTATAGCACATCTGCTCAACAGGAGGTAGTGAAGAAGAACAAACTCTTTCATCATCAAGAGTTTGTACTACTACCAGATTACTTCCTACAGAAGAGCAATCTGGATGGGATTCAAGGGATGCACTAGCACTTTCATATATTCCTATGGAAGTCAACAGGCATATTATACCTCAAATTAGGACTTGCATAACTTCTCGTCAGGATTAGTTGGAGTGAGAGAATCTCTATGAGAGTAGAGATCATGGTTGGAAAGCTCATCTAAGGAGACAACTAGCCAATACAAGGATGAAAGTTGGTGAATTGGTTCAGACACATATTTTGAAGCTTAAAGATTTACGAGATCATTTACTAAATGTTGGAACAACACTTCAAATGAAGAGATGGTAAACACACTTCTAAAATCACTTCGATCTACATAGTGTGCTTTTGTTACTTCTTTATCCCTCTCTACAAGAGATAGAGAAATTTCATTTGAAGAGTTATAGTTCCTATTACCTCAAGATGAAGATCAACAAAAGAGTTTGGAAGAGAATGATGAAGCCATGTTATCATCATCAAAGGGAAAGAAGAAGAAGAAGAAGGAGAAGAAGGAGAAGAAGAGTCAGCAATTTAAGAAGGAAAGTAAGTCTTCTAATCCAAAGTCTTCTAGTCCTTTTTTTAATGCTTCCTCTACACCCAAAGAAAATTCTTCGACTACATCTAATTCAAAGAAAGGAGTATGTCATTATTGTAACAAAGCAGGTCCTTTCATAGCTGAATGCAAAACAAGGATTTTGAATGAAAATAAGAAAGCATCATGTTATAATGTTGAAGATCATCCAAAACCTAGATCTTCAAAGGTAGATTCATATGCATGTGCTACTATTGAAGAGATAGCTTTTGATCAGGTAGTGTTAAATGAAATCTCAAATAATCATGGGATTTTTTTATTCTCGAGCTACTAAGCATATGACAGGTTGTAGAAAGGTATGTTCTTCCCTTTCAAACTCTTCACGTAGAAGAGTGACCGTTGCAAATGGTCATGATTTGGATGTTGTTGGTGTTGGAGAAAAGAACCTTTAGTCGAGACTAGCTGGAAATGTCACAATTCCAATGTTCTTTATGTTCCAAAAATAAAGAAGAATTTTCTCTCTATATCAACTTTCTTGTCAGATGGTTTTAAAGTAGTTTTTAAGAAAGATTCATGTCAAATCCTCTCACCTAATGAGGAGCATTGTCTACTTCAAGGTGAAAATAGAAGTGGCATGTTTGTGTTATCCAAAATTAGTCATGATAATGTTGCTAGGTCTACTACACCTAAGGAAAACATGAAGTTATGGCATGCTAGATTCGGTCATATCAGTTCCACAACTCTCAAACCTATCAAACATCAAGGTATGGTGGAGATTTTGCCTACTTTTTCTTTACCATATGATGCAGATTCATGTGAAGGATGTCTTGAAGGAAAGCTTCACAAAATACCTTTCAAGAAACATGGATTTATCATGGCCACAATAAAGTTGCAAATCATACATTTGGATGTGAATGATCCAATGAGAATAGATTCTATTCAAGGTTATAGGTACTTTGTTATGTTCATTGATGATTTCTCAAGATATTCATGGATTTATGGGCTTAAAGTGAAGTGAAAGGATTTTCCTATTGTCAATAAGTTCTTAGCTATGGTTGAAAATGAAAGTCAGTTAAAGATCCAAATTCTAAGAAGTGATAGAGGAGGACAGTACATGTCTAAAGACTTTAAGTCTTCTTTTGAGGAGAAAGGTATCTATGATCAACTCACTATTGCTTAGAGGCTAGAAGAGATAAAGAATAGGATACTTGCTGAGATGATGCATAGTATGATGTCATCTAGAAAGCCTTCCCCAAAGTTCTGGTTTGATGCACTACATATAGCTAATCACATTCTAAATAGCTCTTCCACAAAATCTTTGAAGGTCATTACACCTAATGAAGCTTATCATGGGAAGAAACCCAATGTGAGTTACTTGAAAGTTTTTGGTTCCACAGCTTATGTTCACATTGAAAAGAAAGATCACGGCAAGCTTCATATAAAAGCCATTAAAGTAGTCTTATTGGTTATGCAATTGAAAGCAAAGGATGAAGATTCTATGTTCCAGATACAAGTGATATCTTACTCTCATAGAATGCATATATTGGAGAAAGTCAGATTTATGACAAGAAGGAAGAAATTCAAGATTTCAGAAAGGCAGATGACTATGCATTTTTCAGAAGCAATTTGGATGCTTACATTCAGCCATAGAGGGGGGTGATGAGCATTCTCAAACACTAAGAGATATAGGTGAGGAGAGAATTTCATGACCTACATCAGTACCTAGTCCATCATGAGTACCTCTTGAAGTTACCACTTATGAAGTTGGAGAAGGTTCTAGAGTTCCAGAAGCAAGAGATACTAAAGAACGAGAAGATATACTAACACTTTTGAGGAATATGCCAACGTGGTTATATCAAACATGGATACACTAGAAGAACTAGAAGTGAGACAAGAAGACAACAAGAAGGAAAGATAAATTATCAAGAATATTTTGAGATTCATAATGTTTTAACCCTTACTTCAATTGAGAAAGAAATAGTTGGTGTTCAAGATGCACTACAAAGTGATATGATTATCACAAATCCTGGGATTGAGTTCAAGTACAAAGATGAGTGTATCTACGTGACATAGTAGAAATACATTGAGAATCTTTTGGAAATTTGAGATGATAGATTCCAAGCCTATGCAAACATCAATGAATGTCAATGTGTTATTACACTCAAAAGCAAGATTCAAAACCATTTGATGCTAAATTATATAATGAAGAAGTTGGTTGCTTAATATATCTATGTAATACACATCAGGAAATTCCATTTGCATTTTCTCAAGTATACAGGTTCATGCATAGTTAGATCAAGATTCAATGGAAATCAGTTAAGAGATATTTGCAGACATCAAAAGTTTTGCAGGTTATTGAATGTTGTACCGTTTTGACATTGAAGGGGGGGATTGTTGGAAACAAGTCCAAATAGTCTAAGTTTTAGAGATTGAAAAAGCCATAATTTGGTTAGGTGTTCTTTCCTCTACAAGCAAGTATTTTGGTGCATTGGCTAAGCAAACACACTCTCAAGATAGTGGTGCGAGTTCAATTCCCCTTGGTGACAATGCATATATCGTGATTTTTTATGCTTTGATTTTCATATTGCTATTTATGCTTTCCCAAAATATTCCAATGTTAATCATTGATTAGCTTTACAATAATAGGATAGCTTTATGAAGATTTTTCTTGAAGGAGGTGATCAATCTTCTCATGCTAGGACGAGATCTTGGAGCCCATCTTGGAGGAGGAGTTGTCGTCTACATCTTGGTGATTATCTGGAGGAAATTCTGTCAGCTTACCATCAACATCCATTGTTAATTTACTATGAGTAGCAAGTCTATTTCGGTTCTTAATTGCTAGGTCACTCGTTTTTTATTTAGGTTGATCAAGATTTAGGTTTGTTGTACAATAGTTCTAAATTGTTCTTATTCTCCATATTCTCTCTCACACACACTCTTCATACCTCTTAGGCACACAATCTCTCGTATCTAGTTCCTATTTTTTCTTAGATACATATATTATGAGTTTGCATCATATTCACACATTGTAATTTGACATTAATACATAGTTAGTGTAGGTAAGCCTCATAGCTTAGTGTTACACTTGAAATCCTATCTATTCTCTCTCTATTCTCACTTGTTTATTTTTTAGTCTTAAGGTGTTTATGTTAAGGTTCATCTGTTGGAAGATCATGTAAACTTATGATATATTGTTATTGTGGCCCACTCCCACTTCCAAGAGAAAAATGACTATATCTGAAAAAGTTGAAGAGAACTACCATAATGAGTTTTGTTAAACTCGTAGAAAACTTCGAGATACTTATATTGGTGAACCCAAACCTGTATACATCTTTGGCACAAAAAGACAAAATATCCTACAAAAGTGTCGTGATAGTGCATTCGGAGGTGAAAAAGAGATTAGATCATGATTTTAGCACCATAGAGTGAAGAACTTTTGATCTCATCAACGCCATGAGTATGCTCACCAAATTGTATGTGATTCTGAGACTGCAACCAGAGGGGTGTTGACGATGCCCAAGATGAAGCCACAACCTGCTCTGATACCAATTGTTGGAGTTGAAGGTCTCTAGAAACATGCAAAGAAGAATAATCTTGGAACACAACACACAATACTGAATGTATTACCACTAGAATGTACAAAGATAAGTAACCCGTTATGGCAATAGGAATTTATACAAGCTGGGGGAAAAAACCTTCTAAGGAGGGAAAAAGTGCATTAGTGGTCCTAGTGTGTTCACACACATCACTACCTAAATATATCAGCACATATGAGGCTACAAATTTGTACAAATTTTCAAGGCTATTAGAGCTTCCTATGTACCTTAATGCCACCTTGCAAACTTCCAATTGTAGTGAAACGTATTTAAGGGAGACTTAAATGGTATTTTTTTTTCTTTAAAAATCCTAAAGAAAAGCTTTGAAAACATAGCCCTTGAAAGTTTCATCTTCATCAAAGTAGTTTTGGAGGGTCTCAGAGCACAAAAGCTAGTATTCAATAACCATAGGTTTCTTGATTAAGAGAATTAAAGGATTCAAGGGCTACCACATGGCAAAAATGGTTGAACCATGTTGTGCGATGAGGATGAGCTCACATTCAAGGGTGGAGATGCACCAAAGATTAACTAAAAGAGGATCCAAAAGTTTCTTTCCTTGGATAAAATTAATTTGATGACAGAGAGAAATAATGCAATATTCTTCCAAAAATAGCAGCTTACCTTATCCAAATCCAAGTTAGCATTGATTCAACAAATCAGATATTTTGAGATCTAAGGGTAGAGAAGGAAGGCACCTATTTTTCCCTCCTTTTCCCTAGATTTGACAAGAAGAATCATTCTTAGCCATTCATCTCATGAATCCAATGGTTGTAATCAAAAGTAGTTGATCCTAGGTGTTGGGGGATTCTTGGACAAGAAGGGATTTGAGTGTTTGTAGGAGAAAAGGGAAAGACAAGAAGAAAGATACACACTGGAAGCCTCAGTCAATTGATTATAATGAGACAAATACAATGGTGATGCGCAATACAATCCAATGCTTCTATGCAAAATCCCATAGAGTGCTCAATTACAAAATACCAAATACCCAAGGTCTTGTTACTGCCGACCTCCTCTGCACCAGACCTCCACCTTCTCCAAGCCTGCACTTGTGCACACCTTGCACCAAGCTTCCAATAAGGGGGAGGGATGGACACCTTCTGTCGGCATGCGCACACTCCAATGAGATCTTGGGATCCTTTCATGGACACCTTGCACTCCACTTCTCTGCATCGCACACTATGTGTCCCTTGCCCTTCTCTCTCTTGCCTAGCTTAGACTATGCTCACTCTTGCTTACATGTAGAATAGTCCAAGAATAGTCCTTGCCTTGATTTGAGTGTCGATTCACGTAGGCTCCTAACTGCAAGAGTATCTTGGTGGTCACTTTGATGTCCCAAGATTTTCTTCACAAGTGGCAGCCAATGAATCCATGTTTTGTCCTGTAGTGACTTTAGACTAAAACCAAAAATTTTAATTGGGGGCCATACTTTCACTTCTGCGTACACTGCCGCTTCACATACCTTCACATTTTTCCTCTTAATTCTTCACTTCTGCACATAAGAGAGGGTTCACCTGAACCTTCCAAAACCCTTTAAAAACACTTTGAACCTTAGGGAAATTAGAGAAATACATGTGCAACCTGCAACCCACTTTCTCCAATTTACCCTTTGTGGACAATTAATTGTGCACTACCTATGCACCTTGACACCTGCAATTGGAACACTTTGACTTTGCCCCTGTTGACTTTGACCTTGACCATGTTGAATTTGATAAGATTGACTTTGATCTTTTGACTTTGACTGTAGTTGACTTTGATTGTGGTTGACTTTGGCCAATATGACTTTTATGGGCTCAACACTAGGGTTGAGAGTTGATTTCTCCAAATCACACGACCCAAATTCATCAAGAAAACTATAAAAACCCCCCTCCAAACTCATGGAGAATCATTGTTGGACATCCATAAGTCCTTGCTAGCACATAGTTTCCTTATGATGATCACCTTTAGTTGCGTGTGCGAGGATCCAAGGTGGGCTAGTAAGAGCATAGAACCTACAATCAAATTTAAGCTATACTTCCAAACTAGGATAGGATTTAAGTTTGGTTTACCGTTCTTAGACATCCTTAGAAAGATGCTACATTACTAGATAGATATAGGGTCACTGAAGTAGTTCCTATTATTGGTGTATTTCATCCAAGCCTAGTGCTTGATCACTTATTATTGTAAAGCATTGGTTATGTATACTCTCAATGACATAAGCCATAGAAACAAAGTCTTGTAAGATTTATTACTTGAAAACTAACTACATCAAAAGTAAATGGCAAAGAAGGAAGTCGTGACCTTGTTAGGCACAAATCAAAAGCCAATGTTAGGAGAGATTGATTGGCAAGCGATTCCACATACTTGAGGGAATCTTTAGGTATGATCCCTCCAAGTTTTGAATTCAAAAACTCCTATATATACACATATGTGTAGTCACAGATTAGAGCATATCATTTTGAGCTACATTTTGAGGTGATTATGACCAAGAACCTGGTTATTTGTGAACTACACATTGTGCTTATCCTTCCCAATCTTCATGCCCATTTATATCATGTACCATATGTGCAATATAGATTGATTTTCGATCTACATCTTGGAGTTCTCCTCATCTATTGCTACAAGTCTATGTTCACATTTTCAATTAACTTCAATTATTGATTTCTTTGTTTATAACTAGTCCCTTGATGAGATTTGAACTGCTATAGGTAACTTCATAAGTATATCTGAATTAAATCAATTCTCGTCATGATTGGTTCATTATTCAATGAGTTGTATTCATTTCAAGTCACTTATGTATTCTAGCAAATAATTCCTAAAATGTTGGGATGACACCCCTATATTGCTAAAACTATTTGTCTCAGTATGGTTCATCACAATTCATCAAATTTCTTGCTTTAAATCCATTATATATCTAATTAGAGGTGTGAAAAACATCTCTAGTCGATTTCCAGTAGGTTGTGAGCTCTGAGTAAATTTCTAGATTGCATCTCATCCAAAAATATCAAGTTTTGCTTCATCTGTTTTGTGTGCAGTAGTTTGCTTTGATGAATCAATTTGAGATTGATGCTCCAAAGCACAAGGGTGGTTTATATGCATCCTTAGAAAGATCAAGGTGTCTACATATCAGCCCTAAAGCTATCTTGGAAGGTGTAGAGCAGGTTTCTTCAAGACCAAGCACATCCTTGGAGTGTATCTACCATAACTTCTCACAATGCTATCACAATAATGTTAAATCAATATGGGAGATGGTTTTCCTTCCACCATTGATAAATTGGATAGAAAAACCTACTGAGCTTGGTCTTTCAGGATCGAGGTCTACCTTTAAGGGAGAAATCTGTTTGAATACATATCCGAGGATGAAGTCATACAAACAATAAGAATCAAAGGACAACCATCACATGAAGAGAAAGAAAGGCTTACAACTTGGTGTTCCAAGGATGCACTAGCTACATCCTACATCTTAAACTCAATTTTTAATTTTCTTTTACCTCATGTGAAAGGATGAAATACCTTAAGACAGACTTGGAAAACTCTTGCTTCTTTCTTGTCTTCAAATACTACAGAAATAAAGAATCAGTTATAGATGGAGTTTAGTACATTGAAGAAAAGTCCCAAGCAAAATGTGACTGACCATGTCACTTAAATGAAGGAAATTTCTAATGAGCTGGGAAGCATTGGAGAGGTAATTGAAGAAGAGAAAATCATAAGGCAAATCATCCATGGCATCAAAGCTAATGACAAGTGGGAATCATTCACAACTGCTATGGATGTATGCATGGACATGCAAGTGCCTAACCTCAACACTCGAATGGGCCAACTCTTCACACAAGGAGCAACAATAAGCAAGAATCGTGAATCCTCAAGAGATAATCAATCTTCTATCTTATATTTTAAAAAAGCTAAAGCTAAGGATAATTCAAAGTCTAAGAAGAATGAAGATGAAGGTAGATCTTTTCAAGCCAACTTCAAAGGTAGAGGAAGAGATAAAGGAAGAGGCAAAGGAGGAAAGCAAGGTAGGGGGAGACCCAAGTATCTCAACCTTGCAATATGTATAATTACTCTAATCACACCACTAAGAAATTTTACAGGAACCCAAGGAATGCCGGAGGAAGAGGATTCAATATAGGTGGCTATGGATCAAATAGAGGTAGATACAATGGAGGATACAACAACTACTAATACAACAATAACAACCATCAAAATGGATACAGAGGAAGAAAGGATTACAAAAACTACACTGAAGATCAAAGTCAAGAGGGCTCAGTACTCCTCATGAACCTATCATGAAGCAAGGTAAGGATGATGACCATGTTTTCTATATTGATTCAGGATACTCAAATCATGTATTAGGAAATGTAGCATTGCTCTCTAATCTAGAAGATCCCAAGAACAAACATGAAGTACAAATAGGTGATGATACAAGACATTCAATAGAAAAAATAGGTAATGTCAACACATCAGATGGAAACTTGAATCTTCTAAGAAGGTTTTCTATATACCTACAATAACCAAGAACTTGATAAGTGTTGGACAAATTGTGGAGAAATCATTGTATGTTAGGTTTACAAGACACAGAACATATGTGGAAGACCCCAAACAAGGATTTTGAAGGATTTCCAAAGGAGAAGAAACAAGAAGACTCTTCACCTTTGAAGTGGAGGACATCAAGAACATAGCATTGTTTAGCTATGGATCTCAAACACTCTCTGAATTAGAGGTATGACATAAAATGCTTGCTCATATTGGTGAGAGAACCTTGAAACAAATCTCCAGGGATCAAAGTGTACTTGGATTTCCTAACATGACAGAACAACATATGATATACAACTACGAAACTTGTCAATTTGGAAAGGAATATAGACAACTTTTCAACAAGAGAGGTTATATCCATCAACAACTATTAGATCTTGTTCACACAAATGTGTGGGGTCCAAGCAAAGAACCTTCTATATCACATTCAAAATATTATGTATCTTTTATTGATGATTGTAGCTAGTGGACAATTCTCTACTTTATGAAGCATGAAGATGAAGTCTTCAATTACTTCAAAAAGTATCTTGCTCTTGTAGAGAACCAAATAGGTAAATATCTCAAGAGACTCAGATCACATGGTGGTGGAGAATATTTCTCAAATGAATTTGATGCTTTCCTACAAGAAAGACGCATAAAAAGAGAGGTAACAACTTGATACACACCTGAACTCAATGGAGTAGCTAAAAGAAGGAACATAACTATAGTCGAAGGAGCCACATCTAAGCTAAATGAAAAGAATGATTCTACCAAATTATGTTCGAGCAAAGGTTGTATCAACACCCACATATCTTGTAAATAGACTTCCATCAAAGTCTTTAGATGGTATGAATCCCTTTGAAGTGTGCAATGGAAGAAGGCCAAGTCTAGAGCATTGAAAAATCTTTGGATGTCTAGCTTATGCTCACATATCTTCCCAAGTTAGAGGAAAATTGGATCCCAAAGCAGAGAAGTGTGTATTTATTGATTATGATAAGAAAGGGGATACAAATTTTATAATCTCACTAAGAAAGGCTTCTTATTTAGTAGGGATGTAGTCTTTGATGAAAGTAAATCTTGGTTTGATGATGACAAGAAAGTGAAGCTACCTTATGACTTGGAAGAAGATTTCTCATCTCTTTCTACAAAGGAACCAAAGCATCTTGAAGATAGTGACTCTGAAGATGACTTGATAGAATTGGAGAAATTGAAGCTATGGAAGAACAATGGGAAAGCTAAGGTGCAAGAACTAACTCAAGGCTCAAAAAGCTTCTTTCAACCAATTAGAAGGTCAAGGAGAGAGAAGAAGAAACCAGAGAGATATGGATTTGATACCTCTTTGGTTATAAAACATTCTATCTTTATGGCTAAGGACTCCAAAAATGGAGAACCAACTTCTTATGAAGAAGCTCAAAGCAAGAAGGAATGGAGAGAAGCAATGGATGAAGAAATAGAAGCTCTTATCGACAACAGGAAAATAGAGAATTTAATGTCAATGCAAGCATCAATGTCAAAAGAAATGGCCATCACACATAATAAAGTCTATGCTATGGGGTATCAAGACCCCACTCCTCCTCAAGTGAGCACTCGTTATATAGACCCAATACCAAGATCCTCAACAGGAAAATAGAGAATTTAATGTCAATGCAAGCATCAATGTCAAAAGAAATGGCCATCACACATAATAAAGTCTATGCTATGGGGTATCAAGACCCCACTCCTCCTCAAGTGAGCACTCGTTATATAGACCCAATACCAAGAAATGCTATGCCTATTCCAAACATGCAAGGTTATGTAATGTCTCAGGTTGCACCTCTAGTGTAGCTTGTTGCTCAACACACACGTGCACCATCAGACCTGCCCACATTTTAGAGAAACACTGGACCATTTGGGAGACGAATTATTGGTGGGTTTGGAGGGACAAAGATATGTGTGTGGTGTGATGCACATGAACATTTCTCTTATGGGTGTGAAGAGTTAAAACAAGCAAAGGAGCATCAGTTGGTAATAGATATAGATAAGAAACTCTTTGACTTCAGGACTCACCTTCTTGTACATGTGAATTGGGGAAAGGAAAGAATGAACAAACTTAATGAGAATCTGTCAAGTAACAATGCCAACACATGAGCAGCTCAGTTATAGCTGCTAGAGGAAGGGGATGCAGAGGCAACTAGACCTCAACCACAAAGAAAATACTCTATTGAAGCTTTAGTGAGGGCTAGGGACGCGATTATGCATAAGAGTGCCTAGAAGTCTCCTATAGATCAGTTCTCCATGTACTCTCACATAGCCAATGTAGTGGAAAAGAGGAAGAGGGATGAGAGCCAAGAAGTGGTTGAGCCAGAGAGAAGAGTGACAAGGAAGAAAAGTAAAGAGGCTAAAGAGAAGGCTAAAGAACCTGAAAAGAGAGTGCAATTTAAAGAGCCTATTGCTTCTAAGGAAAGAAGGAAATAAAGGATGGGAAGATGCTAGTTAGGCCAATCAAGATTCAAGAACAAATTAAAGAGAAGGAGAAAGAGCAAGAACCTACTCAAAAGACTAATCAAAATTCAAGAAAATATTCAAGAAAAAAATAAAGAGAAGAAGAACAAAAATAAGAAGACCCCAAAGGCGGTATTGATTTTGGAAGTAGAAAAGAAGAATGATGCGAGACAGATACTAAATGATATTCTACTAAAGAGCAAAGTGGCCATGTCCTTGGAGCATGTTTTCTCTATAGCAAAGCCTCAATTCAAGGGTAGCTTTATTAAGTTAATAAAGAGGAAAAGATTTCCATTACTTGAGGATGTGGAGATGAAAGAGGCGACTGAAGATACACAAGTAACAAATGAAACAGTATCCTTAAAAGATACTTCTGAAGATGAAGATGACGCGATAGCAAGGTGCCATAGGAATTCCTTGGGTCCTATTGCACATGATGATGAGATGAGAAAGACAGAAAGTGAGTATACCAAGACTTTTTGGGCAAGAGGGACACCTGAAATGAAGGTGAAATTAGGAAGCAATGAAAATTCATGTCTTGCTTTGGCCTTGATTGACTCAGGGTCAAAAATAAATGTGATCTCTAAGAAATTATATGATCTTTTTAGGTGGCCAATAGATAAAGACCATGGATGGAGGCTGAGGATAGTGGATAATGGTTCTAGAGCTCTGCTTGGGGCACGTGCCTTTGTACCTATGATTATAGGAGGGATTTTTGAGGAATTCCATTTCTTTTTCTAGGATCACTATGTTGATATATTTAGGTAGTGATGTGTGCGAACACTCTAGGACCGTCGGGGCACTTTTTTCCCTCTTTAGGAGGTTCCCCCCCCTCCCCCCCCCGGCTTGTATATATGCCTATTGCCCTTATGGGCTACTTATCTTTGTACATTCTCTAGTAATACATTCAGTATTGTGTGTTGTGCTCCAAGCTTCTTCTTCTTCCTTGTGCTGTTGGCGTGCTTCTACAGACGTCTATCTCCAACAATTGGTATCAGAGCAGGTCGTCGCTTCATCTAGGGCGCCGTCGACACTCCTCCGGTTGGAGTCTCACAATCATACGAATTTTGCTGAGCATACTCGTGGTGTTTCTGAGATCAAAACAGCTTTGCTGTGTGGTGCCGAAATCATGATCTCAGCTCCTTTCGGCCTCCGAACGCACTACCGGAGCGCTTCTGCATTCTATTTCATCTTTTTGTGCCAAAGGTATATACTTATTTCTTTTGGCCAATATAAGCGTCTTGAAGTCTGTTACACGTTTAGCAGAACTTGTCTGGGTAATTCCGTTCAACTTTTTGAGATACAGTGAATTTTTTGCATCAAGGTATTTTAGTCACCGGCCATGGCTGAAAGTAGTGATGTATTCCGTATGTTGGCTGTTAAGGATAAGTTGGATGGTACTAACTACTCGTTATGGGCTTATATGATGCGACATGTGTTGGTTGCAAAAGGACTGTGGAACATTGTGCAGGGTGTCGAAAAACGTCCTATTACACCTGCAACTATTACAACTGCAGGTACTGAAGCTGATGCAGAAGGTGTCGAAGATGGTGATATTCTGCAAATTCCTGTTCGTGCTGCGGTTTGTGTTGCACCTACTGCAGAGCAGATTTGCAGGGATGGTAGAGATGCCCAAGCGCATGCATTGATAGCTTTGTCTCTCAAACGTTCCATTATTCCTCACATTCGCTCTTGTAGAACAGCTAAGGATGCTTGGGATACACTTACCACATTGTACCAAGCAAGGAATGAGGCTCGTGTTGCTTACCCCCAAAAACAATTGGAGAGTGAGCACATGAATGTAGGTGATTCTATGGACAGTTTCCTAACGAAGATCAAAGACTAGAAGGAACAGTTGATTTCTACTGATGAGGTTATACTAGATAGCTCACTTGTGTAGACCGTTCTGAATGGTCTTCCTAATTCATATCAGAGTTTTGCTTCTACTCTTCGATTGATGATGAAAGGCAATCCAAATGCCTTATCATTTGAGGAGTTAGTATCTGTTCTGTTGCAGGAAGATCAGTCGAGGCAGAACAGGTCCATTATGCGAGTTGCACATCAAGCTTTCCTGGCTAGTCAGAAGGGCAAAGGAAAATGGAGCTCTTCAACTAGTAAGCAGAAATCTGCTAATTTTGCATATTCAAAGAAGGAAGATAAAGATGAGAAGAAATTAGAAAAGCAGAAATTGTTTTGTAAGTACTGTAAAGGGAATGATCATATCATAAAGAACTGTCCAAAACTAGCTGCTAAAGAGGCAAAGAAGAAAGAGGCTAGAATGGTTATTGCAAAGGCCTTTACACAAAAAACAGAGTCTGCTAATCTTGTGCAGGAAGAAGAATGGGCGTTTACTACTGTCTGCACTTTTGGCCCATCTTCTCATGAGCAGTGCATGTTTGCAGTAGACTTAGATGTTTGGTATTTTGATAGTGGGGCGACCAAACATATTACCTCACAGCGTAGTTTCTTCTCTTCACTCGAGCCTGCCCCTACAGGGAATACTGTTACATGTGCCAACAACTCCTCTTATCCTGTTATGGGAGTTGGTAAGACCATTTTGACTATTGCTGATGATAGTTCTTTCACTTTATCAGATGCTTTATTCGTGCCAGGGATCAAGAAGAACCTGTTATCAGTTTCTGCATTAGCCAAGATTGGCTTGGTTGTGAAATTTGTTGATGACAGGTGTACAGTTCATGATCTGTCAAATGGCGATGTGATTATTGCTTCTGGCATTTTATGTCGTGGGCTGTATAAGCTCATAGACTATGAAAGGTCAGTAAATGAGTTGGCATGTGCAATAAATGATTCTCAGGCTATGTCAGATGGAAAGCTTCGGCATGCACTCTTTGGTCATCTGAATTTTGCTAGTTTGCTACACCTGCAGAAATCAGAAATGGTGTCCTCTTTGCCCAAACTTGAGGCATGTGGAAAACATGTTTGTGAAGGCTGTATTTTGGGCAAAATACAGTGTTCGTCCTTTCCAAAAGATGGTTCAGTTCGGGCTACTCAAAAATTGCAGCTTGTACATAGTGATGTTTGTGGTCCTATGCAGACACCTTCTTTTGGGAATTATCTTTACTTCGTGACTTTCATCAATGATTTTTCCAGGCATGCATGGGTATATCCATTGAAGGCAAAGTCCAAAGTGTTCATGTGCTTCAAACAGTTTTTGGTTTTGGCTGAAAATCTGTCAGCACGTAAAATGGGCACCCTCCGTGCTGATCGAGGGGGGGAATATATGTCTTCTAATTTTAATGCATTTCTGGCTGAACGTGGGATAAAACACCAGTGTACAGTGCCATATACATCTCAATAGAATGGAGTTGCGGAACGAAAGAACAGGCCACTCATGGAGATGGCGAGGTGTATGATCAAGAGTCAGGCTTTACCACATAGGTTCTGGCTTGAGGCTGTCATGTGTCCAGCATATGTACTAAATAGGTGTCCCACTAGAGCGCTGGAGTCTATCACTCCATATGAGGCTTGGCATGAACGCAAGCCATCTGTTGCTCATCTACATGTTTTTGGTTGTCTGGCATATGCATTAGTGCCTGAACAACATCGAAGAAAATTGGATGATAAAGCAGTAAAATGTATTTTTGTTGGGTACAGTTCTGCAAGTAAAGGCTATCGTGTGTATTATCCAGAGACTAAACGCATTCTGGTTAGCCATGATGTTGTTTTTTGTGGAGGATGCTATTCAACCATTGCTTTCATGTACTAAGGAGACATCTGTTAGCTCCAAAGACATGTATGATACTTTGCTGCCTCTTTTTACAGGTGGACAGTCTAGTGCTGGTCCTAATGAGGCAACTTCTCAACCTTTGCAGGTTTCATGTGATGATGCAGATCATTCTCTCTGATACATATTTACATGATGCACTTATTGATGAGAGAGCTGATATTGAGTAGGCAAGGGCAAGAACTATGCCAAAATGGCTGGTGCAGACCTTGTGTGATAGCAAATTAGATGCAGCTCTATCATATTGTACTAGATTAGGCTCTCATAGTGCCTCTTTTGCATGAGATTGCTATGCTATGGCTGCATCTAGTCTATGTGATGAGACAGAGCCTGTTTCGTTTGATGAAGCACAAAATTCAAAAAATTGGATGGCTGCTATGCAATCTGAATATGATGCAATAATGAAGAATGGTACTTGGTCTTTATGTGACTTGCCTCCTGGCAAGAAGGCCATTGGCACTAAGTGGGTATACAAGCTGAAGTGAAAACTTGATGGTACAGTTGACAGGTATAAGGCTAGGCTTGTTGCAAAGGGTTATGCACAAGAAAGAGGCATTGATTTTGATGAGACCTTTGCACCTACATGTCGTATGACTACTGTTCGGAGCATCTGTGCACTTGCAGCCCATCATGGTTGGAATGTACATCAATTGGACATTAAAACAGCATTTCTGAATGGTGGCTTGCATGAAGAAGTGTATTTTTTTCAGTCCCGTGGCTTTGTGCAGAAAGGGCATGAAAATCAGGTGTGCAAGTTAAAGAAGGCATTATATGGTTTAAAGCAAGCACCACGTGCTTGGTATGAGAAGATACATGCCTATCTGATTGCACATGGTTTTGAGAACAGTCCAACTTAAAGCACCTTATATGTTAAGCGTGCTAATGATGTGCTTCTGATCATTGTTGTCTATGTTGACGACATGCTGCTCACTGGTCCTACTGAGAGGCATATTGCTGATTTTAAGGCTGATTTGCATGCCTCATTTGAGATGTCTAATTTGGGGCATTTGCATCATTATTTGGGCATTGAAATATATTGACATATTATTGCAGCATTTTGGCCTTGAAGACTAGAAGCCTATTGCCGACAGGTTTACGATTGAGTCTTCATGATGCTGGAGATGCATTTGATGTTGTTCTCTATCAGCAAGCTATTGGATGCTTGATTTACTTATGCATTACTCGGCGAGATATTCAGTTTGCTGTCTCACAGAAGAGGAGGTTTATGCATTTCCCAGGAGTCAAGCATTAGGAGGCAGTTAAGCGTATCTTTTGTTACTTGAGTGGTACTCGGCTACTTGGGTTGTTTTATCCCAAGGGGGGATCACTACCGCCACATTTGCATTCTTTTTTTGACTCTGATTGGGCTGGTTGCTATGACACTTGTGTGTCCACTAGTGGCTTTTGCTTCATGCTTGGTAGCTCATGTATATCTTGGTTGAGCAAGAATCAGCCTACTGTGGCCACTTCCAGTTGTGAGGCTGAGTATAGGGCAGCTTTCACATCGACTGTTGAGTGTGTGTGGCTTAGACACCTTATGGCTGATTTGGGTGTTGTTCAGTCTTCTGCCACCACCATCTTCACTGACAATTAGAGCGCATTGGTAGTTGTGAGGAACCCTGTGTTCCATGCTTGCACTAAGCACATTGAGGTGCATTATCATTATGTCAGGGAGAGGTTCTCTACTGGGGAGATCAGCTTGGCATATGTGCCCACACAGGAGAACATTGCAGACCTTTTCACGAAGGCTCTGCCTAGGGAGAAGTTTGAAGCTTTTCGCAAAGCTTTGGGCTTACTTCCTTTTGTGGAGTGATTTCCACATAGCTTGGCACTTCCTTATACATGAGTGCTAGCTACTTGTTCACCGCATCACTCCCAGGAGGGATTTGTTGATATATTTAGGTAGTGATATGTGTGAACACTCTAGGGCGCCGGGGCACTTTTTTCCATCTTTAGGAGGATTTTTCCCTGGCTTGTATATACGCCTATTGCCCTAATTGGCTACTTATCTTTGTACTTTCTCTAGTAAAACATTCAGTATTGTGTGTTGTGCTCCAAGCTTCTTCTTCTTCCTTGTGTTGTTCGCGTGCTTCTACAGACGTCTATCTCCCACACACTATCATATGAGGCTATCCTTGGGCAACCTTTAATAGCCAAAGGGCAACTGGAAACCAAGGCAATGGATACTAAATGATATTCTTCTAAGCAGCCAAGTGGCCATGTCCTTGGAGCATGTTTTCTCTATAGCGAAGCCTGAATTCAAGGATAACTTTATTAAGTTAATAAAGAGGAAAAGATTGCCATTACTTGAGGATGTGGAGAATGAAAGAGGCAACTGAGGATACACAAGTAAGAAATGAAATAGTAGGCTTAAGTGATACTTCTGAAGATGAAGGGGCGACACTCATATATTCTAGATCGAGAATTTCAAGTGATTCCGTGTACTGTTGATACACAAAAACTGTGTTTTTCTGAGATCGAACTATCACGTCATAGTGCGATAGTGTTCAAGCAGAAGTGCTGCTTGTAGTGTGTTGCGGTGTTGTGAATTGTTGCAGAAATGGCAAACGCAGATGGAATGAGTCAGCTTATGAGCGATAAGCTGGACAAGAACAACTTCCATGCTTGGAGATTCAGAATGACGAATTTCCTGATGGGAAAAGGCTACTGGAAGTACATCGAAGGAGAGAATGAAAATGCTCCGCAGTTACCAGAAAGGAATCGGACTGCAGAACAGTTAAGAGCATATGAGCAATGGAATCAAGGAGCACAAAAGGTAATGTATTGGCAATCTGTTAGCATACATGATAGCATGATTGGACACATACAGGATGCCAAGACTCCAAAAGAGGCTTGGAACAGTTTGGTCACTTTGTACGGGACCAATACAAAGGCACGTAAATTGCAACTCAAGAACGAGCTGCATACATTGGAGAAAAAGAGCATGTCGGTAAGTGACTACACTCTAAAAATCAAAAGCATATGTGAGTCACTTGCATCTATTGGCGTGAACGTAGATGATGATGATAAGGTGGAAGTGTGCCTTCGTGGTTTAGGAGCTGCATATAAGCAGTTCAGAACTTCCATACAGACTAGGGAAAATATTCTGAATTTAGTTGATCTGGTATCTATGCTGATTATTGAAGAAAAGAATCTTGGTGAGGACTCAAACTCCCAAGGAAAGCCCAGTTCTGAGCAGGTATTCTACTCTGGCAGAGGAAGAGGCAGAGGTAGAGGTTTTGGAAGTGGAAGAGGAAACAATAACCAAGACCAAGGTCAACAACAGAATCATGCAGGAGGAAGAGGACAGTTTCGAGGCAGGGGGAGCCAAAGAGGTCGCAGAAATTTCCAAAGAAATGATTCAGGTAATGATAGTAAAGGATGCTGGAATTGTGGTAAACCTGGACACTTTGAACGTGATTGCAGGTTAAAGAATCAAAATAACAGAAGGCAGCAAAACAACTATGCATCCACAAGTGTAGATGATTCTGAGAAGTTGTTTATGGTTGAACATCACATGATGAATATGATGTCTGCTGGTGTTTCAAAATCGAATGATAATGTCTGGTATGTTGATTCAGGTGCTTCAAATCACATGACCAATCATGCAGAATGGTTTAGTAGTTTGTAAAAAATGCCAGTTCCTGTATATGTTGAAATAGGTGATGATACATCGCATCCTATTGAGCATACAGGAAACATAGCATTGTCTATCGAGGACGGAAAGGTAAAACATCTCGCTGATGTGCTGCATGTTCCAAATATAACAAAGAATCTGGTTTCTGTTGGACAAATGGTTGACTAGGGATTACAAGTCACGTTCAATGCTGATGGATTATATGTAGAAGAGTACAAGCAGGATGGACGATTGGTTGCCAAAGGAAACAAAGTGGGTAGGATGTTCACCTTAAATGTGAAGATTCCTAAAATGAATGCAGCCATGTTTGCAAAAGGTGCAGGATTTATTGCAGATATAGAGATATGGCACAAACGGATTGGGCATGCAAACTTGCAAAGGCTGAAACTGATGCAATCAAACGAGATTGTCCATGGACTACCAAATTTCAAAGTTGCAGAAATGCAAAAGGTATGTGCAGCATGTCAATTTGGTAAACAGTCAAGAGCATCATTTCCACATGACAAGCATGTTAGTGAGAATGTACTAGAAGTAGTACATACAGATGTTTGGGGTCCAGCAAAGACCACATCTATGGGTGGCTGCAGGTTTTATGTTACTTTCATTGATGACCATACACGCAAAGTATGGGTATATTTCATGAAAGAGAAGAGCGAGGTGTTTACTCACTTCTAGAATTTTAAAGTTATGGTGGAAAAGAAAACAGGGAAGTACATTCAGACATTAAGATCGAATGGAGGAGGTGAATACATGTCAAATGAGTTCAGCAGTTTTCTAAAAAATCATGGAATTCGGCGTCAGTTTTCATGCAGGTACACACCACAACAGAATGGTGTTGCTGAACGCAAAAATAGACATATTGCAGAAATAGCAAGAGCCTTAATGGCTGAGAAGAATATGCCTCATTGTTATTGGGCAGAAGTTGTGCATACTGTTGTATACATCAGGAACAGAACTTCGACTGCTGTTGTACATCAAGTTACACCTAAAGAGAAGTTTACAGGTTAAAAGCAAAACTTATCACATCTGAAAGTTTTTGGTTGTATTGCATATGTACATGTTCCAGATGAGTTGAGGACGAAGCTTGATCCGAAAGCAGAAAAATGTGTCTTCATTGGATATTCCCTTGAGCAAAAGGGGTACAAATGTTATAACCCACTCACACGATAGGTGAAGGTGAGCAGAGATGTGGTATTTGATGAAATGTCAAGCTTCTATGCAGATGTCAAAGAAGGATTGAATCTTGAATCAAAGAAAATGCTGAAAAATCTAGCACAGAATCTCAAGTTTTGAGTGGACCGGATGCATCACCAAGCAATAGCTCCAACTCAAATCCATGGAGTGGAAGATTGCGTGGAAATTTCAGTCCAGCAAATTCATCAAATACATCCAAGAAAGGTAAAGAAAAGCTTTCTACTGGTAGTAAAACAGGTGCAGGTTTTGAAGATGTTGATGGAGATTCAAGTGGTTCAGAAAAGAGTATTGATGAGGAACTTGGATTGCCCTCTGTGAAGACTCTAGGAGTAAGAAGGGCACATGCAGATGATACAAGGAGAAGTGACCCAGGACCAAGAAGATCTGGGAGGATGCGTTATTCAGTGCAATGATTGACATATGATAGTTACATGGCTCACCATTGTGCCTACATGACAAAGGTAATACAAGATGCTGAACCTTCTTGTTTTGAAGATGCAATTGGTAATGCAGATTGGGAAAAAGCTATGGATGAGGAGATGGCTGCACTTTATGGAAATGATACATGGAAGCTGGTTCCATTGCCGCAAGGAAAGAAACCCATAGGTTGCAAATGGGTTTACAAGGTAAAACATAATGCTAATGGTAGCATAAGCAGGTATAAAGCACGATTGGTAGCTAAAGGTTATGCACAAACATATGGCATTGATTATGAGGAAACATTCAGCCCTATAGCTAAAATGTCTACTGTTAGGACACTTGTTGCATTAGCTACAACAAAAGGATGGACTTTGCATCAGATGGATGTGAAGAATGCTTTCTTACATGGTGAGTTACAAGAAGAAGTATATATGGACCAGCCACAAGGATATGAAGATTCAAAGCATCCAGAATATGTTTGCAGGTTGCAAAAGGCTTTGTATGGGCTGAAGCAAGCTCCGCGTGCATGGCATGCAAGGATTGCTGATTACTTAACCAGCATTGGGTTTTCTATGTGTGATGCAGATCACTCACTATATGCAAGGAAGGCTGATGATGGCATCACTATTGTGGCTATTTATGTTGATGAACTGATTGTAGGTGGTGATAATGAAGAAAGCATCAAAGAGGTAAAGAAACTCCTTATGCAGGAATTCGACATGAAAGATCTTGGTGTGCTGCGCTATTTCTTGGGCATTTACTTTATACATACAGAAACATGTATATGGATGTCGCAAAGGCAATATGCCTTGAATATGCTGCAAAAGTATGGTATGGCTGATTGTAAGTCAATTTCTATGCCATTAGATCAGAATTTGAAATTGGATACTACATCAGGTGAAGCACTGGAAAATGCTACTATGTACAGGAAAATTGTGGGAAGTCTTATATATCTCACAATTACAAGGCCTGATCTAAGTTATACTGTTGGACTTGAAAGTCAGTTTATGCAGGTTCCCAGGAAGCCACATTTGGATACTCTGAGGCGCACTCTACGTTATGTGAGTGCTACTTTGGATTATGCATTGTTTTATGAAGATGGTGTAGATTGGCAGGTTCATGGATACACCGATGCAGATTGGGCTAGTAGTACTCCAGATAGAAGATCTACTAGTGGCTTTCTTTTCTCACTTGGAGGTGCAGCTATTACATGGAGCAGTAAGAAGCAACCCACTGTTGCTTTGTCGAGTAGAGAGGCTGAGTATAGAGGTGCTGCAATGGCAGCATGTGAGGCATCATGGTTGGAGATGTTACTTGCAGATTTAGGTGTGGAAGTGCAAAAGCTTATCACTATCTATTGTGATAATCTTAGCAGCATACAGTTAGCACGGAACCCTGTTTTCCATGCTAGAACAAAGCATATCGAGGTACATTATCACTTCATCAGAGAGAAGGTATTAGCAGGTGATATTGATCTTGTTTATGTAAGAACAGATGAGCAGGTTGGTGATATTTTCACCAAAGCACTTGGAGCTGAGAAGTTGAAGAAGTTTCGGAAGATGCTTGGATTACAGGATATGGCGTTGAGCTTGAGGGGGAGTGTTGAGATATCAAGCTCAACATGTGATGATCCAGGATGACACGTACCAGTTTTCGTTTCTTTGACATGTATAGTGGTCACGCCGGTATATGTCAGGGATACTTCATTGAGCTTTATTAGATTTATCTACCGAGAGTGATGGCACATTTGTTTCTTGCCAGCTCACTCATTCGCGGACATTAGGTTTTTCCTTATGTACTGATCTTTATATATTGCACTAGTTGTATTCTTGTTTTTTAGGTCATTCTTGTACATTCCTTTTATGTAATAGAAGAAGAAGAAGAAGAAGATACTTCTTCCTTGCCTCAATCTGTGTGTGTGCTTCTCCTTGAGAGTGAGAGTGTGTGTGTGAGCTCTCTTCCTTATCTCCTTCCTCGTGACAAAAGAGAGAAAATTTGGAGAAAAAGAATTCCTACGAGATGAAGAGAAAAAGAAGTTCATTGAAGTCATTAAGAAACATGAAAAAGCATTTGCACTTTTCCCACATGAAATAGGTTGCATGGACCTGAAACAAGTACCCCCCATGATTATCTTTACAGCACCACATACGATGGAATATCTAGCCTATATCAGTCACAAAGGCTCACTTGCCTGAACTGATGAGTCTGTTAAAGGAAAAGATATCCATGAGGATTTGGAACCATCCTTGACTCCATATTCAAATAGGTAGTTCAGAGTACCTAGAAAAATGGGAAACTTCATTTTATTCAAGATTTGCAATTTGTGAATAAAGTCACAATTAGAAATGTAGGAATAGGACATATTGTAGATGGGTTTGCTGAAGCATGTGCTAGGCATTCGATCTACTCTATGGGTTATTTGTATTCAGGGTATGACCAGTTTCAATTGGCTCTTGAGAGCAGAGATATCATGACCATGAAGGCTCCATTGGGCCTTGTGTGTATGTGTACTTTCCTATCGGGAGTGACAAATTATGTGGCTCACATGATGAATGCCATGAAGCTGGTCCTACGAAAATTGATACCATTAGTGACAATGCCCTTAATTGATGATATTTCGATAAAGGGATGTGAGTAAAGAGAGAAAGATGAAAGTTTAGATGCTTGTGGGTGTAGAAAGTTTGTTAGTGATCATATCTCAGGCTATGAGAAAATCTTTGAGAAATTTGAAGATGTGGGGCTAACACTTTCTCTAGAGAAATCTGTTTCCATTGTTGATGAGGTCCTCATTGTAGGACATCTATTTGGACACTATGGTTGCAAGCCATACTTGTAGAAAGTTGAGACCATTAGCAAAATTTTTGAGATGTGTCGTAATGTCATTGAGGTGAGGAGGTTCTTGGGAACCTGTGTATTCTATGTGATATGGATTATTCACTTGGCGAGGAGGTAAGCAAGGTAGGGGGAGATCCTATAACTCCTCACCATGCAACATTTGTGGTTTATCAAATCATACTACAGATGAGTGTTTCAAGAACTACAAGAATCAAAAAGGAAGAGGATATCAAAGAGGTGGATACTCACAGTCAAGAGGTAGATTCAATCATCACCAAGGCTACAACAACAACTACAACAACAATCACAACAACAATTACAATGGCAACTACCAAGGAGGATTCAAAACCAGAAAGGACTACAAAAACTATACAGAAGAGCAAGATGATTCTCTTCTGATCATGAACATGACTTCAAAACCAGGTATAAATGATGACCACCTATTGTACATTGATTCAGGATGCTCAAATTATGTGGCTAGTAATGTAGCTTTACTCTCTGACCTTGAAGAACCAAAAGGTAAGCATCAAGTACAAACAAGTGATGACACCAAGCACTCAATAGTTAAAGTTGGAAATGTTAAGACTTGTGATGGAAATCAGAACTTGTTGAGTAGTGTACTTTGTATACCAACCATTACCAAAAATTTGATGAGTGTGGGATAGATTGTGGAGAAAGGTTTGTAGGTTAGATTCAACCAATTTGGAGCATTTGTGGAGGATCCAAGGCATGGGTTCAAGAGAATAGAAAAAGGAGAAAAATCAGGTAGACGTTTTACTTTTGAGCTATAAGACACAAAGAATATTGCACTATACAGTTATAAAGATCAAACACTTTCAAAACTTGAGATTTGGCATAAAAGATTAGGGGATGTAGGAGAAAGAACTTTGAAGCAGATATGCAAGGACCAATGTGTAATTGGAATACCCAATGTTTCCAAACAACACATGATATATGAATGTAGTGCTTGTCAATTTGGGAAGTCTCACAGGTTACCCTTCTCAAGGAAAGGCTACCTGCATGAGGACTACGAAGAACTTGTCCACACAGATGTATGGGGACCAAGCAAAGACCCCTCAATCTCATGATCAAGGTACTATGTATCTTTTATTGATGATTATAGCAGGTGGACTGTATTGTACTTCATGAAGCACAAGGATGAAGTGTTTAATTGCTTTAAACAATATCTTGCACTTGTTGAGAATCAGACAGGGAAGAATCTAAAAAGACTAAGGTTAGATGGAGGAGGTGAGTACTTCTCCAATGAGTTTGAAGACTTCGTGCAGGACAGAGGCATTAAGAGAGAAATCACCACAAGGTATTCTCCTGAACAGAATGGGGTAGCTGAGAGAAGAAATAGGTTGATTGTTGAGATAGCTAAGTCAATGTTGAATGAGAAGAAATTGCCTAACTATTTATGGGAAAAGAGTGTGTCTACTGCCACTTATCTCATAAACAGGTTACCATCTAAGTCCCTTCATGGGATGACACCTTTTGAAGCATGGCATGGGAAGAGACCCTCACTTGATCATTGCAGGATATTTGGATGTGTAGCATATGTACACATTCCTTCTCAGATAAGAGGTAAGCTAGAACCCAAGGCTGAGAAGTGTATCTTTATTGGATAAGATCTAAATCAGAAAGGTTACATATTCTACAACCCTTCAAATAAGGGATTCATGGTTAGTAGAGATGTTGTATTTGATGAAAACGATTCTTGGTATGAGAATGAATGTAGGAAGTTTAAACTACCCTATGACTTGGAGGAGGAGTTTCTAGGTCTTGCTAAGGAGGTACCTACTCAGAATGAAGACACTAATTCAGATGATGAAGACATTATTAACCTTGAAGAGTTCAAGGCAAGGAAGTCCAAGGGCAAAGTCAAAATGAAGAAGCTTGAAGACATACCTGAATCTTCAAATCAATCAATCAGAAGATCACAAAGGGAGAGCAAAAAACCTATTAGATATGGGTATGATACATCTCTTGTTACTAAACATTCTGTTTATCTTGCCAAAGATTTGTCAATTGAAGAACAAGGATCATATGAAGAAGCCATGACCAAGACAGAATGGAAAGAAGCTATAGATGAGGAGATTGAAGCACTCAAGGAAAGTGACACATGGGAACTACTACCAAAGAAAGAGTCCATGAAGGTAATATGATCCAGATGGATCTATAAACTCAAAAGAAATTCTGATGGGTCAATTAACAGGTACAAAGCCAGATTGGTAGCCAAGGGTTTTGCACAAACCCAACGCATTGACTATGAAGAGACATTCTCACCTGTGGCCAAGATGCCAACCATCAGAGTGTTGGTAAGTGTGGCTACATCAAAAAATTGGAACATGTATCAATTGCATGTCAAAAATACTTTCTTGAATGGATGGATTTCAGAGGAGGTATATATGTCACAACCTCCTGGCTATGAGGATCCTAATAAGGTAACATATGTATGCAAATTGAATAAAGTTCTATATGGATTGAGGCAGGCACCTAGGGCATGGAATCATAGGTTAACCACATACCTCCAAGACCAAGGTTTTATCATGAGCAAGGCAGACACTTCTCTATTCATCAAGAGGAGTAATTCAGAGGTAATATACCTATGTGTTTATGTTGTTGATATCATACTTACAGGTAATGATGTCAATGGAATAAGACAAATCAAGAACCGGATGATCAAGGAGTTCAAGATCAATGATCTTGGTCTACTAAAGTATTTTCTTGGGCTTGAGTTAGTCTATGCTAACTCTGGAATATACATTACTCAAAAAAAGTACATACAGGATATGTTGAAGAAGTTTCATTTGCAGGATGCCAAAGTTGCAAGTACTCCAATGGAGGTAAACCTAAAACTAAGTGCCCATGAAGGTGATGAAATTGATGATGTTACAGGTTACCAAAGTATAGTTGGAAGTTTGAATTATGCTACCTTAACAGGGATACACATTGCATATGGAGTTAGTGTGCTAAGTCAGTTTATGCACAAGCCAAGGGTACCTCACCTAGAAGCTGCCAAAAGAATATTAAAGTATCTCAAGGGTACACAACATCATGGTTTGTATTTCCCTTACACTTCAGACTTGGATATCAAGATCTATTCAGATGCAAATTGGGCACGATGCAAGGATGATAGGAGGAGCACTTCAAGATACATTTCATTTGCACGTGATAAACCAATATCATGGTCTTCAAAGGAGCAACCTATTGTTGCTTTGTCTTCTACAGAGGCAGAGTATAGAGGATTGGCTAATGCCACCCAAGAAGCCATATGGATCAAGCTATTGTATATAGAATTGGGTTTGTATACTAGCTCACCTTTGATCTTTGGAGATAATACAAGCTCACTTCACCTTGCAGCTAAACCTATCTATCATGCTAGGACCAAACATATAGAGGTCCATTACCATTATGTGAGAGAGAATTTATTAAGCAAGGACATTCAACTAACCTATGTATCAACCAACATGTAGTGTGCAGATCTGTTGACTAAAGCTTTGGATGGAACCAAACTTTGCAAGTTCAAAGCAATGATTAGATTGCAAGACCATTTCAGAGAAAAGCTCGTCGAGGTGATCACTGGTCAAAGTCTGCAATAGTCCTAAAAAATTGAGGGTAAAGGTTTACTTGCTAAATTGATTTCTCTGAGCATAGTTAGTCTTTTTAAGTGATATCACTTGGAATAGTTAGCTTGCTAAACTAATTAGATACCCCTAAAAGGAATTTTTCCAATTCCTACTGTGTTGGTAATATTGAGCAAAAGATACAGTAGGTGTCAAGTCAAAAATAGAAGGTTTTCTTGAGATCTTGAAGTCCAAAGTTATCTGTTTTGATTCAATCTTTACATACATCATTTCCAAAGTACATAGGCCATTTTATGGTGTCATTGGAAAGCTAAGGAGGTCCACTGATCAACTCTGAAGCATCAAAGAGCTGGTACAAAGTAGGATTTGGCAGTACCTACTCATTCTCTTGGAGTGTCCATCCATCATTCCCAAAAGCCATGTAGTAGGCAATGTAGCTCTTCTTTATGATCTTGAGGAACCCAAGGGGAAGCACCAAGTGCAGACAGGTGATGACATCAAGCATTTGGTGGTCAAGGTAGGAAATGTCAAAACTTCGGATAAGAATAGACATGTGTTGAGCACCAAGTGCAGACAGGTGATGACACCAAGCATTAAGGGGACAAGGTGGGAGATGTCAAAACTTTTAATGGGAATAGAAATATGTACCTACAATCACCAAGAATTTGATGAGTTTTGGACAGATAGTGGAAAAAGGTTTGTAGGTTAGGTTCAACAAATATGGAGCTTTGGTGGAGGACCCCCAACATGGATTCTAGAGAATTGCCAAGGGAGAAAAAAACAGGAAGATTATTTACATTTGAGCTTGAGGACACCAAAAATATTGCACTTTAAAGTTATACGGATCAAACATTGTCTGAGCTTGAAATTTGGCATAGAAGTTTAGGGCATATTGGTGAGAGAAGCTTGAAACAAATATGTAGAGATCAATGTGTGCTTGGGATATGTAATGTATCCAAGCAACATATGATCTATAAATGTGGTGCTTGTCAGTTTGGTAAATCAGAGAGGTTACCCTTTACAAAGAAAGGCTACATGCATGAGGATTATTTGGAACTTGTCCACACAGATATATGGGGACCAAGTAAGGATCCTTCCATTTCAAGCTCAAGGTACTATGTGTCATTCATTGATGATTTCAGTAGGTGGACTATATTGTACTTTATGAAGCATAAAGATGAAGTGTTCATTTCCTTTAAGAGGTATCTTGCACTTGTGTAAAATCAAATAGGAAGAAGTCTAAAGAGATTAAGGTCAAATGGAGGAGGTGAGTACTTCTCCAATGAATTTGATGCATTTTTGTAGGATAGAGGTTTCAAAAGGGACATTACTACAAGGTATACTCCTAAGAAAAATGGGGTAGGAGAGAGGAGAAACAGATTGATTGTGGAAACAACTAGATCAATGCTTAATGAAAAAAGTTCACCTAATTATTTGTGGGCAAAGAGTGTTTCTACTGTCACTTATCTTATTAATAGGTTGCCATCCAAATCACGATGGGATGACCCCATATGAAGCTTGGCATGGTAAGAGGCCATCACTTGATCATTGTAGAATATTTGGATGTGTTGCTTATGTGCATATTCCATCTCAAATTAGAGGTAAGCTAGACCTTAAGGTAGAGAAGTGCATCTTCATAAGTTATGATTTAAATAAGAAAGGATACAAGTTTTATAATCCATCCAAATAAGTATTTATGGTAAGTAGAGATGTTGTGTTTGATGAGAATGATTCTTGGTTTGAAAGTGAATGCAAGAAGGTCAAGTTGCCATATGACATGGAGGAGGAATTTCCAAGCCTCACCAAGGAGGAGCCTAGCACAACTGAAGACATCAAATCAGATGATGAGGAGATCATCAACTTGGAAGAGTTCAAAGCATGGAAATCAAAGGGCAAGGCCAAGATAAAGAGGTTCGAAGACCTACATGAATCATCTAAACAAGCTCTAAGGATATCAAAAAGTGAGAGTAAGAAGCCAATCACATATGGGTATGATACTTCATTAGTTACTAAGCATTCCATTTATCTTGCTAAGGATTCATCACTTGAAGAACCTTCTTCATATGAAGAAGCATGTACCAAGGTAGAATGGAAGGATGCTATGGATGACGAAATAGAAGTACTCTAGGAGAATGATACTTGGGAGCTAGTACCCAAGAAGGCATCAATGAAGGTAATTGGTTCTAGATGGATTTACAAAATCAAGAGAAATTCAGATGGATCCATAAATAGGTATAAAGCTAGACTTGTGGCTAAGGGTTTTGCAACCATCAGAGAATTGGTATGTGTGGCTGCATCAAGGAATTGGAATATGTATGAATTGGAGGTGAAAATGCTTTTCTAAGTGGCTGGAATTCAAAGGAGGTTTACGTGGCTCAACTTGTTGGCTATGAAGACCCAAGAAAGGTAAATTATGTGTGAAAATTGAACAAAGATCTTCATGGTTTGAAGCAGGCACCTAGGGCATTGAACCATAGGTTAACTACATACCTTCAAGATCAAGGATTTATGATGAGCAAGGCAGATTCTTCTTTGTTTGTCAAGAGAAGTAAGTCAAAGATGATATATTTATGTGTGTATGTTGATGACATCATACATACAGGTAGTGATGCCAATGACATCAAACAAATCAAGAACCAAATGATGCAGGAGCTCAAAATCAGTGACCTAGGGTTTCTGAAGTATTTTCTTGGACTTGAATTGGTCTACACAAATTCAAGAATTTACATTACTCAAAGGAAATATGTGCAGGACATGTTGAAGAAGTTAAACTTGGAGAATGCAAAGGTAGCTAGCACCCCTGTGGAGGTAAATCATAAATTAAGTGCTCATGAAGGTGATTTGCTTGAAGACATTGTAGCATATCAAAGCATAGTTAGAAGTCTAAACAATGCAACCTCAATAAGGATTGACATAGCTTGTGGAGTAAGTGTTTTAACTCAATTCATGCATAAACCTAGAGCACCTCACTTGGAAGCTACCAAAGGGATTTTGAAGTATCTCAAGGGTACTCAAAATCAAGGTCTTTACTTTCCATATACATCAGATTTGGACATCAAGCTTTACTCCGATGCAGATTGGGTTGGTCGCAAGGATGATAGGAGGAGTACTTCTGGTTATCTTTCTTTTGCAGGTGATAAGCCCATTTCATGGTCTTCTAAGAAGCAATTTCTACTGTTGCTCTATCTTCAAGAGAGGCTGAATACAGGGGATTAGCAAATGCTACACAAGAAGCCATATGGATTACATTGCTATATTCAGATTTGGGACTTCACACTCACTCACCTATGATCTTTGGTGACAATACAAGTTCTTTTCATCTTGTAGCCAATCCTTTCTATCATGCAAGAACCAAGCATATAGAAGTACATTATCACTATGTTAGAGAGAAACTATTGAGCAAGGAGATTCAATTGGCATATGTATCTATTTATTGACCAAAGCACTTGATGGTACTCAACTTTGCAAGTTTAAAGCTATGATTGGATTGCAAGACATTCAAGAAGAATCATGAAGAAGTCCAAGCCAAGATGTTTCGCTTGAGCGGGAGCTATTGACACAAATACAAGCCTTCACATTTGGCTTAACTTGGAGGATTATATGTAGAGGCATGTGATGAGTCACATGAACCATTGGTTGTAATACTTGGACATTTACCACTTGTAAACTGTTTTGATCTTGAGAGAATCTTGTGACTCCATACATCTCGTGAGATAGAAGCTAGGAATTGCATTTGGTAGAACCACTCCTAACTTATAAGAATACTGTTAGATGGAGCCTCATTTGAATTTCAAATTCAATCTGGAAGAGAAACACTTATATAATAGCTTGTAAATCTTGTATGTTGTATGGCTCTTCTAGGAGCTCAACTACTGATCATTTGTAGAGGTTGAGTAGCATACATCATTGCTTAATCATCTCACTATCATTTGGCATTATCATAGTGCCAATTATTTTGTAAAATCATGTGCCATAATAGATATCTTTCATTGATCTCAACTATTCACTTCTCTGCTATGTCTACTCAGAATAGTGTACTTGGGATGACCATATCGTAGTGATTTCTTCACCATTTTTCATTTTCTATAGCTTTTTGGAGCAAGCTTAAAGTCTACTTCATGCTGAAAAAGTTTCAAGGCATTTTCTTTAGTCGATTTGGGGAAATCCACGTCGAAGTACTCTCTGGTCATTCTATATATAGTTCCAAAAATATGGAGCATAAGCATCTACTTGCTAAAGTGATTTCTTACTGTGTGATTCATCATTTTAAGTGACTTCACTTGTAATCATTAGCTACGTAAGCTAATTAGATATCATCAAAAGTATTTTGATCAATTTCTACTATACTACAAGCACTAAGCAAAGGATCCAGCAGGTGTCAAGACCAAAACAGCAAGTTTTTGGTCAATAGCTACTTGTGAAGTTATCTGTTTTGATCTAATTGTTTGAAGCATCATATCCGAAGTACACGGGTACTTATTTAGTGTCATTTGCAAGCTAAGTGCAGCAGTACCACCTCACTTCCTTGAGGTATCCATCCAGGTCTTCCAACAAAGATTAGACAGAGAGTATGATTCTTCATCTTTTATAAGATCTATTGTTCTTATTTTTGCTCAAAAAGAGGTTAGTGAAGAAGACAATGGAACCAAAAGTTTGTACTACTACCATATTACTTCCTACAAAAGAGCAAACCAGATGGGATCTAAGGGATGCACAAGCACTTTCCTATATTTCTATGGGAGTGAAGACACATATCATACCCCAAATCAGGTCATGTAGAGCCTCTGCTTTGGCTTGGTTGGCTAGGATAGCTCATCTTAGAAGATGGATAGCCAATACAATGATGAAAGTTGGTGAGTCAGTTTAGTCATATATTTTGAAGCTGAAGGATTCATGAGACCAATTACTTAGTGTGAGAGTCATTATTTCATATCAATAGATGGTAAGCATACTTCTAAACTCACTTCCATCTTCAAGTCATGCTTTTGTTACTTCTTTATCTCTTTCTACAAGAGATAGAGAACTTTTATTTGAAGAGTTATAGTTCTTGTTACTTCAAGATGATCAACAAAAGATTATGCAAGAGAATGATGAAGCTATGTTATCATCATCAAAGGGGAAGAAGAAGTTGGCAGTGATAACAAGTTTTTTCGCAATTGCTTTTGGTATTTTTTTGTGATGTCGTTTCATGATTGCTTAATTTTGAGTTGATTTTTCTTTTTTGAAACATGATTTTTACATAGAATGAAGAAGCTACATAAGGAGTGTTAGAGCAAGCAATCTACAAATTCACCTACTCTAGAATACACTGATTTTCTTAAGCAAGAAACATTTTTTGTTAGATAGCATATGACCCAACTCTTAGCTTTTCTTCATGTTCACAAAAGAAAAAACAAAAAATATATATATAAAGAGAGAAAGTACGTAATGTAGAAGTCTTTCCTTAGATTTAGGAAAATCAGTTGCATGATTTAATGAAAGAAATGGCTACACGGTGATTGTTTGCCGCTACAACTCACATGTATATATTGATCATTTGATAATAGAACATTTCCGAGTGACTGCGACAGTGCTATACTGTTTATATCTATGAGTCGACTCCCTTGTAGTTTCTCTCTCCCTGTGTGATATTATTCTCTTCTCTGTTCAGTTCGTGAAGCATCTCTTCTTATCTCATGAAGAGCATGCCTTGTCATATGAGTATGGATTATCACACATATGCAATCAATATGTTCTACACTCAGCAATCACATATTATTAGTTAAAGATGAAGTCATATTACCTCAGGTTCTGTTCGATCTCATTTTGTAGTGAAGAAATCTGGATCTTCAGATCGTATCATATGAAGCATCATTTCATTGCTCTACTGGCTGAATAGTGTACTAGCATTATGTGGTCATAAGATCGACTGGGATTTCCATCAAGTATACTATTGTGAAGTGTAAGGTCATTCGTACTATCATAAGTATGATTAATGATGCGCTGACTCTTCTGAAGGGTACTATTATCTTTAACGACTCCATTGTTGGTGTGAGAACAATACTTCTCATCTATCATGATCGGTGCATGGTTTCTACCATACAACATCTACTTCAATAACCACCAACCGGCTGGAAGATCTAGTGATGAACGCATGGTTTCAATAGATTCTAAATGTCATGATTGATCAACGTTATTGACGTGAATTCTTAATTATCACAGCCTATCTTACTTATCGCGAAGAGAATCACTACATAGTGATGAACCAATTTTATGCATGACCCATATATCATATATGCACATCATCTGTTGTCATGTCACATATGAAATATTAATGTAATCTCATGTTGTCAAACTATGACATGGTACAGATTACGAAGTTGCAGTCATTGTCATTCATTAACATGATTGACTATACTTCTTGAAATCTACTCATAACATATTCATTTGCTGTTAGCATTTCAATGTAACTCAAAGTTTAGTGCAGATACTGAAGCATTTCTTTTGGGACAGTCATCAGTATTAGTTTCCTCATCGAGTTGACTTGAAAGGTTCAGTTTTTTGTTTCACTGCATATCAAATCACCAATACTTTTGTAATCACACATGTCTATGCGATACTTACAGTAGAAGCTTGCGGAAACTAAGACATACTTTTATTTGCGTCAAGCCTCTCTGTATTAGTATTCCCTTGATTAAGATGGACATAATCATATTGTGATCTCCTCCATCCACGTTTCGGCATGTAAAAGAAATTTTCATTCACAGTGGTATCAGAGCCATCATGGAAGCTACCCTAAGCCGTTCATAGTTATTTTCAACTTCCCAATCAATGTTTTTTTTTTGTTAATTATTTATGAAGCAGATGGATCAACTTGCATTGAAGGAAGATACCCAACATCTATGAAGTAATTTGCTGTAGTAACACTATCATTTCGTAGCTTGAGAAAGGCAGCAAATTTCTTCGAAGAAAAGTGAGGATGGTCCCACGAAGATCAATCTAACTGCTACGAGGAGGATAAAGAAAGGAGGTGGATAAAGAAAGGAGGTGCAGAAGATATCTAACTGCTATGAGGAGGATAAAGAAAGGAGGTGCAGAAGATATCTGCCATGTACGAAGAGATTTTTGGTGACACAAGCTGTAGCATTCATAACACGACCCTTCGTCACATCAAAAGTAGGACAAAGATTCCTTCAGTGTATTGCCTGAACAGAATACATACTACTACAACTATAGAGACACCGATGTAGACTCAACCCCTACATTCCCTGTATCGCCTCATCCATACTATACTGTAGCTTCTACAAGCTTACAATCATGCTACCTCTCTAAAGTAAGGATGTGCATGCTTATATGCATGATCAAAGCTTGTGACGATCAGATAGAGGTCACGGATCGAAGACAACTACACTGAAGAACTAAGCATGGCTACCGTCAACATCAGTTGCAAGTACATCGCAAGGTTGAAATGGATTGTCTCAAGGGGATTGCAAAACCAGAAGCCTGAAGGTCAAACGGGGCAAGCATCATTGCAGATCTGAAGAATACATTTATAAGGACAAAGAAGTTGCTGCCTACATCATGCTGATCATGTTGGAAGCAAGTAACATGTTCCAAGAAATAATGCTATTGATAGCATTCGGGTTTGCATACTGTCTACATCACATATGTATATACGTATAACTCACAATCACTGGTATATATGATTATATGCAGAGATCATTCGTCTTTTCAGCGTTATACACACTGTTAACCTTTCTAAGGCATGGGAGTGTTAATCACTGTATGATGCAACCTCGATGGAATATTTTGTGGATATAATAAAGGTAAACTGCAGGCTCATATAAACTTCTTTATACCCTATGGCAGGATATGTAGTTAATACTACATGCAAGTTGCACATTGCAAGTCACGTTAAATGTCAATATATTCTTCAGCTCAAACTCATCTTGAAGGTCACTTCAAGATAATCAAGTCATAAAATGCGTTCACAGTGAAAGCTCTCACATGCTATCATGTTCCATGAGCACAACTTGTAAAATTATTGTCGGGTATGCTATCATTACTTCATATTGAAGTCCATGTTTCTCTTTTATGATCCGAGGCATCTCCATGCAAGTCAACCTTGCAAGGATTCAAGGATATATCGAGCTCTCTATTCAAGGCTACAAAGGCATTTATGGTAACTCCTTCTTATTGTAAAGGGACTGTCAAAGGTCTTGAAGAAGTGTTTTGAAGAATCGGCATCAAAAGGAGGCTAGCATCATCAACCTATAAAGAAAGCACGGGATGAAGATGAAAGCTCAAAGGACTCAACACTAGAAGATCATTCTTTTCAAAGAAGGGTTGCAACTCAAGGCTTAAGGCAAGGCTCGTCATCAACTACAAATAATTGCAAAATAAGAAGGTATACACAACCTACAAAGTCAAAGGATGAATTTGATGGTAAAATCAAAAGTTCCTATTTACAAGCTCCTAGTAATTGAAGACCAATTAGTTCATTTCAAGAAGGCATTTTTTCTCATTAAAGTACTCAATTGGTATTGTTCATCAATTCGGTATCCCTATTGATAGAGTTTCATTTCTTATGATCCTTGTGCACTTAAAACTATGGTTAGGATCAATGTTCTTATTGTTCTATCTTGAGGAATACCCATTCTTTAGCATCAAAATCACCCTTAAGCCTTCTCTTGTTACATGAAAGATTATCACCATTGTAAAGTGAGTCTCTATCACTTACTTTTGTATCACAAAGAAGATCTTATAGATCTTATGGCCATTGATATGTACCACTCAAAGCTCCATATTCTCTTTATTGAGTTATGAACATAGAGCAAGAAATTTGTACTTGTAAATTAGTGCTATTCAAGCACATCAAAAGATTGTATTTGCAGCCAAGTGCTTCCTAAGCACTTCTCCATTGTTGAACAAGAAGGATTCGAAGAAGAAGATTCAAGTGACCGAGGCAAAGACCGTGGACGTCACTACTCAAGGAGCTCATTATGAAGCTCACCTCTCCATACCAATTGGAAGAAGCAAAAATCAAACAATAGCAAGAAGAAAGTGCATTCAATGCACTCAAAGTAAAGACTTCCTCACCATAGGAAGATGAAGAATGTGCACTCAATGCACACAAAGATGAAGAAGAAGACTTCTTCACAAAATGAAGAAAAGGAAGGTGTACTCAACACACCTAAACTAATGTAAAAACATTACTCTACTCTACTTGTAGAGACATAAGCACTTTATATGTGCTATCACAAGTCGATTTGACTTAAATAAAAATTTGTATGGACTCTCATTTATAAAGAGTCATTCAAAAGGCTACATATTATCACACACATTGGATCTTATGTAAAAACAAGTAAAGCACTCAAATCCCCTTCATTACCAACCATTGTAGATTAAAAGGTTGATCACATATACAAGTGGTGTGAGCACTTGTTTCTACACATAGAAGGTGTAAACAACATGAAGTTTGATCAAGAAGCTGGGATCTTGATTAGCTTCATTTCTTTATGTAAAAGAAGTCATCAAACAAGTGAAGGAATAGAATCACTCTAGAGCTAGAGCAATGCTCGCTCCAAGATGAGTGAGGGAAAACCACAACCTCCGAACTTTGCACTAGACAAAGTTAAGTTGTTATACACAAATGGCAAAAGCCATAGATAAAGCACTTTTGTAGCTTTGTAACTTGTTTGAAACCTCCATATGTATTATGATGAAAAGAGCTCATGTATTCAAGCTCTTGTATTCGAAGTACTATGTAAAAGATGTTGGGAGAGATGGTTGGATGCACTCAGAAGATTGAGTTGGTACTGCTAATCCTGCTTTGCACCAGCCCTCTTTGATCCTTTTCTCTGATTCTACTCCTTGATGCCGTAACGAAGACTGAGCCTTGCGGAAACCGCCACGCCAAGAAGAACTAAGTTAGAGTGATTCAGAAATTCTCTCTAATCAATCAATAGCTTAGCAAAGTCTAGCACTCAACATATAAGACTGTGCTCTAACTTTACTGGAAAAATTTCACCGAAATTTCACCGGACTGACACTAGACTGACACCGTAATCGTACCGGAATTGTACCGGAATGAACTTCAATTCTGTTTATAATTACTTCAAGTGAACATACATGAAGTAAGGAAGTGACGCGTGAACTTTGTTAACTTACTGAACTCTTTCTGAAGTTTAAGGAAAAAACTCCTCTAGTTCAGACAGCCTCTTTCCGGTCAGACTTTGTACTGTGTGTAGATATCTTTTTCACCGGAAAGATTGATCAACTAAAAATAGAGATGTCTAGCTATAGAGTGAGCTATCTCTCATACGAAGCTTCGCATTACTCTGCGAGATCTACTTCGTTCTTCTACCGGAAATTACTCGTTTACTGTAAGAACTGTAACAGTGAGCACTTCGACCACGATTTCTTGAAATTGGCTGAACCAAGTTGGTTCAAACTTTGTATGCTTGTAGTATGCTTTGAGCTGAATCTATCAAGCTTTGAATCACTTGATTTGGTTATGTAGGTAGTGAGATATGTCTCTTTGAAGTTGACAGTAGTTGAATTGGTACACTTAGAGAATAACAGAGATGATGAATGTAAATATTTGTATTAGATCATGTAAATGTACATTCCCATTGGCATGATAAACATAGCTCAATGGTACTCAGAGGTGTAGGCTATAGAGTAGACCTCACACACTCAATGATTGATACAGTAACGCCTCGGGATGAGTGAAGAACAACTACGACTTTTGATTTGTAGTTTTTATAGGAGTTGAGTGAGAGCTTGAATTAGAATTCAAATCAATCTCCTAAAATTTTTCACCTAAAAAAGTTGATTGAGATATTCTCTCAATCAGTCAACAACCTTTTCCGCGACTTTCAATCAATTAGGCGTGATTGCATAATGCGCCCAGTCACTAAGACTTTTACAAGAGGTAAAAATGGTAATAGTTCATAAGCATAAGTTCCTATGACTCTTGCTTCATGTAGAGATATTCTTCAAGGGTTCCAAGCCAAAGGTGAAGGCTTGAATTGCACCAACAGCTCCCCCTCAAGCCAGACATTTTGGCTCAAGTCTTCAACTTCATTCTTCAATCACATCCTGCAATCCAATCATGGATTTGAATCTCCATAACTTGTTTCCATCCAAAGCTTTAGTGAGTAAATCTGCACATTGCATGTTAGTAGACACATAAGTCAACTGAATGTCTTTGCTTAGCAACTTTTCTCTCACATAGTGGTAATGAACCTCTATGTGTTTTGTCCTAGCATGATATATTGGATTAGCTGCAAGGTGAAGAGAACTTGTGTTGTCACCAAAGATAATTGGTGGCCTTGTATATATGCCTAACTCTATATACAGAAGCTTCAACCAGATAGCTTCTTGAGTGGCATTGGCTAGCCCTCTATACTCTGCTTCAGTAGATGACAAAGCTACTGTAGGTTGTTTCTTGGCTGACCAAGAAATAGGTTTATCACCTGCAAAACATATGTATCCTGATGTGCTTCTCCTATCATCCTTGCATCCTGCCCAATCTGCATCTGAATACACTTTAATATCAATGTCTGATGTATAAGGAAAGTACAAACCATGGTTCTGAGGTCCCTTTAGAAACTTCAAGATCTTCTTTGCTGCCTCTAGGTGAGGTACCCTTGGTTTGTGCATGAATTGGCTTAGCACACTAACTCCATATGCTATGTCAATTCTAGTCAAGGTAGCATAATTCAAACTACCTACCATACTTTGATATCCTGTAATGTCTTGGACTTCATCACCTTCATGAGCACTAAGTTTTAGGTTGACTTCCATAGGAGTACTTGAGACTTTAGCTTCGTGCAAATTAAACTTCTTCAACATGTCTTGAATATACTTCTTCTGAGTAATGAAGATACCTGAATTTGTATAAATCAATTCAAGACCTAAGAAGACCTAAATCATTGATCTTGAATTCCTTCATCATCTGTCCTTTGATGTGTCTAATCCCACTGACATCATTACCTGTAATGATGATGTCATCAACATAAACACACAAGTAGATTACTTCTGTACTACTCCTCTTTATGAATAGAGATGTGTCTGCCTTACTCATCACAAATCCTTGGTCTTGGAGATATGTTGTCAACCTGTAGTTCCATGCTCTAGGTGCCTGCTTCAATCCATATAGAGCCTTCTTCAATTTACAAACATAATTTACCTTCTCTGGATCTTCATAGCCAGGTGGTTGTGACATGTAGACTTCTTCAGATATCCATCCATTCAAGAATGCATTCTTGACATCTAATTGGTACATGTTCCAATTCTTGGATGCAGCTACACTCACCAAAATTCTGATTGTTGGCATCTTAGCCACAGGAGAAAATGTCTCCTCATAATCAATGCCTTGGGTTTGTGCAAAACCCTTGGCTACCAACCTAGCTTTGTACCTGTTAATTGTTCCATCAGAGTTCCTCTTTAGCTTGTAGATCCATCTGGATCCTATCACCTTCATAGAATCCTTCTTGGGTACCAAGTCCCAAGTGTCACTCTCCTTGAGAGCTTCTATTTCTTCATCCATAGCTCCTTTCCATTCTGGTTTGGTAATTGCTTCTTCATATGTACCTGGTTCTTCATTCAACAAATCCTTTGCAAGATATACAGAATGCTTAGTTACAAGAGAAGTGTCATACCCATATCTGATAGGCTTCTTACTTTCTCTCTGAGATCTCCTCATTGCTTGAGTTGAGGATTCTGGTATATCCTCTAGCTTCTTCATTTTCATCTTTCCTTTGGACTTCCATGCCTTGAATTCCTCAAGGTTAATTGTGTCATCATCATCTGAACTTGAGTCTTCTTTCTAGATTGGTTCCTCCTTGGTGAGCTTCGGGAAGTCTTCTTCTATGTCATAAGGTAGACTAACCTTCCTGCATTCATTTTCATACCATGAGTCATTCTCATCAAAGATGACATCTCTGCTTGAAACCTTTGTTTGAGGGGTTGTAGAATCTGTACCCTTTCTGGTTCAAGTCATAACCAATAAAGATACATTTTTCAGCTTTAGGGTCTAGCTTTCCCCTTACCTGTGAGGGAATATGCACATATGCTACACAACCAAAAATTTTGCAATGATCCAATGATGGTCTCTTACCATGCCAAGCTTCATAAGGTGTCATGCCATCAAGAGACTTTGATGGCAACCTGTTAATGAGATAGGTGGCAGTAGATACACTCTCTGCCCAAAGATAATTTGGTAATTTCTTTTCATTAAGCATAGACCTTGCTGTTTCTACAATGAGTCTATTTCTTCTTTCAGCTACCCCGTTTTGTTCAGGTGAGTACCTTGTGGTTATCTCCCTCTTGATGCCTCTTTCCTGCAAGAAGTCTTCAAACTCATTTGAGAAGTATTCTCCTCCTCCATCTGACCTTAGCCTTTTCAAGTTTCTTCCTGTTTGGTTTTCAACCAGTGCAACATACTTCTTGAAACAATTAAACACTTCATCTTTATGTTTCATAAAGTGTAAGACAGTCCATCTGCTATAGTCATCAATGAAGGACACATAATACCTTGATCCTGAAATGGAAGGGTCCGTGCTAGGTCCCCAAACATCTGTGTGCACCAAGTCAAGGTAGTCTCCATGCATAAAACCTTTCTTTGAATAGGGCAATCTGTGTGACTTACCAAACTGACAAGCTCCACACTTGTATATCATGTGTTGCTTGGATACATTAGGTATCCCAAGCACACATTGATCCCTGCACATTTGCTTTAAGGTCCTTTCACCAATGTGACCTAACCTCTTGTGCCATATTTCTAATTCTGAAAGTGTTTGATCCTTGTAATTGTATAAAGCAATGTTTTTGGTGTCTTCAAGCTCAAAAGTAAATAATCTACCTGATTTTTCTCCCTTGGCTATTCTTCTGAATCCATGTCTTGGGTCCTCCACATATGCTCCATGTTGATTGAATGTGACCTGTAAACCTTTCTCCACAATCTGACCAACACTCATTAGATTCTTGGTAATAGTTGGAACATAAAGTACTCTGCTCAATAAGTTCTGATTACCATCACTAGTCTTTACATTACCAACCTTTACAACAGAATGCTTAGTATCATCACCTATCTGTACCTGATGTTTGCCCTTGGGTTCTTCCAAATCAGAGAGTAGTGCCACATTACCAGCTACATGGTTAGAACACCCTGAATCAATATAAAATAAATGATCATCATTTGTACCTTCCTTGGAGGTCATATTCATGATCAATAGGGAGTCATCTTGCTCCTCTGTGTAGTTGTTGTAATCCCTTCTATTTCTGAATCCACCTTGGTAGTTACTATTGTGGTTGTGGTTGTAATTGTTGTTGTACTGATTGTTGTATCCATTGTAGCCTTGGTGTTGGTTGAATCTGCCTCTACCTTGAGAGTATCCACCTCTTTGATAGCCTCTTCCTCTCTGATTCTTATAATTTCTGTAGCACTCATCTGTGGTATGGTTAGACAATCCACAAATGTTGCATGGTGATGAGTTGTAGGGTCTCCCCCTACCTTGCTTACTTCCTCTGCCTCTACCTCTTGAAGATCTACCTCTCCCTGCATAGTTTGCTTGGGAGGTAGAGACTTCTTCATCAACCTTCTTACTTTTACCTTTATCTTTAACCTTCTTATCAGTGTATAGAGCAGAGGGGTTGTTACCTTTTGATTGTTCTCCATTCTTTGTAAGCTTTGCTTCATGTGTGAAGAGTTGACCAATCAGGGTTGTTAGATCAGGAGCATGTATGTCCATGTATAGGTCCATTGCTGTGGTAAAGCTCTCCCATTTGTCATCAGCCTTTAGTCCATTGATTACCTGCCTTACTATTTGTTCCTCTTCAATCTCCTCTCCAATACTTGCCAGTTGATTTGCAATGTCTTTGACCCTAGTGACAAAATCTGAAATTGATTGCTTTGATTGCTTCCTAAGAGTAGTGAATTCAATCCATAGTTGATTCTTTCTGGCCCTTGTACTTGATGAAAAATATGTTGACAAGGTTTCCCAAGTCTCTTGGGAAGTCTTGCAATTCCTTATGTGAGGTAAAAGGAAATCAGATATAGAGTTAAGAAGATAAGACCTTGCCAGAGCACCTTTTGCACACCATGTGTTGAGCCTTTCTTGTTCATCTTTGGTGGGTAGGCCTCTAGCTTTGAATGAGGGCAATTCCTCATCTCCTGATATGAATCCAAATAAGCTTCTTCCTTGTAGATAGGTCTTCATCCTTAGAGACCAGGCTTGGTAATTGTTCCTGTCCAATTTGTCAATGAATGAAGGAAAACCATCTCCCATGTTACCTTATTTGCTCTGATACCACTGTTGGAAGAGATGGTTGGATGCACTCAGAAGATTGAGTTGGTACTGCTAATCCTGCTTTGCACCAGCCCTCTTTGATCCTTTTCTCTGATTCTACTCCTTGATGCCGTGACAAAGACTGAGCCTTGCGGAAACCGCCACGCCAAGAAGAACTAAGTTAGAGTGATTCAGAAATTCTCTCTAATCAATCAATAGCTTAGCAAAGTCTAGCACTCAACATATAAGACTGTGCTCTAACTTTACTGGAAAAATTTCACCGAAATTTCACCGGACTGCCACTAGACTGACACTGTAATCGTACCGGAATTGTACCGGAATGAACTTCAATTCTGTTTATAATTACTTCAAGTGAACATACATGAAGTAAGGAAGTGACGCGTGAACTTTGTTAACTTACTGAACTCTTTCTGAAGTTTAAGGAAAAAACTCCTCTAGTTCAGACAGCCTCTTTCCGGTCAGACTTTGTACTGTGTGTAGATATCTTTTTCACCGGAAAGATTGATCAACTAAAAATAGAGATGTCTAGCTATAGAGTGAGCTATCTCTCATACGAAGCTTCGCATTACTCTGCGAGATCTACTTCGTTCTTCTACCGGAAATTACTCGTTTACTGTAAGAACTGTAACAGCAAGCACTTCGACCACGATTTCTTGAAATTGGCTGAACCAAGTTGGTTCAAACTTTGTATGCTTGTAGTATGCTTTGAGCTGAATCTATCAAGCTTTGAATCACTTGATTTGGTTATGTAGGTACTGAGATATGTCTCTTTGAAGTTGACAGTAGTTGAATTGGTACACTCAGAGAATAACAGAGATGATGAATGTAAATATTTGCATTAGATCATTTAAATGTACATTCCCATTGGCATGATAAACATAGCTCAATGGTACTCAGAGGTGTAGGCTATAGAGTAGACCTCACACACTCAATGATTGATACAGTAACACCTCGGGATGTGAAGAACAACTGCGACTTTTGATTTGTAGTTTTTATAGGAGTTGAGTGAGAGCTTGAATTAGAATTCAAATCAATCTCCTAAAATTTTTCACCTAAAAAAGTTGATTGAGATATTCTCTCAATCAATCAACAACCTTTTCCGCGACTTTCAATCAATTAGGCGTGATTGCATAATGCGCCAAGTCACTAAGACTTTTACAAGAGGTAAAAATGGTAATAGTTCATAAGCATAAGTTCCTATGACTCTTGCTTCATGTAGAGATATTCTTCAAGGGTTCCAAGCCAAAGGTGAAGGCTTGAATTGCACCAACAAAAGACTATATCCTTCAAAGATCACATAAAAGGGTTCTCAAATTGAAGGGGAAATATTCTTGAAGGAAGGTGCTACATCAACATGAAGCATTCAAAAAAGAAGACGTTATCAAATGGAGCCATCTTTTGAAGCAACGAACAAAGCCAAGATCCACCACATGGAGCAAAGGATTACATCAATGGAATACATCAACTCATGAAGAAAAGACATCAACAAGAGGATAAAAGCTAAGCTTGGAAACATCAAATCAAAGACACTTCAAAAGGAGCAAAAAAAGTGATTCCACATTTGAAGAAAATTCAACGATCAAAAGCAACTTCAAGGAGCTATTCACAAAGAGAGACATCATCAAACCACAATGAAGTAAGCAGTACATCGATGGACATGAAGTTACTACTTGAAGATTTCAAGAAGTCAATCAACAAGGACTAAGGAGATCTTTGCATCAAATGATCTAAGCCATCAAGATCAAGAAGGAATTCGTCATCAACGTATGAAGAACGATCAGCTCAATGAAGCAAACCACTACATCAAAAAGAAGAGCATCAACTATCAATTAAATGACTACATCAAGAGAAGAGCATGAAGAAGAATCAACTATGAAGATATACGAAGAACAGGAGAAAGAAGAAGGAAGCAAAATTAAAAAGATTTCAAGGCTAAGAAAACACACATCAAAGGGGAGACAAAAAGAAGAACGACAAGCCAAGAGGGAGAGAAGAGCACTACAAAAAAGATTGAGTGAATTTGAAGATTGAAAATTCACCTACTCTAGAATACACTGATTTTCTTAAGCAAGGTACATTTTTCGTTAGATAGCATATGACCCAACTCTTAGCTTTTCTTCATGTTCACAAAAGAAAAAACAAAAAATATATATATAAAGAGAGAAAGTACGTAATGTAGAAGTCTTTCCTTAGATTTAGGAAAATCGGTTGCATGATTTAAGGAAAGAAATGGCTACGCGGTGATTGTTTGCCGCTACAACTCACATGTATATATTGATCATTTGATAATAGAACATTTCGAAGTGACTGTGACTATGCTATAATGTTTATATCTATGAGTCGACTCCCTTGTAGTTCATCTCTCCCAGTGTGATATTATTCTCTTCTCTGTTCTGTTCGTGAAGCATCTCTTCTTATCTCATGAAGAGCATGCCTTGTCATCTGAGTATGGATTATCAGGCATATGCAATCAATATGTTCTACACTCAACAATCACATATTATCAGTTATAGATGAAGTCATATTACCTCGGGTTCTGTTCGATCTCATTTTGTAGTGACAAAATCAGGATCTTCAGATAGTATCATACAAAGCATCATTTCATTTCTCTATTGGCTGAATAGTGTACTAGCATTATGTGGTCAGAAGATCGACTGTGATTTCCGTCAAGTATACTGTTGTGAAGTGTAAGGTCGTTTGTACTATCACAAGTATGATTAATGATGCGCTGACTCTTCTGAAGGGTACTATTATCTTTAACGACTCCACTATTGGTGTGAGAACAATACTTCTCATCTATCATGATCGGTGCATGGTTTCTACCATACAACATCTACTTTGATAACCACCAACCGGCTGGAAGATCTAGTGATGAACGCATGGTTTCAATAGATTCTATATGTCATGATTGATCAATGTTATTGACGTGAATTCTTAATTATCACAACCTATCTTACTTATCGCGAAGAGAATCACTGCATAGTGATGAACCAATTTTATGCATGACCCATATATCATATATGCGCATCAGCTGTTGTCATGTCACATATGAAATATTAATGTAATCTCATGTTGTCAAACTATGACATGGTACAGATTACGAAGTTGCAGTCATTGTCATTCATTAACATGATTGACTATACTTCTTGAAATCTACTCATAACATATTCATTTGCTGTTAGCATTTCAATGTAACTCAAAGTTTAGTGTAGAGACTGAAGCATTTCTTTCGGGACAGTCATCTGTATCAGTTTCCTCATCGAGTTGAATTGAAAGGTTCAGTTTTTTGTTTCACTGCATATCAAATCACCAATACTTTTGTAATCACATGTCTATGTGATACTTATAGTAGAAGCTTGCAGAAACTAAGACATACTTTTATTTGCGTCAAGCCTCTCTGTATTAGTATTCCCTTGATTAAGATGGACATAATCATATTGTGATCTCCTCCATCCACGTTTCCGCATGTAAAAGAAATTTTCATTCACAAGGAGGCCATGGGATCATTGTTCAATTGTTCATCATCACTAAAGGTGATCAAGGAGGTGCTCTACAAGGAGGATTTTGGAGGAGGTGTGCTCTACATCATGTACTTATTTGGAGGAGTTAGTGTCAGCTCACCATCAGCATCACTTACTCAGTTATTGTTGTTGAAGATTCACCCACTAATTAGATATAAAGAGATGGACATATGAAGGATAAGAAAGACAAAGAAAAGCAGAAATAAAGCATTAAAAAATTCAAGCCTTAGTGAGGGGACAAATTCACACTTGTAATATAGTTCATAAAAACTTCTAGAATTAAGAGTTTTGAATCTCGGAGCATCAAGTAGATATGTATATATAAGTGTGTACTTGAGCCAAGAAGACTCAAGGACTTGTGCCAATGAGACTATACCTCAATTGCCACACAAGTGCATATAGTGGGATCTTTAACACACATTTAAATGTCAATCCTAAGGAACGACTTACCAAGTGTATGAAGACTTGTGCACACGTGATGGATAATGAAGTGGTTTAGCTAGCATGCATGAGAAAAGACTACTACCTCTCACACTTACTGAAACACTGAAAGTGTTTGCCGCAAGCCTCTTTTCAGCAGTTTTGGTATTTTGAGGTTTTCTCCCAGCCCAGAACTCCGAATATAGGCAATAGGGTACGCGTTTCGAAGCTCTCGACGAGACGCATCCAACGGTGGTGGTTTCACTCAATTCTGACCACTCTGCTTCAAGTTATGGCAAAAACAGTGAATGACGGGAATCCCAAATACCCGCGCCACAGCTTCTCCTAGCTTACGCACGCACTACAGCAGCTCAAAACAAAGGGGAAGGGGTAGACAACAGTCCTACACATGCATTTCAAGCATAACACACACATACAAGAGCAAAATGAAGATCAAAATCGGCAAGAAAGAGGCAAACTCGAAAATTCAGAAGAGCTCCTTGTTCACAATGGCAAGAGTTTTCTACAAAGAGTCACAAAGTGACTTATATACATGAGCCCTAAGTTTGGTCCTTTCACACAAGTGACCGGCACTTTATTCACTAAGAGACTAATTTCCTACTATTGTACATGGGTAATCTCTACTTTTCTGCGGGGATGCATCTAGAGGACTCCTCTAGTGCATTTACAAGGGAAAATATATTACAAGAATAAATATGATACAAAAATATGTAGTCCAAATCGGAAAAATTTTGGGGCCCGTTTTTTTCTCTGCTTTGTGCGCTCTTTGGCTCTGCAACACTCTCCTCCTCTTCATCTCTGTCGTCCCTTGACAGACTTTGCTTCCCGCACGCGTCCAATGGTCAGTGTTGCCTGATTCTTGATCTTGCATTACGTTTTAGAGGCGCTCTGCTTTTCTCCGCACGCTCCCCTTGGTCAGTGTTGTCTGTAGTTAAACAGACATGCAGATTCGATGGCCTTCTTGATTCAAGCTCTACTACTCGAGAGCCTGTTGCACTTGTCTTGCCTGTTGACTCGGGTTGCCACGCACGCCATCAGTGACTAGGAATGTGCTGTTCTTAGTCACCCTCTTAAACTTTTCAGCCTCTACCCCTTTATAACTTTTGGTCCTCTGATTTGTCCTGGTTGCACACATCTGACCCTGTTGTATTGCTTTGAGGCTGTTTACTTCTTTCCACCGTGCATGACCTGGATGATTTGCCTTTTTGCCTGATGCGTGCCCCTGCGAGGCTCTGTGCAGAGATGGGTAATGCGCCCCTGCGGGGCTTCCTGCAGAGATGTATCTTCAGATCTTGCTTTTTAGTGAAGCTGCTTCTTTCGTTGTCTTCTTCTTTTCTTCTTCTTACTTGATTCTCCCTCAACACTGCCCCCCTCCTGGACTCTGTCGTCCCTGACAGGCTTTGATAAGCGACGGGCATATGTTTGATAAACTCTTTGCTCTATATCATTTAGCTGATTTGCTTCACGTATCATGAGTTGTTTCCATTGTTCTGCCTTCACACCGTCATTGGGTGGCTGTCTGTGATCTGCGAAGAAGCTTAGTTCATATGCCACTAGTCTGGCATTTAGATTAGATGACATCTTCAAAAAGATTTCGGAATCTATTTCAAAAAATCCTGTAAAGAAAGCTTCTTCGAAAGTCTGCATATATACACTTGGCAAGAACATAATTCTAGAATAATATGCCATTATTGTTGGACAAAATGAAGGGTTTACCTGGAATGCATATGGCGCTGCTTGCCAATGCACTCGTAGTGTGGGATGTTTCTCCAAAAATTTTCGCCGCCACACTGGTTGCGCAGCTTCAAACTCTTCTTTAGTGTATGCGAATGTATCATGTTTGAAATTTAGCTGCTCATCCGGACTCTTCCTTGTAATCTTTATTATATAGCGTCTAGTCTTTTCTTTCAAGAGTCCATAGGGAATATTGAAGGGCTTCATGATTTTGTCCTGCTCTTTGCCTTTGATCTTGGCCTCTTTCATGACTTTTACCACTTCATTTTCAAAATTTTCTGTTAATCGGGACACCACTAGTGCCTGTTCCTTCTGACTTATTTCTGCAGTATATGGCATAGGATGATCATCATGTATATCCGCCACCTGCTCACGTATTGGAGAATTATAGATCGGGTGAGATAGAGGACTTACCTCTACCTCGTCAGTAGGATTTCCCTTTTCTGGCACTACTGGTGTCCTGATCGGTGCTTTCTCTTTCATCTGAGTCTTCAACCGTTCCATGCATTCATCTTTTTCTTGTAGCTTTTGCATGGCTTCTCGGAGTGTTTCTTTAGTGGCCAGCAACTCTTTACCAATGTCGGCTACATGATCCATGTTTTCACTGTAGCTTTGGACCAGTTTGGCATTTACCTTTTGTAATTGACGCTTCAATTCACTGGTTTCATTGGCATATCTGCTTTTCCATTCCTCTATCTGGACTTGTTCTTGCTTTAGCAGCTCTTCATATTTTAAGATCTGATCTCGTAATTCTTGGTCTTTGGTTTCTGTGAACTCCTGTGGCACGATTGGCTGGTCATATAATAAAGATTTCATCAATTCTTTATTTCTGTTGCGTAGGCTGTCGTTCTCTTCCATATATAGCTTGAGTTGTTGCTCTAATAGCATGCTTCTCATCTTCATTTTCTCTTTCTCAGCCTCGCTCGCATCGTGTGATCTTTGCAACTCGGTTAGTTGGGTATGCAGTTGTTGGTTCTGAGCGATGGATGCTTCATGTTGGGTCTTGATTGCCAACACTTCAGTACTTCTGTTTGCTAAATCTTTCTGTGCTGCAATCAATTGTGCCGATAGTTGTTCACTCATGAGTTGAAACTGATTCTTTTCTCTTCTTGCTTGATCATACTCGGCATCTATATCCATCATCTGTTGTTGAGTGTCCATGGCTGTTTGAATCATCTGCTTTACTACAGGTTTCAACTGAGTAACATCCATGTTAAGCCATGTTTTTGGTATGCTCGGCTCTTCTCCGGTATTGATGTCTTTTCCCTGCGCAATGTGTAATGTAGTGTCATGGGGCTGCCTAATCTGAAGCTGGATCCTTGGCTCCGCCCCCATGTCTTCTTTATTTCCCTGAGGTGTGTCATCAGGCACCTCGATCACAATTTGTTCTTGGGTTTGTCGCCCCTCCGTTTCCTTACTCACGGGAGTTTGTTCTTCCTCTTTAATAGGTGGTTTTACATGTGCAACACTGGTTGTATCTTCTTTGATGCTTATCTTTGTAGTGTCATTCAATTGAATGACGTGCTCCGGTTCTATAGATTCTTCGACTCTCTTTTCCTTTTCTTCCTGATTTTGTGGCGTGACTTCCACTTGATCAATCTCATTCCATTCATCTTCTTGTGTTTCTGTCCGTATATCAGTATCCAATGTATCTTTTTCAGGGCTGGAATCCGTACTTGTACTGGAATCATCAATGTCCAGCTCTTTGTATCTTCCAACTTGTTTTGGTGTTTGCTCTGGATTCCGTTGTGTCTTCTCTTGACTAGCCTGTCTATAATGATGGCCTTGAACGTTTAGATTTACTTGTCCTTGCATATACTGATGTGTTTCCTCGAGAGCCGCGGACAGATCTCTCTTTGTAAGAGGCACTTGTGCCGTCGTGATTTTCAGTAAGAGATGCGTTCTCTTTGATTGTGGTGTAGCTTGTGCTTCCTCTTCCCATAAACGCTTCGTACCTCTCATGGGTTTTTGTGTGCTGATTCCAGCTTCTTCAACCATAGCTACCGATTTCTTCTTTTTAGGGACCGTAGCTGATTTTACGTATCTTGCTAGTCCTTCCGAGGTTGGCATCTCTCTCAAACAGTTCTTCATTTCTAAAGCTTCATAAATCAGTAATGTAAGAGCTGAACTGCCATTCAAAAACTTCCTTTGCCCCCACTTCTTCTGGGCTTCGAATAATCTTTCCTGAACATAGCCTGTTAAGTTGATTTTGTTTCCAATTTGCCTCATGGCATGTGATAATAGTTGGACTACTAACTTCTGTGGAGCTGTATACCTGTGCATGCTGGGAAAGCAAAAGTGTTGATGTACCAAGCGCACCGCATCTTCTATGTCAATTCTGTTTATCTCCAAGAATGATCTCTTTTTGGGATCATGGCATTCGTCTTTGACACTAGTAATGCCTGCTTGATTCCATCCAAAAGCTCTATTGATTACCTCATGTGTGAATTGGATGGTCTTCCATGTCCCTACTTTATCCAATACTCGGGCTTCTGGGACTGAGATCTTCGTCGCGGCAGGCTGCATGGTATTCATTACCTGTGCACATCTTTGGAAGTTCGGAACGTAGATAGGTAGTTTGAGGAATGCCTCTATGCCCGCTTGTGTCCATACATCCTCGATATGAGGTAGTCCTTGTATGATCGTCTTGAAATCCTGGGACATGATAGGAAAATAATGATCTGTGTCCATAATTTTGATTGTCGCCATGAAGATGAGCTCTGCCACTGGTTGATCATCTCTGAACCAGTGACCTCTTGCTTTTGTTACTGATTCTAATGGAAGAAGTTGCACCTCTTCTTGCTGTGTAGATTCGGAATCAGTGGATGCCATCTGCACTCAATGTAGAACATGAATTAGTATCCATATGTTCTCAGAAATCCTCCTCTATATGTTGGTTATAAGTTCGATGTTGCTCCGAGTGAATGGTGTCGTCCCTTTCCCGTGTGTGTGAGAAAGGTAATACCTGGATTTTTCTCACTTTTATGTATTTTTATATTTTCTGCTGAAAAGAAAAACAGAAAAGTTAGTCTATAGCCGAAGCGGTTATTAAAGTTTTTTGGAGTATTTTCTTAATATATATACAAGTGCTCTCCTATTTCCCCCTTAGGAAAATGTGCTTGACTATCCTGAAATAGAAGAAGGATGTGCCGAATGCTTGGCCTTGTAATGTGGCCCTATCATGCATACTTTGGATCTCGAAGGCTCCATATGTGTGCAATTGGAAGTAGTTGGCGTATGCATGTCGTTCATTTTGTCTTTCGATATCCAAATTTGTTTCATTGTGCTGGGCTTCGTTGTATGTTGCCCTCTTCCACTGAAAGTGGCTCTTTTCTTCTTGTTGTGGGTCTGCTTCATCTGATTTGTGAATCTCGGAATGGGTCGGATTGCCATTACAGACTCCTTCTTTCTCCAGTAACTCCTTTTCTGTGGTTGTTTTGCCTGTGGATCACATTGGTTCTTCTTGTTTTGGGGATCATCCCTTCGGTTTGGTTTCTTTGTAGTGCATGACTTAGGAACCCATATTTGCGAACGATCTTGTTGAGCAGCTACGACTTTCTTTGGAATCCAAATTGTAGCAACTTGTCGATGACTTCGTTGTTCAGACTGAGTTGTTTTTTGCTTTGATCGTTTGTTCTGATGTCGGTTGTGCTTCTGTCGTCGAAGATACTCCTCCACTTGATCTTTCTTTATCCACGCTTGGTTAGATATGGAATAGGGTATATTTTAATGGGTATAGTTTTTGAGTTACTCTGAGGCTTAGTCTCTCTAATGCATGGTGTTTCGGTGAGGTTGGTTTCAACTTGATTGATACTCTCAAGACTTGCTAGACTAGAACATGGTGTGCAAGCAGAATTCAATGTGTCCGCACATATAGTACTCGATGAAGGTGTCTCTATAGTGCTAGTGATCATACATTCAAGACTTTGTTCATTAGAGTGAACTGTTTGCTCCATGCTTACAGCTTTGAGTGGTCGTTCATCTAGCAGACTGAATACTTCACGATGTCCTATCCTGGCTGAGATATATCCTAATGCCAATTGAATGGTCACTTCGTATTCGTAAATCCAGTCTTGACCTAACACTACCTCTTCAAGTAAATCTTGGTCATGACACACCAACAGCTTTTGGTCCATAGTATTGTTGCCAAGATGCAACGGTAAGGTGATCTCACCTATGCATTGAGTGATTGTCCCCCCTATTCCTATCAACTGGGCCATCGATGGGCGTATTGTCTCCTTGAGTTTTTGGGTCAAAGAAAGCTTGATGCAGCTTACAGCGGCTCCTGTGTCTATGAGAGCATTCACCAAGTGATACTCCGTTTTTCCCGCTCCCAAATTTAGATATGGTTGTGTTCTTTGCGATCCTAGGTTTTGAGTGGCTCTAAAATTAGCCATCGGGATGAGTTCTTCTCCTTGACGATATCTTTCATCTCACTCTCTCATCCACTCTTTTCGTTTCTTTATTCTTTCCAATGCTTCCTGTCTCGCTTCCTCTCGTATTCTTTCCTCTTCTATGCGTCTATTCTTGCCTTGGATTAATCGAGACATAGTTTCTTCTGTTAATGGTTCTAGGTATTTTTTTACTCTACACCCACTGATGTAGTTTGGTAACACGTCTCCGTCTAAGGTTGCTAAGCTAATGGCTCCACTTGTAGATATACGATTAATAATTAAAGGACCATATCCTCTCTTTTGCAACTTCTTAGCATACTGTTTCAAGGTGTATACCAAAACTAAATCTCCTTCCTTCAAATTTTTGTCCTTAATATGCGCATCAAAATAGGCTTTTTGTCGTCATTTAGCAGCATAAATGCCTGCTACTGCTTGTAACCTAGTTTCATGAAGCTTTTCTATTTGGTCCAATTGAGCTGATAATTCATGTCCTGTCCACTCGTAAGTAGTTGCTACTCTCAGAGTGGGAATCAAGAAATCAATTGGCAAAATAGCGTTTTGTCCGTACACTAAGTTAAAAGGAGTAGTCCCAATCTGATCTACCGTTATTAACGATTTTGGTGAGAACCGTACACAAGATTTTATTTGAACTTTCTGCTTGTCCATTTGCTTGTGGGTGATAAGGGGCAGATTTCTTATGAATTACCAAGAATTCATTCAATAAGGCTTCTATTACTTCATTAACAAAGTGCGTACCTCTATCACTCACAATCTCTATAGGTAGTCCAAATCTAGTGAAGACGTTCTCGAAGAGAAACTTGGCTGTAGTTCTTGCGTCATTTTTCGTTGTTGCCTTTGCTTCAACCCATTTGGTCAGGTAATCTGTGGCTACAATTATGTATTCGGCATGTGACCCTTTTGCTGGTGGGCTAATAGGTCCTATAAAGTCTATTCCCCATTTCGTAAAAGCTCTAGCACTCATCATGGGTCTAAGTGGCATCTCATCTCTTCTAATAGGATATTTCGTTCGTTGACAGGTATCACACCGTTGCACATATGTTATGGCGTCTTGGTGTAGAGTCGGCCACCACATTCCCGCAAAGAGGATCATTTTTGCTGTTTTGTCTGCAGAGAAGTGTCCTCTTGCAGCTCCTGTATGAGCCATCTCTAAGACAGAAAGATATTCATTTTCATGGATGCACATTCTTAATTGGTTATCTTTCCCGCGTTTAAAGAGTTGTTTTCCTATGATGGCATAATCCTTACTTTGTTCTTCAAGAGCACGCTTCCTTGCTAAAGTAGCTCCGTCAGGGTATTCTTGAGTTTTTAAGAACTTTACCAGTGGCATGCTCCATCTTGGTGCTATCGTAGAATAGCATAAGGTAGAGTTCTCACCTGGGATTTGTTCATGACAGGTCAGACAGGTTGATACATAGTTATGTGCATCTCTTTGCATGGTTGGCCAGTATATGCCAAATCTCTTGAGTGTTTGTCACGTTCCATTTGCATCCAAATGAGTGTTCCATTGGTTGATGTGTGCTTTCTGAAGCCACATTTCTTGTTCCTCTTCTTCCACGCATCTCATCAGTAATCCGCTTGAATCCTGGTGGTACAAACTTCCCGCAATGATGTGAAGGTTTTTAGTCCTCCAGAGATCTTGTGTTTGGTTTGGTGTGATCCCATCTTTAGGTCCATGTGTAAGTATAGGGATCAATTTTTCTGCCCATTGAGGACATACTTCCAGGTTAAAAAGATAAGTATCTGGCACATCATCTGGTACTCCTATGGGTGGTTCTCCATGAGTCATTCGAGATAAGTGGTCTGCTCTTATGTGGGTGTTTCCCTTCTTGACTATTACCTCAAAATCAAATTCCATTAGCAATAAAAACCATCGTACTAGTCGTCCTGTATTACAAGGCTTGTTGACTAAGTACAATAGGGCTTGATGATCAATGAAGAATTTGAATTTGTTTGCCAGTAAGTAATGTCTGAATTTCTTGACTGCGTATACCATCCCTAGGCCTTTTCTCTCCGTAGTAGTATAATTGTGTTCCGCCTGATTTAACTGTCTACTGGCATAGGCTATCGGGTGGTCTAATTTTCTTGTGTCAGCTGGTTGAGCTAAGATGCAACCAATGGCAAACTTGGAAGCATCCACATGAATGTGAAACGGTTTATTCCAGTTGGGGACTCGAAGAATGGGTGTTGAACTCAATCGATTCTTTAACTCGTTAAAAGCTTTTTCGCATTCTTCGGTCCATTTGAACAGAGTCAATAATGCATAAAGAGGTCTAGCAATTATGGCGTACATATGTATGAATCTTCGATAGTATCCACAATGTCCCATAAATGCTTGAACTTCTTTAGCAGTCTTTGGTCTTGGTAAATCCAAAATTACTTTAATTTTGTCTTCATTTGTTGAAATTCCATTCTTAGAGACAATATGTCCTAAGATTTTCCCTTGTCGCACCATGAAGACACATTTTTCAGGATTGAGGCATACTCGATATTGCCGACATTTGGCAAAAATCCTTTCTAGTTCAGGGATGTGCTCTGATCGTATAGCTGAATATGTACAAAGATCATCCACGTATACCTCCATACTTTTTCTCAGAAATTCCTTGAACACATGACACATCAATCTTTGGAATGTAGCTGGGGCATTCATTAAACCAAAAGGCATGACTCTAAAGGCGTATACTCCCCATTCAGTTGCAAATGCTGTCTTATGTTGGTCCTCAGGAGCAATGGCTACCTGATTATACCCTGAAAAGCCATCCAGAAAACTATAAACTTCCTTCCCTGCTACCCTTTCCAAGAGATGATCAGTGATTGGTAAGGGATAGCTATCCCTTATGGTTGCGGCATTCACTTTTTTCAAATTGATGCACACTCTTAACTTTCCATTCTTTTTTGGTACAACCACCAAGGGTGACACCCATTCCGTGTGCTCAATTTCATAGATGAATCCAGCATCTAATAACTTATCTATTTCTTCTTTTATCTTGGCTGAATACACATCATTATAAGTATATGGTCTCTGTTTTGAAGGTTTGGCTTCGGATGTCATGGGGATTCTATGCGCACATATTGATGGATCTACTCCCTTTAAGTCCTTATAAGTCCAAGCAAAGACATCCCGGTATTCTCTTATGAGACTAATTAACTCCTGTTCTTCTTCTAATGAGACATCCTGTCCTATGAAGGTACATCGTTCCTCTCCTCCTTCCATAGTTACAACTATTTTCTTGGTTTGTTCCTTATTATCATATGCTATTCCAGGTTGTGCTTCCCTTTTAGGCATTTGAATAGCAATTTTCCTCTCCTCCACTTCATATTTTTTAAAATGAGCTGGTACCTCAAATTGGTCTTGGGGTTTGTTTCCTTCATCTTCTAATTCCCCTTTCTGTGTGAGTTCCTGGTGTTTCTCATTGGCGGTGATATTTATGTTGGTGGTACCATTTCCTAGATCCATGGGTTCAGGTTCCATTTCAATGCTCTCGTAGTCCTCCTTCCAGTCTTTCTCGATCACTTCTCCTTCTTCCGCCTCCTGGAGGACTACCATATACAGGCTAACATCATAACCCTCCTCATCGATACATTCGTTCATGGTCACTACTTCTTCGTTTACACAGACATCGAGGGTAGCTAAGATTTCCATCCAACCATGAGGTTCGAATTCTTCATCCGGAAATACTTGTGGCATATAGGCTGGATCTTGTACAGACCTCACTATTCCTTGTTTCTGCTGCCAACTTTTTCTTCTCTCCTCTTCCTTCTTTGCAGCTTGACATATCCACAGATGAGTGTCCTCGTTCATCCAGGATTGATCACTAGAACCTGCACTATGAATCGATTGATCGTCTTCCTCTTTATGGATTTGATTCCATTGTAGAGGTGGCACATCTTGATACGTGTACGTATGTAGGTTTATCCTAGTGGTGGTTCCTGCGTGTTGTAGGTAAACTGCGTCTTTTCCCCAATCTTGTACGACCGTTAGCTGTCTCATGAAGGGCCTTCCCAGGATCATTTCATAATTGCTTGGCCTTTCGAAGTGACATATTGCTAAAGTGTGTTTAAATTCCACTCCACACGTAGTGAAGACTACTCGTTCCAACACTCCTAAGGGTCTTTCGGTATGTCCATCTGCCATTTGTATTTTCATGCGAGTGGGCCTTAATGCTGGTTTTCCCCATTTCTCCCAAATTTCTTTGGTAGCAATGCCAATACCGGCTCCTGAATCTAATATGGCTTTGGTAGTGTAACCCCTATAAGTAATTGGAAGGCAGGTATTTCCTTCATCTCCCTCACTAAAGTCTCCTACCTTATCCACTGGAATTCTCACCGTGTTCACTTCGTCAGCTATCTCTTTCTTTTCCTCCTTGACTTCCCATTGATTGATTAATTTCTCTTTTAAATGTGGTTTTACCTTTAACAGTTCTTCAAATGTCAGGGTACATGGGATTTTTACCTCTCTAAGGCGTTGTATGATCTCAGATGTTTGGACTGATGGGTTCGTTTCCCGTCTCCTTATTGATGGAATGTGATACAATTCTGAATTGCGCTCGTACTCCCCGGTGTAGTTGGGCAGTTCCTCTACATCATCCTCTCCTTTGTCACTTGCATCCATTGGAAAAATTTCTTCTGAATTTAGTTCAGGTATTGAACCCTCTATTTCATTTTCTGCTTCTAATTCTTCAAAGGGTGGTTCAATTCCTTCCACTTTCTTCCATTTGTCCTCTTGAACTCGTGCCCATAGATCCTTAGTCCATTCTCCTTCTATTTCAGGAACTATGGATCCTTCCTTTCTCTCAACACCACGTTCTTCATTTTGCGGTCTATTTACTTTGGTTTTTTCACGAGTGTTCACACACTCTTGGAATTCTTCTTCAGAAATTCGGGTATTGGGTAAAGGCGATGCAGGTTTTTCTAAGGTTTGTTGTGCAATTTCTATCAATTTTTTGCTGATTTCCAGTCTTTCTTTTTCTAAGTCGCCTCTTGGATATTCTCTCTCGTGTTGTTCTATGGTAGGTCCTGCTCTTATCCGTGCCTTATATGCCTGAATCCACATGGCTAATTCTTCAGGCATAGGATCTGCTAAGACTGATCCTACCTCCTCTTTCTTACGCTTCTCATTTTTGTTTCCTTCGTCCTTCTTCGGTTCTTCTTTTGGTTGTTGTTCGTTTCCTGCTTTTTCCTTCCTCTGTAATAGTTTCTTTTCTTTTAATCTCTCTCTTCGGTGCTTCCATTTTTGTGACCTTTTACTGGCAATACTTTTCTCTGGTTCTTCGGAGTCTTCAACTCTTTGAGGGATGGGTGTATCCCTCTCTTTGTCACTTTGATTATTCTCATCCGTTTTATCAGGGGTCTTTCTAGTTTTAGCTCTTGTTATGGCCTTCAAGGGTACGGTGTACTCTTTATCGCTCCCTGATGATTCAATCACTTCTATCACATTAATCTGCACGTTAGATGTGACTTTGTTGGGGTTCTTAGGACAATCTCTGAAAAGATGTTCCTTCCCACAATCATTACAGTAGCCTTCCCAGACTCGTTGTGGTGGTGGTGGGTTTGGCAATGTGCATTCTCTGATATAGTGGTCACCTCCACATCTGTAACATGGTCCTCTGGGTACAGGCGGTCTATTCATTGGTCGAGGTGGTATGGTTGCTCTAGGAGCCGTGTACATTACTGGGACATATTCCTGCTCGTATCCGTATGAAGTATCCGGTACTTCCATGTCATAGGCATATGGGTCGTACAGTTGTCCATTCTCTATCATAGAACTTTCATAATTAGGACATATTCCTTGGCTATGATTGTAAGATAAGTCATATGGTTCATTGCTAGCCAAAGGTGTGGCTGGGACTAAAGCCCTCTCTAGGTTTTCTTCAGGTTGGGCCATCTTGACTCGGACAACGTTCTGAGGATGGGGTGGTTGTTGTCCTAGCACTGGTTGTGGTTGTGTGTATCCCTGATAGGCATATGGTCGCGGTGCTGGGGCCTGCGGCTGATAAGTGGGATACCTAAAGGCTTCACCTCCTTGATCTCTTTGGGGATATCCATACGGTCTCGCATAAGGCTGGGTGGGTCTGGTTTGCCTATTGTAAGGGCAATTCTCTGTGCTATGGTTTGTATACCTTTGCTCTACACTGCAATATTGTAGAGGTCCGGGGACAGAGGGTCTATGATGAGCATAGGCAGGTGGTGGGACTACTCCCCTAATACACAAATGAGAAGGATGATCTCCTCCGCACTGCATACATCTTCTAAGCATAGGTAGTCTCATAGGATTAGTGGGATAATTCCTCTGTCCTTGAACGTTCAGTTTTTTTGCTACTAAATCTGCTATTTCCTCCACATTGTTTTTAGGGTTTGATGTGCTACTGGCTGACTCTTCGCTTTTCAAACTACCTTGAGGTATTTTCAAGTCTTCTGCTAGGTTGTCCTCTAGGTCTATACATTCCTTCATACACTCTTGCTCTCTGATTCTTATCCAAATATGTGATGATGGTGGGGAACTCAGGATCTTGTAACTCATAGATGGTAACTGGATTAGGAGCAGCTTCCCATATAGAGGAATGAGCTCTAAGCAGATGCTCCATCCCATTGATCAAATATACATCTATTAGAGTGTCATCCTGGGGAATCAGGTCTCCTCTCCAAATTTTATTAATCGTAGATCTCCCTCTAGGAGTAGTTACTTGCTCTTCGTTTCCACCTCCATTTAAGCTTGAAGCATTATTTTCTTCACCATGTTCATTAATGTTTTTCGGGTGTTCTGTGACAACGTATTGGATATCGCGTTTGTCCATGTACAGTCCTCCTACGTACTTGACTGCTGGTCTAGGCACTATGTAAGCCTCTGATGCTTTCTTTAATCTGGCCACAGATCTATTTAGACCATCCAAATAAATGGGGATCTCATAGTGGTTGGTGTTCACATACTCCAAGGAGGTTCTGTACTCTCCTTCTATGATTGACATCATGCCAATCATGGGTACTGTGTTTTGCATATCCTCTGAAGCCATGGGAATTTCTTCCTCTGACTCACTGGAGGTCTCCGAGTAATGTGAACGGTTGCTTGGCTCTGTTACACTACCTACGAAAGAGATTACACTTCTTCGGCTTCCTAGGGTTCTTCCGGATCTCAGGTTCATCCACTTAAGAGCTCTGATCAGACTTTGATACCCTTGGGCCTTTGGCACTCTTCTCTATAGGTCAAAAAATATCTAGAAGACTTGGGCTGGAAAGAAATGACTGAAGAAGAATTTTCTACAATCACGATACTTGTTTCCAAAATTCCACGATACCCGATCTCTGGGTTCAGACGATACACGATCTCTGACAAATATCGCGATACCTGCTAAACGATACCGATCGCTATATGAAACGATACCGATACCTGAAAGCAAACGATACACGATATTTGGTCACAGGGGATACACGATACTTGGAATAAACGATACTCGATATGAGAGAAGTATCGCGATCTTTGATCTAAGCGATCTCTGGGCCAAACGATACTTGGCTGGAAACGATATACGATACTTGATATCCACGATATACGATCTCTGAACTGAAACGATCGGCGATACACGATATTTGGTAAGTATCGCGATCTCTGAGGAGCGATACAAGATACTTGATCCAAACGATACGCGACCAACGATCGCCGATACTTGAATGAAACGATACGCGATCTTTGGCAAGTATCGCGATCTCTGAGGAGCGATACACGATACTTGACCCAAACGATACGCGACCAACGATCGCCGATACTTGAATGAAACGATACGCGATCTTTGGCAAGTATCGCGATCTCTGAGGAGCGATACACGATACTTGACCCAAACGATACACGACCTCTCACGAACGATCGCTGGCAAAACGATACACGATACTTGTTAGGTATCGCGATCTTTGACCAAACGATACTTCTTAAGTATCGCGATCGGCACGAAATGATACACAATCCACGATACTCGATAGGCGATCGCTGGCAAACGATCTCTGAACAAGTATCGCGATCGGTATGAAACGATACACGATCGATGGGAAATATCGCGATACTCGACCACTGGAGCAAAACGATACTTGTGAAGTATCGCGATACTCGACCGCGGGAGTAAAACGATACTTGACCCTTAGACAATTTTAGAAAAATGTTTTTGAAATTTTGGTTTGATGCCCTTGACCTCCTAGCTCTTCTCTCCTCTCCCCACTCTCTGTATCAATCAAAACACACCTTTTTACCCCCTGTAGCTCTCAGACGATACCTGGTGCAGATCGTTTTACACTGATATGGAAATACTTGAGTGATCAAAAGGATTTAGCTACTGAGTGGCTCACCTTTGATGCTCTTTCTCACTCTTCTAACACCTTTTCTTGCTCAAAGACACTCCACAAGCTCAGAAATGATACTCTGCAGCTTCGCGATACTTGACAGCTCCTCCACGATACTTGCTCAGAAACAAGTGATTTTCAAAATGACTTTTTTGGTTTTTATACTTGATTTTTTTCCTATCTACTGAAAATGAAACAACAAGGCAAAGGATGAAAACTACTCTAATCTACTCCCTCACTCTTCCTACTCTCCTCCTACTACTCCTAAACCTAAAACTTATCACACACACCTCGGGGATGTGAAGTAATAAGTGCTGAAGTGACTAACTACTTGCCAAAGGACAATTTCACCTCTACAAGTACGATTCGATCACACTCGCTCTATAACTATCACGAAGGCACCTTGGTTGAGTGTTCCCCGGCAACGGCGCCAAAAACGTGTGTACTTGAGCCAAGAAGACTCAAGGACTTGTGCCAATGAGACTATACCTCAATTGCCACACAAGTGCATATAGTGGGATCTTTAACACACATTTAAATGTCAATCCTAAGGAACGACTTACCAAGTGTATGAAGACTTGTGCACACGTGATGGATAATGAAGTGGTTTAGCTAGCATGCATGAGAAAAGACTACTACCTCTCACACTTACTGAAACACTGAAAGTGTTTGCCGCAAGCCTCTTTTCAGCAGTTTTGGTATTTTGAGGTTTTCTCCCAGCCCAGAACTTCGAATATAGGCAATAGGGTACTCGTTTCGAAACTCTCGACGAGACGCATCCAACGGTGGTGGTTTCACTCAATTCTGACCACTCTGCTTCACGTTATGGCAAAAATAGTGAATGACGGGAATCCCAAATACCCGCGCCACAGCTTCTCCTAGCTTACGCACGCACTACAGCAGCTCAAAACAAAGGGGAAGGGGTAGACAACAGTCCTACACATGCATTTCAAGCATAACACACACATACAAGAGCAAAATGAAGATCAAAATCAGCAAGAAAGAGGCAAACTCGAAAATTCAGAAGAGCTCCTTGTTCACAATGGCAAGAGTTTTCTACAAAGAGTCACAAAGTGACTTATATACATGAGCCCTAAGTTTGGTCCTTTCACACAAGTGACCGGCACTTTATTCACTAAGAGACTAATTTCCTACTATTGTACATGGGTAATCTCTACTTTTCTGCGGGGATGCATCTAGAGGACTCCTCTAGTGCATTTACAAGGGAAAATATATTACAAGAATGAATATGATACAAAAATATGTAGTCCAAATCGGAAAAATTTTGGGGCCCGTCTTTTTCTCTGCTTTGTGCGCTCTTTGGCTCTGCAACAATAAGTTAGTTTGAATATAGAAAATGAGAGAAGAGAAAGAAGAAGAGAAGATAGAGTTAGAGAAAGTGCGCATGAGATAGGAAGAAGTTATAGAGTTATGAGAACCTGATTTGTCGGGATTTTTTCTCTAAGAGAGATGGTGAGGAATAACTACTCGGAGTAGGAGAGTTTTCCATGGCTATGAGCGGAATGAGGCCAAGTCATTTTGTACACATCTTCTTTAATAGAAAACACATGTTTGTGTAGATGAATTCGAGGAAATTCTTTTTTTTTCTGTTGAAGAAATCTAAGTATTCTTTGTATCAATGTGAAAGTTAGTTAACAATTACAAGTTTTTCTTGTGCACATTTTACTGAACTTCTAAGAGTTAGATTTCACAGTATAATGTAATTTTTTTAATGAACGATAGCTCATTTTGATGCTACTATCTTCAACTACAAATTGATCAAAAGATATCTATGAAATGGGACATGTACTCAGAGTACTAAGTCTAACAGAAAAGGTATCTCGACTTGATGAAGATATTTCTTAAACTTCAGATATAGTTCCATTATTGAAGAAAGTTCAGGTATTACTTCTTTACTTCATTTACAATCATTTGAAGTAACTTCAACCAGAATTGCAGTTGACTCCGATAACATTTCGGTGACATTAGGGTAACATTTCGGTGATATTCCGGTAAGGTTACAGTGATATTACGGTGCGTTTACAACACAATTTTGGTGCAGCTGAGTGGGAGCAAGAATTTCTAATAGTAAACAAACAAAAGAATTGTAAAGACTGAGTTAAATCATATCAAAATTGAAGCTAGAAGAAAGACACATATTTTTGGAAAGTGAATTTGTGAGTTTCACTAAGCAGAGTGATACAGTTTTCAGTATTGGAAAGTTTGCTAAGCTATTGATGATTGTGGAGGTATTCTAATATCACTTTAGCTTAGTTCTTGTGGCATATTTTATGTCCACAACTGTGAGTAACAAGTCTATTTGTGTCCCACTTGTTAGTTCACTAGTTTATTATTTAGGTTAATTATAATTAGGGTCTATTGTAAAACTATTCTAAACCATTCATACTCTCCATATTCTCGCACTAACACTCTTCATACCTCTTAGGCACTTTACATAGAATTTGTTGTATCTAGTTCCTATTTCTACCTGGATTCAGATCTTGTCAGTTGTATCAAATTCATACATTCTAAGTTGATATTGGACTATAAGATAGTGTATTTAAGCATCTTAGCTTACCATAAACTTTGAAAATTTTTTTATTCTCTCACTCATCTATTTTTGAGTCTTAATGTGTGTATGCTAAGGTTCATGTGTTGGAAGATCGTGTAAACCTGTGATTAATTGTTATTAAAGCCCACCCACTTCCAAAACATACATACACATGTCACATAGAACACATATACGTACTTGCACATCAACATTTATAAACATACACATGAATACATACACTAAAAGTATAATTATGCATACATAAAACAAGTGCGAACTCATTGAAATGGAACTTATGTTTATGCACTCTAAAATATGCATGATATAAAAAAAGTATGCTTATGAATCCATTTTGACAATGGTATTTGACTTATCAGTGAAAGTATACTTTGGATGTATTAAATACGTATTGACTCATAGGGTGCAAGGCATTGAAAAATCCAATGGAAGTAAACATAAAATTGACTTCAATGGAAGGTAATGAAGTTGAAGATCCATGTTTGTACATGTTTTTAGTGGGCTCATTAAATTCTGCCACCATTACAAGACCTAATGTAGCATATACAATTCATGTGTTATCTCAATTCATGCACACACTTACGGATCCACATCTACTTGTAGCTAAAATATTAATTAGATATCTCAAAGGTACATTAAATGAATCTCTATTCTATCCTTCTGAAGATGAATTGCATGTAAAAGTAGATACAAATGTTGATTGAGCTAGATTTAAAGAAGACAAGAGGAGAACAAGTGGATAGGTACTGATGCTTGTCAAGACGGTCATCTCTTGGATGGCAAAGAAGTAGTCAACAGTTGCCCTATCTTTTAGAAAAGTTAAATAGAGAGCTTTAGCAAAAGTGAGGTATGAACTTATATAGCTCAGGAACCTCATAGTGGAACTAAATTTGCAAGTAATTAATTTCCAATCATGAGTGATAACATGAGTAGTGTGTACCTACCTTCCAACCCTATGTTCCATGCTAGGAGCAAACACATAGAGGTACACTATCACTACATCAAAGAGAAAGTGCTAGCTAAATAGGTTGAAGTACAACACATACATACAAAGGAATAGTGTGCTGATATGTTGACTAAAGAATTGGACTCCATCAAGCTTACTAAGTTCATGAAAGGGATTGGATTGTCAATGCTAGGATGAAGCGTTGAGGGGTTGAAGCTAAAGGGGGAGTGTTCAAATTGCAACCTCAACCTTAGAAGCTTTTGGACCTCTGGAGGGATGCCACTTGGAGCAATGGGAAACAAGACATGAAGCACAAAAGTTTGTGTCAGCATGCCTAGTTAAGGCAATAACTTATCTATATTGAAGGCCAGGTTGTCATACTATGAGTGAGCATTTTGAGTGAGATAACTTGCATTAGAAATTTCATTAGGTGTAGTTTATGTGTGAAAAGTGATCGAGTTTAGCCCTCAAGAGTTAAGAGAAGCATTCATTTGAGTGAGGAGACGTTTTGTCAGTGTGCCTATGACGCCATCTATGATTCAAGGCTGCATAGGTAAGTTGATCCTTCACCCATCACAACATCATATCATGAACACATTTCTGTTTATGGTCCAAAATAACATCATAATATGGGGTATGTTGATTTGGTTCCTTCAAATCACATGACGAGCCATCCACAATGGTTTAGTAGTTTCCAAAACTTACCACTTTTTGAATTTATTCAAATAGGTGATGATACATCAAATCTATCCAGCATACTAGAAACATAGTATTGCTCTTGGAGGATATGTATATATATATATATATATATATATATATATATATATATATATATATATATATATATATATATATATATATATATATATATATATATATATATATGTGTGTGTGTGTGTGTGTGTGTGTGTGTGTGTGCGTGTATGTATGTATGTATGTATGTGTGTGTGTATGTATGTATGTATGTATGTATGTATGTATGTATGTATGTATGTATGTATGTATGAATGTATGTATGTATATGTATATGTAAATGTGTGTGTGTATTTGTTTGTATGTACCACTATATTGATATATGTAGCAATTATATATATATATATATATATATATATATATATATATATATATATATATATATATATATATATATATATATATATATATATATATATATATATATATATATATATATATATATTGTTGGTGCAAATACCAAGCCTACACATTTGGCTACAGTTTATGTGCAACCAAGTTAGGTTCCATGGGAACCATTGATATGAAAGCCTTTACTTTTTTACCACTTGTAAAAGTCTATTTGACTTGGAGAAATAATTGTAACCACCACTAAACTCGTGGAGTTTGTTGGATGAAAAGCCACAACCTTATTTGGAGAGAATATCTCGTAGATTGGAGGACCACCTTTAGTGAGAGCCAATGAAGAATTCAAATTCAAAATTCAAAAGTATCATCTGTAAAAGATGACTAAAAAACTCACGTTTATGATGACACCAATTCCGAGTTCTTCTTGACTACACTGTAAGAGAATGAGGTACACATCATAGCCTACACTACTCATTATCATTAGGCATTGATTATCATGCCAATGATCCTGTACAACATTGTCTTCTAATACAATAGATCAATACTTTTCATCTATCGTCTCAGACTCTGTCATAGTTACTCAAAACAGTCATTTTGTACTGCTCATATCTCAGTCATTTCTTCACCATTTTCAATGTTCTATAGCTTGTTGGAATCAGCTCCAACTCCTCTACATGCTTTCAAATTTTGACGATAATCCATTTAGCAAATTTTGAGGAAATCTTGTCGAAGTACCCATTGGTCAAACTCTATAAAGGCCCTAAAAAATCGAGGGTAATGATTTGATTGCTAAATTGATTGCTCTGTGTGTTGTGCATCATTTTAAGTGATTCTGCCTACAATCATTAGCGCAATTAGCTAATTTGATACCTCCAAAAAGAAGTTTTCTAATTCCTATTGTACTAGAAGCACTGAGCTTAACAAGCAGCATGTGTGTGGACAAAAATAGAAGGCTTTCACTGATCCTTCAACTTTAAAGTAGTCTGTTTTGTATCAATCATTTCTTGCATCATTTCCAAAGTACATAGGCCCTTATTTAGTGTCATTGGAAAGCTAAGAGGGCCTACAATGCAAATTTGAAGCAAAAAGGGGCTGATATAAAGTAGGGATTGGTAGTACCTACTCATTTCTTGGAGTGTCCATCCATCTTTCCCAACAGTGGTATCAAGGCTTAGCTAAGGTAAAATGGGAGATGGTTTTCCTTCTTTCATTGATAAATTGGACAGGAACAACTATCAAGCATGGCCCTTGAGGATGAAGACATACTTGCAAGGAAGGAGTCTCTATGGATACATCTCTGGAGATGCCGAGATGCCCATTTTCAAAAGCAAAGGACAACCTACAAGAGAGGAGCATGAAAGACTCAATACATGGTGTGCCAAGGATGCATTAGCAAGGTCATACTTACTTAACTCAATATCTGATTTTCTTCTTCCACATATTAGGAACTGTAAGACATCCCAAGAGACTTGGGAAACATTGTCTTCCTATTTCTCTTCCAACACAAGAGCTAGGAAGCACCAATTGTGGATTGAGTTTACCACTCAAAGAAAGCAACCCAAGCAAGGGATCTCAAAGTATGTGACCAATGTCAAGGATATAGCTAATCAATTGGCAAGCATAGGAGAAGAACTTGAAGAAGAGCAGATTGTAAGATAGGTAATCAATGGCATTGAAGCAGATGATAAATGGGAGAGCTTCACAACTGCCATCGACTTGTATATGGACATGCACATTCCAGACCTTACCACACTCATGGGGCAACTCTTTCCCATGAAGCCAAGCTCAAGAAGAATGGAGATTCATCAAGAGGTAATAGATCTTCTTCCCTATACACTGATAAAAGTAAGTCCAAAGAGAAAGGGAAGAACAAGAAGATTGAGGATGAAGGAGCTACCTCCCAAGCCAACTATGCAGGGAGAGGTAGAACCTCAACAGGAAGGGACAGAGGAGGTAAGCAAGGTAGGGGGAGACCTTATAACTCCTCACCATGTAATATTTGTGGATTGTCAAATCATACTACAGATGAGTGTTACAGGAACTTTAACAATCAGAGAGGTAGAGGATTTCAAAGAGGTGGATATACACATTCAAGAGGAAGATTCAACCATCGTCAAGGTTACAATAACAACTACAACAACAACAACTACAATAACAACTACCAAGGAGGCTAAAAATCAAGGAAAGACTACAACAACTATACAGAGGAGCAAGAGGATTCTCTTCTGATTATGAATAGGACTTCAAAACTAGGTATAAATGATGACCATCTCTTCTGCATTGACTCAGGATGCTCAAATCATGTGGCACTCAATGTAGCTCTTCTCTCTGAACTTGAGGAACCAAAGAGTAAGCATCAAGTACAAATAGGTGATGACACCAAGGACTTAGTGATTAAAGTAGGAAATGTTAAGACCTCTGATGGAAATAGAAATCTGTTGAGCAGGGTTTTATATGTACCTACAATAACCAAGAATTTCATGAGTGTTGGACAGATTGTGGAAAAGGGTTTGTAGGTCAGGTTCAACTAATATGGAGCATTTGTGAAGGATCCCCAACATGGATTCAAGAGAATTTCCAAAGGAGAAAAGACACATAGATTATTCACTTTTGAACTTGAAGATACAAGGAATATTGCACTTTATAGTTACAAAGACCAAACAATATTAGAGCTTTAAATTTGGCATCAGAGATTAGGGCATATTGCCTATGCATGCTTACTTAGGGAATGCATGGTATAAATTATGGTGCAAGAGATTTGGGTCTTGAGCGAATTGCTCAAGAGTACGTTGATGAAGGGGTTTCCTAATCCATCATAGTTATGGTAATGCGAAAGTAACTACTCTTACCATGGTGAATGGTCGATTGATGTTTATCTCTTCGTGTTGTACACCCGTCATCGTGATGGACCATGGGATGGTCTATCGTTGTCAGTGAATGCCGTTGTTGATGGTCCACTCATGAGATTCTTCGAGCGCCTAGTCATGTCCCCTCTCTTCAAAGAAACATTTGCCAATTACTGAGAATTGAATTTCTTTTATATTCCTTGACAAACAGCATTGGGTAACTACACCAAGCTTAGTTTCAGATATTCTCTTGAGTTCACATACAAGGATTTGCAGGGTACCAAAACTATCCCTTGTAGATATCTCCTTGGATGCTCTCATACATATACAATAGTTAAGCATCACTCAAGTTGCGGACCTTCAAGCTCTTCCCTCCTACCATGGTAAGGGGGAACAATAGTTGTGGATGCCATGTTCATGCCAAGTTCTAGACATCTACCAGATAAGGGAGCATTAATATCATCTGCTAGCTAAGACACTTCTAGCCAAACTGATAAATGCCCAATCATCAACAATTCCACCTTCAACTAAGCATCACTCATTCATGTTCCATGAGCCAAACCTCAGAACAAGCTCTCACTCTCTCTCTTTCTTTCTTTTCTCTTTTGTTGGCTTTTGTTTTTCTTTTTTTTAGAGGAATAATGGCACAAAACAAGAAGACATATGTTAGTATCAGAAAAAATAGTTGACATATGTCGATGTGCTCTTGTGCATGGGACTCTCAAATGTGTCTATGCACGGTCGTGTAATGTGGCCCTATATTAATGCATACTTTGGAAATGCATGACCTGAATGGTGAAAAAGACAAGGTTATGCCAAAGGCACATGGTTGCCGCACGTCAAGGATTCTTATGTTACTTGGGGATGTTGATGCAAACTATACTTAGAGGTGCCATTTGGACTATGAGATGACCACTGATCATTCCTCCTTATAGGGATCCACTTGAAAACAGTGTTGAGCTACGTAGAGATCACCTTTGGCCTATTCATCCTTGGCTGATTTCTTACTTTTGGTATCCCTCGTGGTTGGCTCTTTGTTTCTATGGGGGCCATTGGTACTTTTGGCTAACAAGCCCATATCCCTGATGATTGTCTTCATATTGTTGTCAAAGAGGTGAGGTGATCTTCTTTGGTTCTTTGTTCCTGGTTCTGACCCTTGCCTTTCCTTGACTTCTTTGTTGAGACTTTACTTCTGTGGGAGAACATAGGGTTTTGTGCATGTAAGAGTTCCCCGGTACCCACACGTGTAATCTCCCTTGTTGAGCTACCACTACTTTTGTAGGCACCCAAACTTGTTGGATACCTTTTGGTTGAACTTGTCCTAGTTGCTTGGTTCTTCTTTTGGCATGGTTGGCCTGACCAGATGGGAATTATTGTGGAAAATGTGGTGGTTGTTCTCCTTTTCATACCCAGATCTCCTTCATGCTCGACACTACTTTATACTTGAAATCCAGTTGTCTATTTGATATAGCAGTTGTCATGTACTCTTTCTCTTGCTTGTGTGGTTGAGCTACTATAGATGGCTATGACTCCGTAAAAGAAGGAAGTCTCAATGGGTCTCTGGCTTTTTTGTTGGAGGCAGGATCCTTCTACATCATAGAGCTTTGGACACATACATGTTCTTTTCTAAGATTAGCGTTGGAAGAAATAAGAGAATGTGTGACACCTAGATTTGTGAGCATGGAGTGCTCTAATTCTAATGTAATGCATTGTTCATGTACGCAAACTTGTCCAAGTTGATTTCATAGGTTTAAGTTGATTGTATGGTCATAGATCCAATTTTGATCCAAGACAAGTGGTTCTGTGAGATGCTCATCTTGACACACTAGCATTTTGACTCTCATTGGGATATCTTGAAGGTAGATGGGAAGTTTCACCTCACCCAAACAAGGGGTTTCCACACCTCCCAAACCTATGAGATAGGCTTCTATGGGCTTGATGTTCAATTGCAGGTCTTGCCAGTATGAGAGTCTAACTCCACTAGTTGTTGCATCTGAGGCAACCAATGCTCCCACATTCCTTACACTCTTTCCTTGTCCTACCTCTATGGTCACAAAGGGTGCTCAATTTTTTGCACATGTCCATGTGATATTTTGGGGCTTTTGGGTTGACATTTAAGCCTAATCACCTTAGCTTATTTCATCTAATGCGCTCTTGAGCCTTTGCCTGTGCTTCTTCTCTAACCCTTATCTCGTCTTCTTTTCGCTTCTTAGCATTGTTGAATCTCATTAACATGTCCTCTATAAGAGGTTCTTGATACAGCTTGACCCTACATCCACTTATATAATTTGGCAAGATGTCAGCTTCTAGAGTGGCCAACTAAACCACACCACTAGTGGAAATTCTATTAATGATCATGGATCCATATCCTCATTTTTCCAATTTAAGAGCATGTTGCTTTATTGTGTTAACCAACACTATCTCTCCCTCTTTCAAGCCCTTATCCTTGATGTGCACATCGAAGTATGCCTTTTTCCTTTTCTTTGTAGCATGGATGCTTGCTGCCACTCATAGCCTCATCTCACCTAAGCGTTCTATATCAAAGATCCTAGAGGACAATTCATGTCCATTCCACTTATCCTCTTGTGCTACTTTTAAAACCGGGATTAAGAAATCTAATGGTAGCACAACATTGTGTCCAAAGACCATCTGAAATAGGGTGGCATTGAGTACCATTTTGTAGGCAACTCGGTAAGCCCAAAGAGCATGATGAAGTTGTGTATCCCAATCAGAGCATTTATTATTTACAAGTTCGGTCAAGACATTACATAGGATCTTGTTTGTCCTCTCAGCTTGTCCATTAGCTTGTGGATGATAGGGGGCAGACTTCTTATGTATCACCAAGAATTCTTGGAGAAGATTTTCAATGTCTTCATTCAAGAAATTTGTGCCTCTATCGCTCACTAACTCTATTGGGAGTCCATATCTTGTGAACACATTCTCGAATAAGAACTTAGCCATTGTTTGAGCATCATTCTTGTCGTGGCTTTTACTTCTACCCAATTTGTAAGGTAATCTGTGGCTACAATAATGTACTCTGCATGTAAGTTTCTAGTTGGGGGGTTAATAGGACCTACAAAATCTATACCCCACTTTGAAAATGCACATCCTCCCATCATTGGCCTCAAAGGCATCTCATGTTTTCTAATAGGATATTAGGCACATTGGCATGTATCACATTTCTTCACATAGGTATATGCATCCATATGAAGAGTGGGCCACCAAAGCCTTGAGAATAGAATGGTCTTGATTACTCTGTCAGGACCAAAGTGTCCATTTGCAACACCACCATGTGCAGTTTCTAAGACTTTCAAATAGTCTGATTCATGAATGCACAATCTTAGGTAACCATCTTTGCCTCTTTGGTATAGGTTGTCTCCTACTAAGGCATATTCTTGAGACTCTTGCTCCATGCTCTGTTTTCTTGCTAGACTAGCCTCATTGGGTAATGTTCCCGATCTCATGAATTCTACCAATGGAGTGCTCCATTCTGGAATTAATGATACATGATAAAGAATCGCATGCTCCACTAGGGGTCTCTCTTCGCACACTGGATAACTCTTAATCCACTCATGTATTTCTTTGTCCATGATAGGCTAATACACTCCTAAACATTTTAGATTTTGCAATGTTCACTGTTTAGAATAGTAATTTCCTAGAAATCCTTCATGGGCTTGTTGCAACCAAGTGCTATGTTCATCATCCTCAACACAACAAGCTAATACACCCTCTATATCTTGTTTGTACATGCTTCTTGCCAATATTTGATATTTTTGTGATCTTACAAGTTCATCTGTGTTTATTTTTACGTTCTTATTTGCAGGTCCAAAGGTTAAGATAGGTACCAACTTATTTTCCCATTTAGGAACAACTTCTAAATTGAACAAATAAGCATCGTGCAATTCATCAGACACTCCTTGCAATGACTCACCTGAAGTGATGCGAGAAAGATGGTCTACCCTGAGGTGGGTTCTAACTTTCCTAACAACCACTTCAAAGTCTTATTCCATTAGTAAGAGAAACCATCTTACTAACTGTCCCGTATTGCAAGGTTTATTGACCAAATATAATGAAGCTTTATGATCAGTAAAAAAAACTTGAACTTGTTGGCCAATAGATAGTGTCTAAATGTCTTCACAGCATATACCATGCCTAAACCTTCTAGCTTAGTTGTTGTATAGTTTTGTTCAGCAGCATTCAATTGCCTGCTAGCATATGCTATAGGCAAATCTAAATTTCCTTCACATATTGGTTGTAACAGCACACATCCTATTGCATAATAGGATGCATCCACATGGACATGGAATAGCTTATTCCAATCCGGAGTGGTCAATATTGGTGTTGTGCACAAACGTCTCTTCAACTCACTGAAGGAATTTTCACATTCATCATTCCACTCAAAGTTTGATAGAAAGGCATAAAGAGGTTTGGCTATGATCACATACATGTGGATGAAACTGTGATAATATCCACAATGGCCCATAAAGGCTTGTACCTCTTTAATGTTCCTTGGCTTGGGTGGCTCTGTTATGGCTCTTACTTTTTCCTCATCTGTTGATATTCCATTCTTAACAATATGACCAAAGATTTTACCTTGTCGTACCATGAACACACACTTCTTTGGGTTCAGACATACTCGATATTCTCTACACTTGTTGAAGATTTGGCTGAGCTCAAGGATGTGGTATCTTCTTTCTTGGGAATGAGCACATAAATCATCCACATATACTTCTAAGCTCTTTTGCAAGAACTCTTTGAAGACATGAGATATCAGCCTTTGGAATGTTGCACATGCATTGGTGAGGCCAAATGGAAGCACACGGAATGCAAAGATTCCCCATTCTATGGCAAACGCCATTTTGTATTGATCTTCAAGCAATCCTAGAGGTCTTTCAATATGGCCATCAACCATTTGAAGCTTCATTCTAGTTGGTCTTAATGCCGGTTTTCCCCATTGCTTCCACAAGGAGGTGGTCGCAATTGCGACACCAACACCTAAATCTAAGATCGCTTTGGTTGTGTAACCTTTGTAGGTGATTGGAAGATAAGTATTACCTTCTTCACCTTCACTCATGTATCCTAATTTGTCTAGAGGTATCTCTAGAACTTTTTGCTTAGATTCTGCTTTTGGAATATTGGAATTAAGTTCTAGAACCTGGCCCTTCACATGATTCCATAGCTCAGGTTTTACTTTAAGCAGCTTTTCTACAGTGAGATGACATTGAACCTTAGCATTCTTCACGCCATCAGTGTTCCTTGGAACCACTTAGTCTTCATGTCTTACCAATATTGTGGGAGATCTGATCTCAAGAGCTTCAGATTCCCATGGGCCGGTGAATTGTGGCAACTCTTTAAAAGAATTAGATTCAAAATCTAATCTTTCATCCTCTTGTTGTTATGCTTGGTCTCCATAAATGGAAGGGATGTCGTGGGGAAATTGATCATCGAGGTCATAGATTTTAAGAATAGGAGGGGGATTACCCTTCTCCTTGGCCCATTTTTCCTGTTGTATTTCCCGTAAGAATTCTTGAGAGTACTCTTGAATTGAAAGAGGTGTTCCATCATTCATAGAATTAAGAACATAAGCTTTCATTGGTGGTGAGCTTTATCTTTCAACAACTGGTTGAACCTGTGGTGGTAAAGAAACCTGGGCTTGTTTACCAACTTCTCTAATCTTTATAGTAAGCCCTGAAAATGCAAATATGGTTTGACAAAGTTTGTCTGGTTGAATGATTGACTAGTCTCAAGCATAGCCTAAGCTAGCTCTACCATTTTCATGCACTTTTTGTCTGTTCAATCTCTAATTTTGCTCGAGGGTAACTCTTTTCTAGGTTTGCAATGGTTGGCGCTTCTGGGGTTGGATCTACAAGAACAGATCCTGGTTTTGGTCTATTTACAATGGGTGGTGGGGTGGGATGAAGTGGTGTGGATGGAGTTTTGGCATGTGTGGGGGTTTGAGATGCAATGTCTTCTATTTTTGTTTTTTCCTCTCTCAAGCTTCCTTCTAGCTCAGGTAGCTTTCTATTCCACTTGCAATTGGTCTTTTCCCTAGTATCCCTCCATGTTCTTGTTTTCCTCTTACTAGGCTCTCCTAATTCACTCGACACTAATTGTTCAGCTAGCTTATCGTGTTTTAAATTTTTTGCTCTAGTGAGTGCTTGTATAGGAGCCACATTACTATTACTTGAACTGGAATCCACCACTAAGCCTACCACATTAATGGGTGTAAACCTTGATTGCACTAGAGGGGTTCCCAGGACAATCTCTTCTGCTTGAAGTTGTGGATGAAGGATGATGTGTAATGCCTGATACCACTCTTGGAAAATTCTACAATGAATTCGTATATCAGTTGACCTATATCTTGATAGTTGTGACTATTGAGTGGTTGGAACCAAGCTAAGGCACTACCCTTAAGAGTCAAACCAAATGCCTTGAACTAGGTGAACAAATCCTCAACTTGTTCAGCTCTTAATACTTGTTTGAACTCGGCCAAATGCTCATAAGGATCTCCTGTCATGTCAAAATAGTTTCTTCATTGTCTTAACCACTTGACAGGGTCAAAGGGTTCTTGGGTGCTCACGGGGTCTAGGCAATGGAAAATTGTGTTCATCTCTTTGATGCCTATGTTCTTGATGTCTCTCTCTTTCAAGTCTTTCACCTTCCCATCTTGATCTATCTCTACCCACAATGTGTGTAAAGCTTACCTCAAGTCTCTCTCTTGTTCTTTCTGATTGGGGTTCATGAGCTTGAGATAATCCTGATCCTTGGAGGCCATTGGAAACATTGGATCTTGTTGGAAGGAAAATCAATTCACTCTTCCAAGTGTATGCATGCCGGTCATGCTCTGTTACCAAGAACATTTTTTCAGATGTGTGATCTAGATAGAAAACCTTGCCTGGTGTCTCCAGATCTTTGAACTCGTAGATTAGGAATATGCCCAATTGGCTAGGTTGATCTTGCTTAAATCTCCAAAAGGCTTCGTCCGTTTCTCTATTTAAGAATAGTTCTATGCTTTTGTTGTCTTGGGGGATCCAATCTGGAGTGATCATTCTGGTCAAAACTGACTTGCCTCTAAGAGTCTTGGGTTCTTGTCCTACATATCCTTGCTTTAGGTCTCCTATCTCATTCTCAGGAATGACATTTCCAAACTCATTTGTCCTTTCTAGTAAGTTGGTGACCACATACATAGTTTCTTCATTATCAATGTATGAACCCTCTTTGAACTTGACCATTGGGTGTTCAAGTCCAAAGGGTTGATCTCGATTTTTGAGTTGGACCACTGATGGCCTCATGCCATCCTCGTAGATACGAGCACCTAATCGGTTGGTTCGAATATATTTGAAATGTGTCTTATATGTACCTTCTTGTGTTTATAGAAAGGAAGTGCCTAAGCCACCTACAGGTTTCCCCATGCTAAAAGACATTTCTAAATCACTTGTGTCTGAACTTAATATGTAAGGATAGCCACTTAATTGTTGTGCCCAACGCTTAGCTATATGAATGACACTAGACTCAGAAGATTTAATGCTTTGTCTATCCTTTCCTAGGTGTCTACCAGATCTCAGGCTCATAACCCTTGTTTTTAAGTGCCAAAATTCCCCTTGGTATTGCTCAAAATCCTTTGGAGCTCCCTTGGCTTGCCAACCCCACTTGAAGATCAACTTCCCGATGCACTTTAGAGCTCAAAAAATGGATTTTGGATGAAAAATTTATGTCAAATCAGGTTCCTTGGGGTCAAAACAGAGAAAGAGGATGCTTTAGAGAATCACAATTTTTTGCAAACTAGGCAACCAGAAAGTAGTGTTTTTTTATCAGAGAATCACGATTCTCTTAAAATCCACTCCAAAGAATCACAAATTTCTTACATCTCTAAGTCCAGGAAGTCACGAATTTCTACCAGAAAATCACGACTTTCTGGAAATCCACAAATCCAAAGAATCATGAATTTCTCAAATTTTGCAAGGCCAAAGAATCCCGATTTTCTCAAAAATGGCTAAGTCTAGGAAATCACAAATTTCTTACAGAGAATCGCGATTTTTTCACTTTCCTCCCACTTCAAAGAATCAAAAATTTTTGAATTTTCCCAAGTCCAGAGAATCATGAATTGCTTCCAAAGAATCAAGGCTTTGTCAAATCCAGAGCATCGCGAATTTCCTCAAAAAAATCACGATTTTCTAAAATTTCCTCAAGTCGAGAGTCACGAATTTCTAGCAGAGAATCCGATTTTCTGCAAATGCTAACTCCAAAGAATTGCGATTTTCTCCAAAATTTTTAGGCCGAAAATTTTTTTAAATTTTTCAGAGAATCGCAATTTTTTGAGAAAGTCACGATTTTTTGAGTTTGGCGAGAATTTCAAATTTTTACGCCGATCCCCAAATGTGTAGAAAATCATGAAAAACACAAGCACATGCAGTCCCAAGCACTTCCTACCTCTTTCTTGCACTCCCACGCATGAGAAATGATGTGAAAATGGTGAAAATGCACTCAAAACCAAAAACATTCTATGAAGATGACGATGGATGAAGATGGTGATGATGAAGAAGGAGAAGAGAAAATCAATAAATTAACAGAAAATGACTATTTTTTACCTTCCAACATCGCAAATTCATGATCTTACCATCACAATGCTCATCCTCAAAGCTCTCTCCCCTGCAAGGGCACCAAAATTTGGTGTAGCTCAAGCGTAAGCACCACCTCCTTTACTTGTCAATCCACGAAGACGTGAGGACTAGTATGAAGACCACGAGAGAGTGAAGGCACAAGTGTGTGAATGAAAGCACACAAGCATGCACACACATACACACCCACACGCGTGCAAGGTAAGATCAAAGAGAGGAACAATGGAAAGCTTGCTATCACAAAAGAACTCTCTTACAAAGCTTCAATCTCTAAAAGATCCCCCCAAAAAAGAGCTCTCTAGCTCTTTTTATAATTTTTTTGACTAGTTTTGGCTCTGTCCAGACCTAGTGTCTAGCCTAGTTAAAAATTAGGTTGTAGGGATTATTTGAGGGCTTAAATGGAGTCTAAAAATTATGAAAAATCGTAGGATGATACTTCTAATACTCCTCAAACCCAAGGACTCCTCGGCTTGAACAAAACGGAGTTAGAGAAAAGCTGAAATGATATTTACAATGGTTTGAGAGATCAAAATCACTGTTTTTGTAGGGGATTCTTCTGAACATTTGTCATGCACTTCTTGGAGCTCCCTACTTTATCCGTCTTCTTGTGTGTCCACTTCCTTGATGTGCTTTTATGCTTGTCTTTGACCTTTGGCTTCAACAGTGTACATGTGTGTGTGTATGTATGCATGTGTGTACATGTGTGTGTATGTATGTGTGTGTATGTATGCATGTGTGTATATGTGTATGTGTGTGTATGTATGCATGTATGTATATGTGTATGTATATATGTGTCTGTGTATCTATGTGTGTATATGTGTGTGTATGTATGCATTTGTGTATATGTGTGTGTATGTATGCATGTGTGTACATGTGTGTATGTGTGCATGCATGTGTGTATATGTGTGTATGTATGTATGCATATGTATGTGTATGCATGTGTGTATATGTGTGTGTGTATATGCATGTGTCCATGTGTATGTGTATGTATTTCTATATTCTCTCTCTATCTTTCTCTTTTTCATCTCTCTTTATCTCTCTCTGTTTCATCTCTCTTTATTTCTTTCTCTATCTTCATCTTTTTCATCTCTCTTTGTCTCTCTCTATCTTTCTCTCTCTCTCTTTCTCTCTGTCTATCTCTCTCTATCAATAGAGAATAAAACAATCACTTACAGGTATGCCCCTCTTTTGGATCATTGTCATCAAAGCATAATGTATGTCATCTATCGTCGAATTCCAAAGAATCGATGCCAAAAGACTTTGGCAAAATCAAAGAGAAGAAAAATTGTAAAACATAAAGCATAGAGAAAGACAAAGGGTAACAGTACGTGAAGCACTTACCAAGATGCAAGATCTAGAGAGAGAGAATGTGTGTAAGTATATGTGTGTGTGTGTAGAGAGAGAGATCTTTGGTGTGTGTGTATGTGTGTGCATAAGACAATGTAGGTAACAATTCAATTCGTTTGTTGTGGTCGAGGTTTGGCTCACAAGCTTGCAAATCATTAGGAAGTACTGATTAAAATCTCAACAAAGGCATCCCATCGACATGACCGTAAACAATAGAGAAAAACCTTGGTGATTTCTATCCATGAAGAATATTTTATTTCATGTTTTTTCCTAGAGATAGTATATTTGTATTTGATCTTTGTTCTTTACTGATCGACGATCATGTGTAATTGTATGAGTGATAACTATGTGTGTGGTTGTGCCGAAAGTGAAAAGGACATGTACGTACATGCATCTGGAATAGTGTATGTGGCATTCGTACATATGTAAGAGCATGGATGCATGTGAATGTGTGTTTGTTGGGTTTGCTTCATAATTAAGTTGCTCTTTTGCATGTCGTTTCGTATTATTTGCACTTTGATGCATCCATTTCATGATGATTACAATCTTGTGTGGACTAAATTTGTTTGAGCTGAATATATCATTTGCAACTATTTGTATCCATCATACTCAATCGAATTGAGCTATATGATGATGAGTATGTATTGAGGTGTATCAATATACATGTGCATTCTACATGTGCGCTCATGGATGTAAATAAGAATGTGTGCAATGATCGTGTATGTGCATAACATATACGAGTGAATATGTGTGTCTCAATGCATATTTGCATGTGTAGATATATGTAGGTTAAAGTGTGTGCAGATATGAACCTATAAATGCATGTGTATATGTGCATATGAGAGCAAACTATGCTTGTATCTTTGCACCTGAATTTTGTGTTATGCATTTCCCTGAAAATGTGAAAGCATTCACTTATGTATGTGCTTTTATGAGTGTGTGTGAGGGAATACGTGGAACAGATTCAATTCAAAGGCCCATTGATCTAATAGAATTGGGGAGCATATCTAGAAACAGGAGGTGGGAGGAGTATCTCACTGATCGTGAAACTCCACGAATAGAAGGCTTATTATCTTCGCCTTCAGAAGGCTTCATCCTTTGGAAGGTCGGGATCTTCAAGGGCAGATAGGGTGCACGCAGAGTGGTTATCGAACGATATTAGTGGGAAGTTTAGGGATGTTACAATAGTTCTGGAAGGTAAGGAACTTCAATGGCACATGTTGTCGTTGCTTAATGCAAGTGTCTACTTCAGAAACCTACTGGGTACCAGTAGGCCATTAATGGCAGGAAATTCAAGGGATCATAGGGGATCCTCATACCAGTTAATGGGAAAGCTTTGTAGCACCAATAGTAATTTGTTTTTCAAATATAAATATGGAATCGTAACATAGGTTACGTTCCGAGAAGGAGCTGGAGGGTGGTCGCTAGCGACTGACTCTACGAGGGCACTACAGAGCAAGGAAAGATTTTGGCTGCTACCCTCGATGAAAGAAGGGAAGAGGGTGGAAGCTAACGAGGGATCGGAAGGGCAGCTTGATGGGGGATTTTTTTCTGATTTTCGTCAATGTATTAGAATACATGACGTTGTGCTGTTGTGACATCTTCAAATCCCGAAATATTGTGATATATCTGTGGAAGATGCCACTGTGCTGACAAAAAAAAACCTTGACTAGACTCAGCGCTGAGTCTACAGAGATAAATATATATGCTATGACTGTGAACAAAGAGAAAGCATCTATGGAGAAACGGACTCTACACAGACAATTAGAGACACCGTCTTTTAAGCTGAAGAAGAAAGCTTGAATCAGATGTGTGCATCCCTTCATCACTATTGTCTATCTTGAAGAACAATGAGGTAAGTATATATGGCATGCACAGAAAAAGGAGGTCTCTTTAGAGGTTTTATTGCGGGAAAATGGTGTGACGTTCTTGGTTCAGAAAAGAATAGCTTTTAAAGGATTAGGTAGATTTACTATATAGTTTGGGGGTTTACTCATAAGGAGCTCGAGCTGTTCACAAGGGAAGAATCAGGATGAGGGCATGATTTCATGAAAGAAGTGGGACTTCAGAAGTTTCTGTTCAGAACTGGTTTGGAGACTTATAAGAGTCGGAGCTCGAGTGTGCAGCAGATTTTTTTATTATTTTTTTAATTTTTTGTACAGGTCCCGTGTGGCTTACAAGAAGAATATCTCCCTTTTGACCCAAGATAGGATGCAGCCGCAACCATATGCACAGCGAGAAAGAGCAGATGTTGAACATTGAGAGCAAGCTGAAACCAAAGAAGTATATCTTTTAGATCTATCAGAGACCCTCTTAATGTACGTACCCCTATTCAGATAGCAAAGAGTGGCTCCTTTTACAAGGGTTGAGGATGTACTGAAAAGAAATTGAGCTGTACTGAGAAGAAGAATACCTCTCTATCTCATTCTGTATCGACGGGCATAATCTGACAAGGATCTGGAAGTGCTTGCTTCGGAGGAGTTGGGGCAAAGGTGTAGTTCAAACCTGCAGAGCATTTTCACAGTTTTAAGCGGGAAGAGCAAGATGCTAAACATGCAGATAAGCTTGGTGGCAGGAAGAGTCAAGAAAGACCAAAGGTATGTGATCATGCTTCATTTGTAACATCCACATGACCCTATAATTCATTTTAACGGAAGTGTTTCAGCAACCCCATTCATGATGCAATGGCATGTTCTCTATATAAAAACAAATAATGATGATTGCATATAAGATAACATGTTTTAACAATAGAAATTATTAGAGAGCGTTGCATGAATGGAGATTATGTAGATGATGATTTTGATTCTGCGATGATGAAATTTGGCTGTTCAATTGCCAAAAGCAACGACTGTTGACACTGAAAGAGTTCTTTGAAAACTTTAGAATGTAAAGAGAGGTCTGATTCGAAGTTTTTGTTTGTTATGTGCTTTATTCATTCTGACGTCATAGCATATCATCATCATTCGTAGATATTAACATCATATCATGTTCGTTCATAGATAATTAAAAACGACATGATTTCTTGCAAACATAAAGCGAACCATGAGAGCAAACAGCTAGTCTTCCGATTTAGGTGAGTCAAACAATGCACATGCAAACAAAAACATTCTAACATCCCAAATGATGATGCTATGGTGTGTCCTCTCAGTAAATAGAAATGAACGCATATTTGATATGATATTTAAGTAATAGAAATCTCATCAGCGAGCGATACCTGAATTAAATCCGCAAACTACCATAACTGTATCACTGTCATTCGTGTGCAAGTTCTCATAGCATCTCTACAATTTTAAGTGAATGTCACATAACATGACCAAACTGATCCGGCATTTGCACTAGTGCAATGCACAAAACTACTTTGAATGAATGTAATTACTTGACTTGTGATCCATATGCATTGGTTTTCCATATAGCATCCTTTCTTTGAAGTATATGTTTGACAACTTTGCATATCTAATTTGGTGCTTTCAGTTTCTTCCACCCTCCTTTCTGAGAATCCCTCGACATACCTAGTGAACCCGACATGAAAGGAGGGGGTGAGTGAATCATAGAGCGAGAAAAGTGAGGAATCAAGTTGATGATCAAAATTTAGCAAACCTATAGATTTAGTATGGAAGATATCCTAGCTCAGTTCCTACATTTTCAAGAAGAGGATAGGCGTCAAAAAGCCATCCAGTCACTTCATGACCGTTTAATCAAGCGATCTGAGTTTTTCAATGGAAAAAATATATCTAGGTTCTGTAAAGAGTACGAAATAGAGCCAAAGTACCTAGACGTCGGTTTGAATCCAATGAAGGTTGTGGAGTTATGTGAAAACTTTGCCTATGTGTGTGAATACAATTTACGCAATCAACTCATGCAAATAAACCATATGACATGGTTTCAATGCTAATCAGAAGGGCATGCAAATGATGAGTCCTCTATAGAGTGGTATGTATGCCGATGGTGAAAAGCATGATGCTAAGCCTACGGATAGTCTAGATCAAGATCAAGATTGTGAAATACTCTTGATTGATGCCACATCAAATGAGTCTTTAGAGGTACAAGAGAGAGATCCTAATCATGGAAGTAAGAATGACTTGTTGATTGTGCATTAGTATAATGACATGTATGTGAGTGATGTCCCACTCTATGGAAAGATACATTCTGATGCAAATGGAGATTATGAATAGTTCACTCTATATGGTGAAGAAATGGGCCATGAGAAGGAGAATGCAACATTCATCGAAATGCATGAAAAATATGATATGGGTATATTACCTAATGAAGATCAAGAAGAAAAGATAAAATTAAATGGTTGCATTGATGAAGCTCAAGTTGATTTGGATGTATATGTCGAGATTCTCACACATGATAAGATAGTTGAGCAAGAATCAATGATTGAGGAGATGTATGAAGAATTGTGTCTAAGTACATCCTCTGAAGAGAATAAGCAAGAATCGATGGAGACGGATGCAGAGTTTTATGATGGCATTTTGAATAGAGAAATTGAGTTCTTGTCAAACTATATGTGTAGTCCTAGAAGATGTCAAAATTATAATGATTTTGACCTCAAAGAGCAAGACTCTAGTGACACTGAAGATCAAGAATTTCTTGATTATGAGGATATGGAGTCCATTCATATTGAAGGAGAAATATTTAGGGATCATAAAAAAGACCATGATGAAGAGTTATAAGATACCGCTCTTCATTGCAATGATACTATTGAACAGATTCAACACCATTCTGAATTTTCTGCCTCTATCAAAACAAGATTTCAGGTGCAGTAGGTGTTGTATCTTCTTTCCAAATACTGAGAAGTCATCAACAAAACTTGCATAAAATCTTGCAAGTAAGGCTCAAACACCTTATGTGCCATATAACTAAACAAAGATGGTCCATTCTTTAATCCAAAGCTCATGACTGTGAATAGATATCCTCCAAATTCTTTAATAAATATATTTTTGTGTTAATCCTCCTCGTTAATGGAGACCAACGGCTATTTGGAACTTAACTTGCTATGGACTCATGGTGTGACTACACATGGGGTGTTTTTTAGCGTACTCTAGGATGAAAGATGTGTTTCAATGTTGTGGGAAGTGTTTATCTAGGAACTAATGGCCTATTCTAAGTTATGACCATAAAGTTGTGCAGCTAGAAATCTAGATAAACAATACTCATATGATGGAGAGACTAATGTTTCACTAGTGATGTGGTGTTTGATAAATTCCTTTTCTTCTACTTCTATATTCGCTGTGTTGTATTCAGGTTGAGTAAAAACTGTTAGAAAAACCCAACATTGAACAAATATATAAAAATAAACATGTATGCGTGCATAACCTACTTTAACAACCACATTTCATTTCATGCACACTCAAAACCACATGTTTACATTTCACCTCACTCATTTAATTTTACTTTTGTTTCCATACAAACACTCACACGCACACATGGTCCATGCAAACACTCACACACATGGTCCATGCAAATATTCACGCATAATATTGATAGACATTAGGTTTTTGACTTATTTATATTAATTGTTATCCTTTCAAATTTATAGTCTTATAGAAAATCATACTAAGTATTTTGAATTAAGGCTAATTCTAGCCATATATTTCATATTGATACATACTCATAAACTCATGCATAGAGTTAAGAACTCATACATATTTTTACTACGAGTTTACACATAATCATTTTGGCACATGACCATATTGATATGATTATGCATACATTTTCCCATTTATAGCAAGGTACAAATAGAAAAGCTAATAAAGGCCACATCAGTTATACTTATGGACAAGAAGTGTGTTAAAAAAAAAAGACATAATCCAAATTATAAAGTCAAGGGAGCATATATTTTAGGCATTGAGGATAAATGTCAACATAGGTTTAAGGTCACTATAGGATAATCTTATACTTTTGGATCCAATCATAAAGATAATATCAAAACATGAATAGAGGATCACACATGGAGTATCACACATTTTGGTTTCATAGTTGCAAAACCAAAATTCCATTAGAGGTTCTTGTTCGATTCACATCTCTATCATTTTCAACCTGCAACTACTTAAGAGAGATTTGAGACAAATTAGAAGCTCATATAAAACATATTTTTACTTGTTTTGGAATTTACCAAAGTATAAGAAATTTTTAATTTTTGTGTATGACAAGTCGAAGGATGAAATATTTTTGACATCTACTATTGGATCTCAAGGTCAAGGACAAGCATAATAAGTGCATTAGAGAAGTGGAAACACAAGAAGAAGAAGCACATAGGGAGCTCCAAGAAGTGCATGTCAAATTTTCAGAAGAAATCCCTATAAAATAGTGATTTTCATCTCTAAAAACCATTGTAACTATCATTTCACCTTTTTATAGCTCCATTTTGTGCAAGCCGAGGAGTCCTTGAGCTTGAGGATTATTAGAAGTATCATCCTACCAACTTTCACAATTTTTAGACTCCGTTTGAGCCCTCAAATAAGCCCGGGAACCTAATTTTTAACTAGGCCAGACACTAGGTCTGGACAAGGCCAAAACTAGTCAAAAAACTATAAAAAGAGCTAGAGAGCTCATTTTTGAGGTTAGCTTGTTAGAGAATAGAGCTTTTGTAAGAGAGTTCCTTTGTAATCAAAGCTTTCCATTGTTCCTCTCTTTGATCGTGCCTTGTGAGCGTGTGTGTGTATGTGTGTGCATGCTTATGTGCTTTCACTCACACACTTGTGCCTTCACTTGCCCGTGGTCTTCATACCAGTCCTCACGTCTCCGCGGATTGACAAGTAAAGGAGGTGGTGCTTACCCTTGAGCTACACCAAATTTTGGTGCCGTTGCGGGGGAGAGAGCTTCGAGGACGAGCATTGTGATGGTAAGATCGTAGATTTGTGACGTTGGAAGGTAAAAAAAATTGTCATTTTTGTTCATTTTCTGATTTTTTCTCTTCTTCACAAAATCGTGATTTTTGTGGTTGATCAGCATCGCGATTTTTATGATCCTTCAAAATCGCGATTTTAATAAGAGCTCAGCATCACGATTTTCAGACCTCCCAAAATTGCGATTTTCACACAAAATCGTGATTTTTCCAAAAGGTCTTGTTTGCCTGTTGTGACTCCCTGGAGCCTAATTTGACATAACTTTTTCATCAAAAGTCCATTTTGTGAGCTCTATAGCTTGTAGGAAAGCTCGTTTCAAATCCTACACGGCCTCAATTGTTTTTTATAAGAATAATGTGCTGATTTTCAGATAGGATAATTTGAAGTTGACCCTCAAGTGGGACTAGGAAACCAAGGGGACTCCAGAGGATTTTGAACCATACCAAGGGAAAATTTTGGACTCTTAACCAAGTCTTATGAACCTGAGATCTGGTAGACACCTAGGCAAGGATAGACAAAGCAATAGATCTTCGAAGGCTAGTGTTAACCATACAGCTAAGTCATGGGCACAACAACTAAGTGGTTATCCTTACGCACTAAGTTCCGACATAAGTGACTCAGAAATGTCTTTTAGCATGGAGAAACCTACATGTAACTCAAGCACTGCCAATTTACAAACACCAAAAGGTCCATAAGACACAGTTGGAATATATTCGGACCAACCGATTAGGTGCTCACATCTATGAGGACGGCCTAAGGCGATCAGTAGTCCATCTCAAAAATCTAGATCAAGCCTTTGGACTTAAACACCCAGTAATCAAGTTTGAAGAAGGTTCATACATTGATGAGGAAGGAACCATGTATGTGGTCACCAACCTACCAGATAGGACTGATGAGTTTGGAAATATCATTCCTGAGAATGAGATAGGAGACCTAGAATAGGGAAATGTAGGACAATGACCCCAGACTCCTGACCCCTCAGGGCAACAAAAACATAGAACTATTCTTGAATAGAGAAACAAAAGAAGCCTTTTGGAGATTCAAGCCAGATCAACCTAGCCAATCAGGCATAGTCATCATCTACGAGTTCAAGGATCCAAAGATACCAGGCAAAGTTGCCTACCTGGATAACACATCGGAGAAAATGTTCTTGTTATCAGAGCATGATAGGCACGCATATACTTGGCAGGGTGAATTGATCTTTCCTCCACCACGGTCTAATATTTCCCATGGCCACCAAGGTGTAGGATCATCCAAAGCTCATGAAGCACAACGAGAGCAAACGAGAGACCTGATGTCACTTTTGCACACACTATGGGTAGCAATAGATCAGGATTTGAAAATGAAAGAACTGAAAGAGAGAGACATCAAGCACATAGGCAACAAAGAGATGAACATAATTTTACATTGCCTACACCTTAAGAGCAACCAAGAACTGTTAGACCCACTCAAGTGATCAAGGTAATGAAGAATTATTTCGACGGGACAGGAGATCCTTATGATCATGTGGCCGAGTTCAAATAAGTGTTAAGAGCTGAACTGGTTGAGGATTTGTTCAGCCAATACGAGGCATTTGGTTTGACTCTCAAGGGCACTACCTTAGCTTGGTTTCAACAACTTAGTAGTCGCAACTATCATGCAATTGCTAGACCAATTCATTGTAGAATTTTTGAAGAGTGGTATCAGGCATAACACATCATCTTTGATCCACAACTTCAAGCAGACACCCCAAGAAACAGTGCGACTAGCAGGTAGAAGGTTCAGACAATACCTAGAAAGATGCCCTGCTCCAGAGTTACCCACACTAGCCAAACAAGTGGCTTTGTTTCTAGATGGCTTACTAAGCACCAAGCTAAGATCATATGTGTAGTTGAAAGAGCCTAGAAGCATAGAAGAGTGTGTGCAGACCTGCATTGACATAGAAGACAACTTGGGTGAGGAGTTAGGACTATCCCAACTCTATAAAGACTCTGACAATCTACTTGTCATACCTCCAGAGCCTCCACTGAACTCGATGAGAAAGCAGAGCAAGTTTCCAAGAAGCTAGGAGTTCAAAATAGACCAATACCAAGAGTCGCCTCATTGAATGGGTGTTATACTTGCGGAGGCGACCACATCGCTAATGTATGCCCGATACACAACCAGAACATGAGAGAAAGGAATGCTCCATATTGCACTATTGAGAGAAAATACACGAAGCACATGGCTCAAGATTGTCCATACAATAGACAGGCTGTTAGACAGAATTATCAGCAACCTTACCAACAAGGTAGGTATCAGAACCAATATCAACAGCCATATTATAGACCACAACAACAATATCAGGCACCATATAGGCCACAACCATTCCTAGGAAACCAACCACCAGCGCCTGCCAATGTAATTCTAGTTAAGTATGCGGTGGCAGAAGAGAACCTTCATAGAGCATTGGTGCCAGTGACCCCACTAATCTCAGAGAATGACTCTCATTCTCATAGTTCAGATTACTCCCATGAAGGTAGTCCACATGCTTATTACACAGCGTCACCTGAGCATAGTGAGACTTATCCATATCAATATGAGGCACCACGTATGGAACAAATTGGGAGCCAGAATACTCCAATGTCATGTACACAAATCCTAACCCTAGGCCCCAATTGAGACAAATGAGACCACAAGCCCCTAGAGGATCATGTTTTAGATGTCAGGGCGACCATTTAATTCATGAATGTCCCCACTCACCAACTCTGGGACAAGGATAGAACATCACAATACAAGTCTTTTGTCTTGAGTGCGGCAAAGAACATCTTCCGAGAGAATGTCCCAGGAACCCCTCTAGCGCACCCAAGGTTACACCCATTAATGTGGTAGGCTTAGTGGTGGATTCAAGTGCAAGTAGTAGTTATGTGGCTCCTGTACAGGCAGTTACCAGGGCACAAGCCTTAAAAGGAGATAAACTAGTTGAACAATCTGAGTCAAGTGAGTCAGGGGAACCTTGTAAGAAAAAAACAAGAACATGGAAGGATACTAGAGAGAAGGCCATCGCAAGTGGAATAAAAAGTTATTTGAACTAGAAGAAAGCTTGAAAGAAGCAAAAACAAAAATAGAAGACATTGCATCTCAAAGTACCTTGCATGTTGAAACTCCATCCACACCACCTCATCCCACCCCACCACCCATTGTAAATAAACCACAACCAGGGTCTGTTCTTGTAGATCCAACCCCAAAACGTTTGGACATGATGTTCAAGGCCTACTAGGCTCGACTTCAAGAAGGGCCAACATCTGCAAACCTAGACAAGAGTTACCCTAGAGTGGATTTAGAGATTGAACGGATTAAAATGTGCATGAAAATGGTAGAACTAGCTCAAGCTATGCTCAAGACCAGTCAATCATTCAATCAGACAAACTCTGCCCAACCGGATTTGCATTTCGAGGGCTTACTAGAAAGATTAGAGCAGTTGGTAAACAAACCACAAGTTTCTTTACCTCCACAGGCTCAAATATTTATTGAGAGAGGAAGCTCACCGCCAATGGGAGCTTATGCTCCTAATTCCACGGATGTTGGAATACCTCCTTCAATTCAGGAATACTCTAAAGAGTTCTTGCGGGAAATACAAGAAGAGAAATGGGCCAAGGAGAAGGGTAATCCTCCCCCTATTCCTGAAATTGATGATCTTCAGGATCAATTTCCCCAAGACATTCCATATATTTACAAAGATCAAGTCGAGCAACAAGAAGACGAAAGGTTAGATTTTGAATCTAATACCTTAGAAGAACTGCCTCAATTTCCAGGCCCATGGGAATCTAAATCTCTTCATATCAGAGCTCCAACCATAATGGTAAGACATGAAGACTCAGTGTTCCCAAGGAACACTGATGTCGTGAAGAACACTAAGGTTCAGTGTCATCTCACTGTAGAAGAGCTACTCAAAGCAAAACCTGAGCTATGGAATCATGTGAAGGATTAGGTTCCAGAACTTGATTCCAATATGCCTAAAGCAGGCTCTAAGCAGAAAGTACTAGAGATACCTCTAGACAAAATAGGGGACATGAGTGAAGGTGAAGAAGGTAATACTTATCTTCCGATCACCTATCAAGGTTACACAACCAAAGCAATCGTAGATTCAGGTGCTGGTGTTGCTATTGCGACCACCTCCTTATGGAAGCAATGGGTCCAACCCACATTAAGACCAACTAGAATGAAGCTTCAAATGGCAGATGGTCATTTTGAAAGACCTCTAGGATTTCTCGAAGGGATAACTCTAACCACTTGTGGTGTAGAGTTTGAACACACATTTGCTATATGTGACTTTGAGAAAAATAATGTATACAAGATGATCCTAGGACGACCCTTCCTATGAAAATTACAAATAGTACCGGACTGGGGAACTAACTCCTTGTACTTACAGCACTTAGGGGTCACCACCAAGGTCAACCTAAAGGATTACACCTTCAGAGATGTACCACCCCTACAATGGAATCCTATCCACAAAGCGAAAGAAGATTCTATCTCTGTGCATTCTGGAAGTTCACCTGACCCATCATGGCTGCATGAAGATACTCATTTGTGGATGTGCAAGGTCATAGAGGAAGAGGAAAAATGCTTAAGGCAAGAGAAGAAGGACCTTCACCAGGAGATAGACCAGCTAGAGACCGAGCCTACACACCGATGATCTTTCCCGATGAGGAATTTGAGCCTCATGGCTGGCCAGAAATCTTAGCCACCATGGACATTGGAGTCAATGAAGAACAATGGACACCTCATTGTGATGAGGAGGGTTACAATATTTCTGTGTTCATGTGTCAGCCCTTGCTAGAAGAATGTGACCCTAGTGATGTCATAGAAGAAGAAGAGAATGACGATGATCTAGAATCCAAGGTGATGGATAGTTGCTTTAACTCACAAGAGCACTATCTAGAAGAGATAGGGGTATTTACCCAAAAAGAAGAAGAACCTCTCACAAGTATCAAAACTCTAAATTCCAAGTAAGGAAGTGAGGGTAGTCAAAAGAAAAAAAGAAGAAAAGCAGTGAAACAAGAAGAGGAGGAATCATTGTTTGAAGTACTAGAAAATTTCAAGAAATATGAAGTTGAGGATCGAAAAATTTTGGTACGAATGCCTAAGAGAGAGACCATCATAGGAGAAACATATGATAACAAAGAAAAGACCAAGCAGATTGGAGTGACCATTGAAGGGAACCAAGAGAGATGCACGTATATAGGAGATGACCTAAGTGCAAGAGAAGAAGTGGAGCTTGTAGCTCTATTAAGGGAATATAGGGACGTGTTTGCATGGCATTATAGAGACTTGAAGGGGGTAGATCCAAGAATATGCTCTCATACGATCCCCATGACTGTTGACGCCAAGCCCACCAAACAAAAGCCCTACACATATAATGACACTTATGCAGCTAAAATAAAAGAAGAAATTGATAGGTTGATTGAAGCTAGATTTATCTATGAGATTGAGCATACTGAATGGGTGTCCCCCATTGTACTGGTGCCCAAAAAGAATGGAAAATTGCGAGTGTGTATTAACCTCAAAAAAGTTAATGCCGCTACGATCAGAGATAGTTATCCACTTCCAATCACCGAACATTTATTGGAGCGCGTTGCAGGCAAGGAAGTTTATAGCTTCCTTGATGGATTTTCAGGTTACAACCAAGTAGCCATTGCCCCAGAAGATCAACACAAAACAGCTTTTGCCACCAAATGGGGAATCTTTGCATTTCGTGTGATGCCATTTAGGCTCACCAATGCACCTACAACATTCCAAAGGCGTATGTCTCATGTCTTCAAAGAGTTCTTGCGAAAGAGATTAGAAGTATATGTGAATGATTTATGTGTTGATATATTTAGGTAGTGATGTGTGTGAACACACTAGGACTGCCGAGGCACTTTTTTCCCTCTTTAGGAGGTTTTTTTCCCCCGGCTTGTATATACGCCTATTGCCCTAATGGGCTACTTATCTTTGTACATTCTCTAGTAATACACTCACTATTGTGTGTTTGTGCTCCAAGCTTCTTCTTCTTCCTTGTGCTGTTCGCGTGCTTCCGCAGACGTCTATCTCCAACAATTGGTATCAGAGCAAGTCGTCGCTTCATTTAGGGCGCCGTTGACACTCCTCCGTTTGCAGTCTCAGAGGTATATACCAATTTCTGTTCACCAATTTAAGCGTCTCGAAGTCTGCTACAGGTCTAGCAGAACTCGTCTGGGCAGTTCTGTTCAACTTTTTGAGATACAGTCAATTTTTTGCATCAAGGTATTTTAGTCACCGGCAATGGCTGAAAGCAGTGATTTATTCCGTATGTTGGCTGTTGAGGATAAGTTGGATGGTACCAACTACCCATTATGGGCTTATATGATGCGACATGTTTTGGTTGCAAAAGGATTGTGGAACATTGTGCAGGGTGTTGAAAGACATCCTATTACACCTGTAACGATAGGTACTGCAAATACAGGTGCTGGAGCTGATGAAGATGGTGTCGAAGATGATATTCCGCAGATCCCTTTTCGTGCTGTTGTTTCTGTTGCACCTACTACAGAAAATTCGTTGGGATGGCAGAGATGCCCAGGCACATGCATTGATAGCTTTCTCTGTCAAACGTGCCATTATTCCTCATATTCGCTCTTGCAGAACAGCTAGGGATGCTTGGGATACACTTACCACATTGTACCAAGCTAGGAATGAGGCTCGTGTTGCTTACCTCTGAAAACAGTTGGAGAGTGAGCACATGAATGAAGGTGATTCTATGGACAGTTTCCTAATGAAGATCAAAGATTTGAAGGAACAATTGATTTCTGTTGATGAGGTTATACCAGATAGCTCACTTGTGCAGACCGTTCTGAATGGTCTTCCTGATTCGTCTCAGAGTTTTGCTTCTACTCTTCGGTTGATAATGAAAGTCAATCTGAATGCCTTATCATTTGAGGAGTTAGTCTCTGTTCTGTTGCAGGAAGATCAGTCGAGGCAGAACAGGTCCATTATGCGTGTTGCAGATCAAGCTTTCCTGGCTAGTTAGAAGGGCAAAGGAAAATGGAGCTCTTCTACTAGTAAATAGAAATCTGCAAATGCTGCACATTCAAAGAACCAGGATAAAGATGAGAAGAAATCAGAAAAGCAGAAATTGTTTTGCAAGTACTGTAAAGGGAATGATCATATCATAAAGAACTGTCCAAAACTCGCTGCAAAAGAGGCAAAGGAAAAGGAGGCTGGAATGGCTGTTGCAGAAGCCTCTACACCAAAAACAGAGTCTACTAAAAAAACAGAATCTTGTGTAGAAGAAGAATGGGCGTTTACTACTGTTTGCAGTTTTGACCCATCTTCTCATGAGCAGTGCATGTCTGCAGTGGACTCAGATGTTTGGTACTTTGATAGTGGGGCGACCAAACATATTACCTCGTAGCGCAGTTTCTTCTCTTCACTTGAGCCTGCCCCTACAGGGAATACTGTCACATGCGCCAACAACTCCTCTTATCCTGTTATGGGAGTTGGTAAGATCATTCTGACTACTACTGATGGTAGTTGTTTCACCTTGTCACATGCCTTATTTGTGCCAGGGATCAAGAAGAATCTATTATCAGTTTTTGCATTAGCCAAGATTGGCTTGGTTGTGAAATTCATTGATGACAGGTGTACAGTCCATGATCTATCAAATGGCGATGTGATTATTGCTTCTGGCATTTTATGTCGTGGGCTATATAAGCTCATAGACTATGAAAGCTCTGGGAATGATTCGGCATGTGCAGTTCATGATTCTCAGGCTATGTCAGATGCAAAGCTTTGGCATGCATGCTTTGGTCATCTGAATTTTGCTAGTTTGCTATGCGTGCAGAAATCTGATATGGTGTCTTCTTTGCCCAAGCTTGAGGCACCTCGAAAACATGTATGTGAAGGCTTTATTTTGGGCAAAATGGAGCGTTCCTCCTTTCCAAAAGATGGTTCAGTTCGGGCTACGCAGAAATTGCAGCTTGTACATAGTGATGTCTGTGGTCCTATGCAGACACCCTCTTTTGGGAATTACCTTTACTATGTGACTTCATTGATGATTTTTCCAGGCATGCATGGGTATATCCACTCAAAGCAAAGTCCGAAGTGTTCATGTGCTTTAAACAATTTTTGGTTTTGGCTGAAAATCTGTCAGCATGTAAAATGGGTACCCTCCGTTCTGATCGAGGGGGGGAATATATGTCTTCTGATTTTAATGCATTTTTGGCTGAACGTGGGATAAAACACCAGTGTACAGTGCCGTATACACCTCAACAGAATGGAGTTGCTGAACGAAAGAACATGTCACTCATGGAGATGGCGAGGTGCATGGTCAAGAGTCAGGCTTTACCACATAGTTTCTGGCTTGAGGCTGTCATGTGTGCAACATATGTACTGAAGAGGTGTCCCACTAAAGCACTGCAGTCTATCACTCCATATGAGGCTTTGGATGACCGCAAGCCATCTCTTGCTCATCTGCGTGTTTTTGGTTGTTTGGCATATGCATTAGTGCCTGAAGAACATCGTAGAAACTTGGATGATAAGGCACTAAAATGTATTTTTGTTGGGTACAGTTCTGAAAGTAAAGGCTATCGTCTGTATCATCCACAAACTAAACACATTCTGGTTAGCCGTGATGTTGTCTTTGTGGAAGATGCTATCCAGCCATTGCTTTCATGTACTAAGGAGACATCTGTTAGCTCCAAAGACATGTATGATACGTTGATGCCTCTTTTTACAGGTGGACAGTCTAGGGCTGGTCCTAATGAGGCAACTTCTCAGCCTTTGCAGGTTTCATATGATGATGCAGATCATTCTATTTCTGATGCAGATTTACATGATGCACTTGTTGATGAGAGAGCTGATATTGAGCAAGAAAAAACTATGCCAAAATGGCTGGTGCAGACTTTGTGTGACAGCAAATTAGATGCACCTTTGTCATATCATACTCGTTCAGGCTCTCATAGTGCCTCCTTTGCATCAGATTGCTATGCTATGGCTGCGTCTAGTCTCTGTGATGAGAATGAGCCTGTTTCTTTCGATGAAGCACAGAATTCAGAAAATTGGATGGCTGCCATGCAATCTGAATATGATGCTATAATGAAGAATGGTACATGGTCGTTATGTGACTTGCCTCCTAGCAAGAAGGCCATTGGCACTAAGTGGGTATACAAGCTGAAGCGTAAACCTGATGGTACAGTTGACAGGTATAAGGCTAGGCTTGTTGCAAAGGGTTACACGCAGGAAAGAGGCATTGATTTTGATGAGACCTTTGCACCTACATGCCGTATGACTACTGTTCGGAGCATTTGTGCACTTGCAGCCCATCATGGTTGGAATGTACATCAGTTGGACATTAAAACAACATTTCTGAATGGTGACTTGCATCAAGAAGTGTATGTTTTTCAGCCCCGTGGCTTTGTGCAAAAAGGGCATGAAAACCAGGTGTGTAGGTTAAAGACGGCATTATATGGTTTAAAGCAAGCACCACGTGCTTGGTATGAGAAGATACATGCCTATCTGGTTGCACATGGTTTTTTGAATAGTCCAACTGAAAGCACCTTATATGTTAAGCGTGCTAATGATGTGCTTGTGATCATTGTTGTCTATGTTGATGACATGCTGCTCACTGGTCCTATTGAGAAGCATATTGCTGATTTCAAGGCTGATTTGCATGCTTCATTTGAGATGTCTGATTCTGGGCATTTGCATCACTATTTGGGCATTCAGTTTATGCAAGTTGATGGTGGAATGGCTTTGTGTCAAACGAAATAGATTGACACACTATTGCAGCATTTTGGCCTTGAAGACTGTAAGCCTATTGCCACTACTATGGAGACAGGTTTACGATTGAGTCTTCATGATGCTGGAGATTGTAGGGTTTCCTCAATCACAATCTATCCCCAATCACAATCTTTCGATTACTCAGAAATAACAGTGGAGAGAAGAACGCAGAGATTGCACAAGGTAAAAGAAAATCTGATGCGGAAGAGTAGAACAAATATGACGCAGAGAAGGAAGAATTGTGATATTATAGATGTGAATCAATGGTTACAATAGCTTTGGACAATAGCTTCTTGACGAAGCCTCTACCTCCCGACCACCCCCGAGCTATCACAATTGCATTCTCACTCGCACTCTCAATCACACTCTCACTCTCACTCTCACTCTCAATCACACTCTCAATCATAAGGTAATTCTCAGATTTCTGTGTGTCCGTGTTGATGCGCAGGCCTTCTTATCTTTTTCCGTTTGATCGCAGCCGTGCCCCCCCAAAGAAGTGTGCGATCCACCAAATTTAGAAAAAGTCGAGTTTCTCCAAAACTTTCGCAAAAAGCCATGCGATCGTAGTGTACTTCCTTTCTTTTAGCATACGTGTCAAAAATAGCAGAGAAAAAACCAAGATTACATATCCGAAAACATACATAATTAGACATGGTGACACGTGAGCATGAGAATCATGGATTCGAATAGAATTAGACAAGCCCTCGTTTTTTTTTTTTAAGTGTTGGAAAAAATGACACTTTTCAAAGCCTTGTAACTCAAAAACAATGAGGAATTAGGTTAAGCTTGTGAGAGACACTTTTATTCAATTTTTTGATCTGCACAATATTGATAGAGATGTCCGAGGTCCAAATCCACCTCCAAATGCCACTTTTGAGCCCTACAAGGTTTAAAATTCTAGAGAGTAAAATCAAGGCATTTTCTTACAATGAACTAAATGTAGAACCCTGAATGAGGTACTTAGAACATGATTCACAAAAATCTCACACAGGCACTTTTATTCTCGTATACTTGCTCTACCTTTCCCTCATACAGAGTTTTCCTTAATGCTTTCATCTTCACCTTCAAAATCCCACTGGAAAACATGATGCAATTAAGGTCTAGAGAGAGAATATGAAACTTGTCAACCCAAAATTTTTCCTACATGCATAAAATGACCTAATTATTCGTTCTAAGCATTATCCCCACAATGAAATTCCAAAAGTTCAAAATGGATTATTTCACTAGAAAAGAGGCCTATTACAATTCTTCCCCCCTTTAAGAACTCTATCCTCAGAGTTGGAAAGAAGGATAATGTGTTAGAAAGTCATCTAAATTCACCCAACTCGAATCTTCTACTGGGTATGAATGCCATTTCACCAAAATTTCTACTATACATCTATTTCTAAGAAATCTTTCCTTCCTATCTAATATTATTTCCGGTTGAAGCTCAAAAGATCCATCATCTTTCAGCTTATAATTGTCTTGCAAAACATGAGCAACATTAGACACATATCTTTTAAGTAAGCTGACATGAAATACAGGATGCACATTTAGATATTTAGGTAATTCCAACAAATAAGCAAGAGATCCGATCTTTTTCAAAACTTTAAAAGGGCCTGCATATCGAGGAGAAAGTTTATGATCCTTCCCTAGCAACAAGTTAGATCGGTGAGGATTAACTTTAAGAAATACCATATCATTAACTTGGAATTCAAGTGGTCTTCTCTTTAAATCATAGAACTTCTTTTGTCTTTTCTAAGCTTCTCTTATATGTTTCTTAATTTTTCCAAGTTCTTCATCCATCTTATCAAGCATTTCTTTGGATACTTCTACTTTATTTGGAGAACCCAAAAACGAAGGTGGATTCAAACAATTATAACCATACATAGCTTCAAACGGAGTCATTTTTATAGATGCATGCCATGCACTATTGTATGCAAACTCAACCAAGGGTGAATATTCACTCCAATTATCCTGCTTTTCATTCACATACATACGCAACATATCCTCAACTACCCTGTTAACCCTCTCGGTTTCCCCATCAGTTTGTGGATGGAAAGCTGTACTCATACGAAGTTGAGTTCCAATGGATTCAAATGTTGCTTTCCAGAAGTTTGACGTAAATCTAGAATCTCTATCAGAAATTATGCTTTTAGGCATTCCATGCAATCGAAATATTTCTTTTACAAAGATTCTTGCAACATTCAAAGTAGTATCACTCTTTTTCATAGGAAAGAAGTGTGCCATCTTGGTAAGCCGATCGACTACAACAAATATGGTATCATGCTTACTTCTGGTCATAGGTAGCTTAGTGATAAAGTCCATAGAAATAGACTCCCACTTCTGATTTGGAACATCCAAAGGTTGAAGCATTCCTGGCATCCTCTTAAACTCAGATTTCACCTGTTGGCACTTCAAACATTCATTTACATATTTTCTAATATCCCACTTCATACACGGCCAAAAGTAAGAATACTTTGTTTTAACATATGTCCTTGAATAACCTAGATGTGCAAAAAAAGGTGCATCATGACAATCATGCAGTATTTTAACTTTTAGTGGAGATTAAGAAGATAAGCATAGCCGATTGTTACAATACAGTGTTCCATCCTGCAAATGAAATTTTTCCTCATACGTCGATCCCCTGTTTGCATTCAAAGCATTCAAAATAGGTGCATAAAAAGGATCCTATTTTATCTCTTCTTGAATTTGACTGAGAAAATCAGAATTTATTACAGAAACAAGATTACACAAAGGTCTCCGACTCAATGCATCAGCAACCTTATTTTCCTTACCAGCAAGATACTTAATGTCAAAATCATACTCGCTTAATAATTCAATCCAACGCTTCTGCCTGTTGTTAAGCAATGGTTGAGTGAAGATGTATTTTAGACTTTGATGATCTGTTTTCAATTCAAACTTAACCCCTAACAATAGATGTCTCCAATGCTTGAGTGCATGCACAACAACAAGCATTTCTAAATCATGAGTAGGATAGTTAAGTTCATGTTTTCTTAGTTTTCTGGACTCATATGCGACCACCCTGCCATCTTGTGAAATAACACATCCTATCTGACTACCACTTGCATCACATGCAACCACAAAAGGCTTTCCCATTTCTGGTATTTTCAAAACACAATTCTCAACGACCTTTTGTTTCAATGTTTCAAATGATTTTTGACAGGCATCACTCCACGCAAATCCTACATCCTTTTTAGTTAATTCGGTGAGGGGAGTAGCTATCTTAGAGAAATCCTTAATATGTGCTCTTTCATATTGTGCCAACCCAAGAAAACTTCTAACATCCCTTACATTCTTAGGAATCGGCCAATCAACTATTGTTTTTACTTTATCTTCATCTATAAGGATTCCTTCTTTTGATATTACTCTTCCTAGATACACAAGTTTATCCTTAGCAAAGAAACACTTACTCTTTTTCCCATACAATTTGTGTTCTCTAAGAGTCTGCAAAGTCTTCTTGAGATGTACCGCATGCTCCGAATCATCTTTAGAGTACACAAATATATCATCAAGGAAGACTAAGATGAATTCATCTAGGTAATCGTGAAAAATATTATTCATCAAGCACATAAATGTGGCAGGAGCGTTTGTTAAACGAAAAGGTAGAACCGTAAACTCATAGTGACCATATCGTGTTCGAAAAGCCGTCTTAGGAATATCCTCTGTTTTGATCCTAATTTGGTGATATCCAAATCTTAAGTCAATCTTTGTGAATATGGTCGCTCCACTTAATTGATCTAATAAGTCATCTATGTGAGGGAGTGGATACTTATTCTTAATTGTTCTTTTATTCAACCCCCTATAGTCCATGCATAATCTGTAAGAGCCGTCTTTCTTCTTCTGAAATAAAACAGGTGCACCCCAAGGTGAGACACTCGGTTTTATTAAGCCTTTCTTCAGAAGATCATCTAATTGAATCTTAAGCTCCTTTAGTTCATCAATGTTAAATCTATAGGGTGCTCTAGAATATGGTTCACTCCCTGGATATAGGTCAATGGCGTGGTCAATCTGCCTAGGTGGGGGTATACCAGGCAAGTCTTCTGGAAATACATCGGCATATTCTTTCAAGAGATTTCCTACGTAATCTGGAATATCTTCGTCATTACCTTCCTGATGCAGATTGTTCACATACACTACAAATGTTTTGCAGCCATCACGCATACGATCCCAACTTTTGCCTTGGACTCTTCATTAAATTGTCGAAGATCAAAGAAATCCTCTAGTTCTTCAATCCATGCCTCAAGATCTTCGCCACTCTTCTTCTCGCCATCAAAATCATTTAACTTTGCCTTCTTGAAGACTTGGTTAAGGGAAAACTCACCTGGTTCCATATCTTCAGAATTGCGTTTTTGTTTTTCGCGAGGTATGCTAGATGTTCCCGCACCATCTATTTCATCGTTCAGCTCCACAAACAGATTTGTTGCTCCTTCTGGTTGCTTTCCCCCTCGTTCTTTGCGCAATTCACCAAGAAGCTTCTGAATAAGCTCCTCTTGTTCACGAACCTTTTGTGTTAGACCTTCCATCGTTCCCGCGGATTGATTCTACTCTGATACCACTTGTAGCATTTCCTCAATCACAATCTATCCCCAATCACAATCTTTCGATTACTCAGAAATAACAGTGGAGAGAAGAACGCAGAGATTGCACAAGGTAAAAGAAAATCTGATGCGGAAGAGTAGAACAAATATGACGCAGAGAAGGAAGAATTGTGATATTATAGATGTGAATCAATGGTTACAATAGCTTTGGACAATAGCTTCTTGATGAAGCCTCTACCTCCCGACCACCCCCGAGCTATCACAATCGCATTCTCACTCGCACTCTCAATCACACTCTCACTCTCACTCTCACTCTCAATCACACTCTGAATCATAAGGTAATTCTCAGATTTCTGTGTGTCCTCCGTGTTGATGCGCAGTCCTTCTTATCTTTTTCTGTTTGATCGCAGCCGTGCCCCCCCCAAAGAAGTGTGCGATCCACCAAATTTAAAAAAAGTCGAGTTTCTCCAAAACTTTTGCAAAAAGCCATGTGATCGTAGTGTACTTCCTTTTTTTTAGCATACCTGTCAAAAATAGCAGAGAAAAAACCAAGAAGACATATCCGAAAACATACATAATTAGACATGGTGACATGTGAGCATGAGAATCACGGATTCAAATAGAATTAGACAAGCCCTCGTTTTTTTTTCTTTTTTTTTGAAGTGTTGGAAAAAATGGCACTTTTCAAAGCCCTGTAACTCAAAAACAATGAGGAATTAGGTTAAGCTTGTGAGAGACACTTTTATTCAATTTTTCGATCTGCACAATATTGATAGAGACGTTCGAAGTCCAAATCCACCTCCAAATGTCACTTTTGAGCCCTGCAAGGTTTAAAAATCTAGAGAGAGTAAAATCAAGGCATTTTCTTACAATGAACTAAACGTAGGACCCTGAACGAGGTACTTAGAACATGATTCACAAAAATCTCACACAGGCACTTTTATTCTCTTATACTTGCTCTACCTTTCCCTCATACAGAGTTTTCCTTAACGCTTTCATCTTCACCTTCAAAATCCCACTGGAAAACATGATGCAATTAAGGTCTAGAGAGAGAATATGAAACTTGTCAACCCAAAATTTTTCCTACATGCATAAAATGACCTAATTATTCGTTCTAAGCATTATCCCCACAATGAAATTCAGAAAGTTCAAAATGGATTATTTCACTAGAAAAGAGGCCTATTACAGAGACGCATTTGATGTTGTTCTCTATCAGCAAGCTATTGGATTCTTGATTTACTTATGCATTACTCGGCCAGATATTTAGTTTGCTATCTCACAGATGAGCAGGTTTATGCATTGCCCAGGAGTCACGCATTGGAAGGCAGTTAAGCGCATCTTTCGCTACTTGAGTGGTACTCGGCTACTTAGGGTGTTTTATCCCAAGGGGGGATCACTATCGCCAGACTTGCATGATTTTTCTAACTCAGATTGGGCTGGTTGCTATGACACTCGTGTGTCCACCAGTGGTTTTTGCTTCATGCTTGGTAGCTCATGTATATCTTGGTTGAGCAAGAAGCAGCCTATTGTGGCCACTTCCAATTGTGAGGCTGAGTATAGGGCAACTTTCACAGCGATTGTTGAGTGTGTGTGGCTCAGACACCTTATGATTGATTTGGGTGTTGGCCAATCTTCTACCACCACCATCTTCACTGACAGTCAGAGCGCATTGGCAGTTGCGAGGAACCCTGTGTTCCATGCTCGCACTAAGCACATTGAGGTGCATTATCACTATGTCAGGGAGAGGTTCTTTGCTGGGGAGATCATCTTGGCATATGTGCCCACGCAGGAGAACATTGCAGACCTTTTCAGGAAGGCTCTACCTAGGGAGAAGTTTGAAGCTTTCCGCAAAGCTTTGGGCTTACTTCCTTTTGTGGAGTGATTTCCACATAGCTTGGCACTTCCTTATACATGAGTGCCAGCTCCTTGTTCACCGCATCACTCCCAGGGGGGATTTGTTGATAGATTTAGGTAGTGATGTGTGTGAACACACTAGGACTGCCGGGGCACTTTTTTCCCTCTTTAGGAGGTTTTTCTCCCCCGGCTTGTATATACGCCTATTGCCCTAATGGGCTACTTATCTTTGTACATTCTCTAGTAATACACTCACTATTGTGTGTTTGTGCTCCAAGCTTCTTCTTCTTCCTTGTGTTGTTCGCGTGCTTCCGCAGACGTCTATCTCCAACATTATGTGCTCATTCCCAACAAAGAAGATACCACATCCCTGAGCTCAGACAGATCTTCAACAAGTTTAGAGAATATAGAGTGTGTCTGAACCCAGAAAAGTGTGTGTTCATGGTACGACAAGGTAAAATCTTAGGTCACATTGTTTCTAAGAATGGGATATCAACGGATGAGGATAAAATAAGAGCCATTGCCGAGTTACCAAGGCCAAGGAATGTTAAAGAGGTACAAGCCTTTATGGGTCATTGTGGATATTACCGTAGATTTATCCACATGTATGCAATCATAGCTAGACCTCTTTATGCCTTACTAACAAATTTGGAGTGGAATGACGAATGTGAAAACTCCTACAATGAGGATAAAGTAAGAGCCATTGCCGAGTTACAAAGGCCAAGGAATGTTAAAGAGGTACAAGCCTTTATGGGTCATTGTGGATATTACCGTAGATTTATCCACATGTATGCAATCATAGCTAAACCTCTTTATGCCTGACTAACAAATTTTGAGTGGAATGACGAATGTGAAAACTCCTTCAATGAGCTAAAAAGACGTTTGTGCACAACACCAATACTGACCACTCTTGATTGGAATAAGCCATTCCATGTCCATGTGGATGCATCCAATCATGCCATAGGATGTGTGCTAGCACAACCCACAGGTGAAGGAAATTTAGATTTACCCATAGCATATGCTAGAAGACAGCTAACCACAGCTCAATGAAACTATACCACAACTGAGCGAGAGGGTTTAGGCATGGTATAAGTGTGAAGAAGTTTAGACACTACTTATTAGCCAACAAATTCAAGTTTTTCACTGATCATCAAGCCGTATTGTATTTGGTCAATAAACCTTGCAATACAGGACGTCTAGTAAGATGGTTCCTCTTGCTAATGGAATATGACTTTGAAGTTGTTGTTAGAAAAGGTAGAACCCACCTCTGAGCAGATCACCTTTCTCGCATCACTTCAGGAGAGTCACTGCAAGGAGTGTCTGATGAACTACGTGATGCTTATCTGTTCAATTTTAAAGTTGTTCCTAAATGGGCAAATAAGTTGGTACCAGTCCTAGCCTTCGGGCCCGATAATAAGAATGTGAACCTGCCCCTAAATTAGAAAAGCAAGGATATGGACCCATGATCATTAATAGAATTTCCACTAGCAGTGTTGTTCAATTGGCCACTTTAGAAGCTGATATCTTGCCAAATTATATAAGTGTTTGTCGAGTCAAGTTGTACCAAGAACCTCTTATAGAGGATATGCGAATGAGACTCAACACTGCTAAGAAGCGAAAAGAAGAGGAGTTAAGGGTTAGAGAAGAAGCACAGGCAGAGGCTAGAGAGTACATAAGGCGAAATAAGTTAAGGTGACTAGGCCTAGATGTCAACCTGAAAGCCCCAAAATATCACATGGACGGGTGCCAAAAATCGGGCGTAATTACTTCTCAAAGAATCGACCGACGCCCCTTTGTGACCATGGAGATAGGACAAGGAAAGCATGCAAGGACTGTGAAAGCATTGATTGACTCAGGTGCAACAGCTAGTGCAGTTAGACTATCCTACTGCCAAGACTGGTAGTTGAACATCAATCCCATAGAAGCTTATCTCGTAGGATTGGGAGGTGTGGAAACTCCTTGTTTGGGTGAGGTGGAATTTCCTATCTACCTTCAAGATGTTCCAATGAAAGTCAAAATGCTAGTGTGTGAAGATGAGTACCTTATGGAACCACTTGTCTTGGGTCAAGATTGGATTTACGACCATGCAGTCAACCTAAACCTCAGAAGTCAACTTCTTCAAGTTTGGGTACATGAACAATGCATTACATTAGAATTAGAGAACTGCATGCTCACAGTTCATGGCACCACACACTCTCTTAGTTCCTCTAAGACTAATCTTCACGAGCAAGATGTTGTATGTGTGAAAAGCTCTATGATCTAGAAGGACTCAATCATGGAAGGACAGTCGCAAATGAAAGCAAACCCTCCTTCTTTTTTGAAGAGTAAAGCATCCCCAATAGTTCAACCTAAGAAGCAAGCACAACATTTCAAGACAACTGCTATAGCAAATAGAAAGACACCATTCAACAAGAAAGCAGTTCTGGGCATGACACAGATCTGGGTACGCAAAGGAGAGCAACCACTAGCCTTGCCCCCACAAACCCCATCCAGGCAAGCTAGCCAGGCAAGAAGACGAAGGAAGAAGCTCGGACAAGCTCAACCACAAGGTATCCGACAAATTTGGGTGCGTAAGAAATTAGTTGCAGCCCAACAAGGATGATTACACATGTGGGTACCTAGGAAGCTCTTACGTCGGCAACAACCTATGCTCCCCCATACGCGAAAAGTCTCAACAAAGAAGCCAAGGCGAGGCAAAGGTCAGAACCAAACACCAAGAACAAAAGTAGACCAACTAACCTCTTCAACGCGAGTCAGGCAACCAGCCACAAAGGTATGGTTTTGGAAGCCAAAAGCATCAGCGGCCCCTAAAAAACCAAAGTGCCAACTACAAGGGGCACAACAGTCAAGAAACCATCCAAGGATGAATAGGCCAAAGGTGCTCACTACATAGTCGCAGATCCTTCTCAAATGGATCCCCATAAGGAGGAAGGATCAATTGTCATCTCGAGATCCAATGGATACCTCCACGATAGATCGCATCAACATCCTGAAATAACATTGAAAGCCTCGACGAGCGACAACCATGTGCTCCTTGCACAACCCTGTCTTTTGCACCATTCAGGTCATGCATTTCCAAAGTATGCATTAATATAGGGCCACATTACATGGCCATGCATAGACACAATTGAGAATCCCATGCACAAGAGCATAGTGCCACATGTAAACTATTTTTTGATACTAACCTTTGTCTTCTTGTTTTGTGAAATTGTTCCTCTCAAAAAAAAAAAGAAAAAGAGAGAGAACGAAATTTTTCCCAGGTTTGGCTCATGGAACATGAATGCGTCATGCTTAGTTGAAGGTGGAACTGTTGATTACTGGGCATTTATGAGTTTTGATAGAAGTGTGTCTCAGCTAGCAGATGATATTATTGCTACCTTATCTGGTAGATGTCAAGCACTTGGAATGAACATGTCATCCACAACTATTGTTTCCCCTTACCATGGTAGGAGGAAGCACTCGAAGGTCCGCAACATGAGAGATGCTTAACCACTCTATGTACGAGAGCATCCAAGGAGATATCTGCAAAGGGTAGTTTTGGTACCCTGAACATCCTTGTCTGTATACTAGGTGAGAAGACTCCTACATATGGTGAGCTAAAGAGAATATGTGAAGCTAAGCTTGGTGTAGTTACCCAATGTTGTTTGTCAAGGAATGTAAAGCAATTCAATTCTCAGTATTTGGCAAACGTTGCTTCGACAAGAGGAGACAAGACTAGGCACTCAAAACAATTCATTAGTGGACCATCAACACGGACATTCATCGACTATGTCCCATCACAAATGCAGGGTATACAACACAAAGAAATAAAAACGATCGACCCTTCATCATGGTAAGTATCTTTACTCTGGAAACACCATAACCATGATAGATAAGGAAACCTCTTCGTCAGCATACCCTTGAGCACTTAGCTCAAGACCCCCAATTTTTGCACCATACTTCTTCCAATGCATTTTCCTAGTAAGCATGCATAGGGCTACATTACAAGGCCATGCACAAGGCACATATTTTCCTCAACCCATGCACAAACACACTTACCCATCATTCATTATGGGTTATGAGTACTGGCATGACTACTATGAACATCATCTTTGGAAGATCTAGAGGTCATCAATGGAGACTCACAACGACACAGTCATGCTGGATTCAAGGAAGAAGAACATACCACGCGACTACAACTTGCAAAGGATCGCAGTGACAAATGAAGAACTTGACATCCAACCCTACCACATTTGGAAGATAGATGGCTCTAGTTCCTACCGAATAGACACTACCTCTCAAACCACTACGTGGAACAACCATTACAACAAGGGTCTGTCAGGGATGAAAGACTCGAGAGGGGGGGAGTGTTGGAGCTCAAGGTCAGGGAGAAGCATAATAAGTGCATTAGAGAAGTGGAAACACAAGAAGAAGGAGCACATAGGGAGCTCCAAGAAGTATATGTCAAATTTTCAGAAGAAATCCCTATAAAATAGTGATTTTCATCACTAAAAACCATTGTAAATATCATTTCACCTTTTCATAGCTCCACTTTGTGGAAGCCGAGGAGTCTTCGAGCTTGAGGAGTATTAGAAGTATCATCCTACCAATTTTCACAATTTTTAGACTCCGTTTGAGCCCTCAAATAAGCCCTGGAACCTAATTTTAAACTAGGCCGTCTGGACAGGGCCAAAACTAGTCAAAAAACTATAAAAAGAGCTAGAGAGCTCATTTTCGAGATTAACTTGTTAGAGAATAGATCTTTTGTAAGAGAGTTCCTTTGTAATCAAAGCTTTCCATTGTTCCTCTCTTTGATCTTGCCTTGTGTGCATGTGTGTGTATGTGTGTGCATGCTTGTGTGCTTTCACTCACACACTTGTGCCTTCACTTGCTCTTGGTCTTCATACCAGTCCTCACATCTCTGCAGATTGAGAAGTAAAGGAGGTGGTGCTTACGCTTGAGCTACATCTGCCCCCACCAAACGTGCACATCCTCCAGATGGGCCAACCCATAGATCATGGGAAGAAGCATCTTGATGGGCCAACCTGGAATCCAATCATATAGCAGTATCAAATTCTTTTATAAATAATTGTCAAACTTGTCAAATCAAGTGTATCAATTTTTCATGCAAAATGCTCAAGAAATTTATTCAACTTCAATTTGGTATTTAGATCATATCAAATCATAAAGTTAAGCTATCAACCATTTCGGTCAACAAATCATTAATCTAAGTTCCAATCATTTATAAAATTTGCAAAGATCATCACGAAACAAAATTCATCTTCATTCATTCAAAATCAGGTTTCTTCACATATAAGCACTCACATATAAGTAATCAAATATGTCAAAGAAATCAACTAGATCTACTCATACAAACATCTACTTTGTTTGCCCGATTTCTAATCACGAGATGTGTTTGCCACAACTAGCTTTTCTTCATCTTTTTCATGTAGGTGGTATTCATCAATACCTTTTTGGGGTGAAAGAAGGTATAAACTTTCATTCATAAATACCTTTTTGGGGTGAAAGAAGGTATAAACTTCCATTCATAAATACGTTTTTGGGGTGAAAAGAGGTATAAATTTCAATTCATAAATACCTTTTTGGGGTGAAGGAAGGTATAAACTTCCATTCATAAATACCTTTTTGGGGTTAAAGAATGTATAAACTTCCATTCATTAATACCTTTTTGGGAGGAAAGAAAGTATAAACTTCCATTCTTATATAGGTGAAATTCATAAATACCTTTTTGGGGTGGAAGAAGGTATAAAATTCCCGTTCTTTTTTTTCATTCGCAACTTTTTTGGTTTTGAAGGGGAAAGGCCTAACCCCTTATTTAGAGCTGAGGTTTTAAATGCGTGTAGGAGAAAGGCATACACTACAACACATCAAGGGCACACGGACGATCGACATACCAACGGTCATGGGTCGGCGTCGGTATGACCATCGAAACATTTTGGAAAACGGACAAGGCAATGGATGCGTCAGTACAGCTGCGTCAGTATGAGCATCGATATAAGCGTCGACATAAGTGTCTGTAATTTACTAGAAACTACCGGCGCTCATACCAATGCCCTGTTTTAACCGGACCCGAGAGAAAAAATTTGACATTTCGGGCATTTTGAAACTACATCTTCTACTGTCGACTTTGCATGTGCAAACAACCTATCTCTATTTGTCACTCTTTCTCTCTCTCTCTCTCTCTGTCTTTCTCTCTCTCTCTCCCTCCCTCTCTCTCTCCCCCTCCCTCTCTCTCTCTCTTTCTCTAAGCACACCTCTATTTTTCTAGATCTCAAGTTTTGGTAAGTATATCGCACATACTGTAGCACTCTTTTTTCTTTATTTATGTTTTTCCTTTTCTAATATCTTCTCTCTTTAGTTTTGCAATAGATTTTGGGATCAAGTCTTTGGAAATTCGAGGAAGGACAACTTCAAGTGGGTTTTGACGACAACGATTCAAACAATTACATCGATGTAAGTGATTGTTCTGTTTTTTATTGACATAGAGAGAGAGATAAAAACATATCCATATACATACACACTCACATATGTATAAACACACTCACATATACATACACACTCACATATACACACACACTCACATATGTATAAATGCATATACATATATGCATATGCATACACACATGCATATGCGTACACATGCATATGCATACAAACATGCATATGCATACACACATGCATATGCATACACACATGCATATGCGTACACACATGCATATGCATACACACATGCAATATATGCATACACACATGCATATGCAAACACATGCATATGCATACACACATACACACACTCACATTGCTTTGCCACAATTTTGTATTACACTCCTATGTGGCAATGATGTACCATAATTTTGTATTCGATTCCTATATGGAAGTGCTTTGTCACATTGCCACAATTTTCTATGACACTCCTATGTGCCTATGATGTACCATAATTTTGTATTCCATTATTATATGGAAGTGCTTTGTCACATTTTGTATTTGGTTCCTATATGGAAGTGCTTTGTCACACTCTTGTACATCCTTCATTTATGGAATATAAAATGTTTTGTACATGATTCATTGTTCATTTTTTCTCATATAAAAATCATGTTTCGGTTTCCATTAGAGTACATAACACATGTACTCAGTTTAGAGTTGTGTAGAGTGTATTGTCTTTTCCTAAACAACATCATGCTATAGCAAAAGACAACACACTCTGCCCAAAAAAATTGTGCAGATATGGTCATCGATATGGGCGTTGGTACACCCAGCACAGTCGTCCGTATACGCTTTCGTACACCCAGTATGGGCATCGATAAGGACGTCGGTATAAACGTTGGTATTACCGATGCTTATACCGACCATTATGCTGGCGTTATGTTTTCGACGCGTATACCGACTACGACACCGACATCATGGGAAAATAATGCCCGCTCATTTTCCTCGGTAATAGCCTCAGTATACACTCGATATGTTGTAGTGATAGGATCTCACTGACAAGAATCATGCATCTATATGCTCATACATATATACAATTACTTTCATCATTTGAAATGAACTACAAAGTTCTTTAGCTCATATCAAATCCCTACACAATTCATAAACTAGGAACATAAATCAAGTTTTGTGTTCCTAATTTGGCTAAAATAGAATCACTTCATAATTTGACAAACCAAATTCCAGATCATATGATTATATTTTTTCATGAATGCAAATGATATGCATAGATAAAAAAAATAAAGAATTTAGATCATAGTTAAATACAACCTGGAAATTAGCTTGATCTCCTAAAATCCATCATACATTTATCATAAAAATCTTCAATTTGTTTGCTCAAATCATCATCAAATCCTATTGGTAATCATAAACTAGAAACTACAAGAAAATTAATTTTCATCGTGAGTCATATTTCATCATAAATTGCATTATATCATCATCATATTTTCATCATATCTTTCAAACATTTTTTTCTTCATATTTATCCTTTTTTTCATTTTCATCATATATTTTTCATTAAAAATATATTTTCATAATATTTTCATCAAAATAAAAACATATTTTCAGCATATTTGTTTTTCATATTTTTTACATAAGAAAATGCTGTTTTGTTCATATTTTGTTATAGTTTTTTTTTTTAATCCGAAACATGTCGTACTTTTAATCATGGATTTTTAACATATTTATCATCATATATATTTTTTGTAAAATAAAATCATATATTTAATCATAATTGCAAACATATTGTTCATATTTTTTTCCAACATATTCCTCTTCAAAGAAAATCATAATGCATCACAATTGTTATTTATTATTTGTTTCACAATTACCCTATTCACTTTCTCACAAATATAGTTTATATTATATCATGTTTTTGACAATAAAAAAATCAAGCTTTAGCATCATTGACTATGTATAAATCCTTTTCTTGAAAATCATATGTTTCATCATAATTATAAAATATATTTTATCATTATTTTTTCCAAAAAGTAAAGTATATTGTTATATGTTTTAATATTATTATTTTTTTCAATCATAATTTTGGTAAATGAAAAATCATACTGTATTTTTTATGATTAGCACACAAATATTTTGAAAGCAAAGCTTTGTCATAAATTTTTAATAAATTTATCAAGCATCAAAAATATTTAGTGGAATTTTCATAAGAAATCATCAAGCTTCAAATAAAAAATTGGTATAAATTCATCAAATTTGAAAAAATGTTTTATATAGAAAAAATTCCAAGTAGTAAATCAAATATATATACATTTATCAAAATTTCAAAATATTTATCATTAAATTTCTTCAATCAAAATTTCATAGATATGAAAAAAAATCACAAGAAAATTATTCTCTCTATTTCTTTTCCCTATAAGATTACATTTAGCTAGTTCTAATGCTTGTATTTGTTTGGACAAAAATTCATATTTCTCGTTAATTTTTACAACTTCAACATTCATTTCTTCTTTGTAGGTTCTAAAGTCAACTCTTAATACTTGAGGATTCTTTGTCATGGTATTTATAGTATCATGTAATGTCAACATAACTTTAAATGAGTTTTCGACATAGTATTTATAGTACCATCTAAAGTCCAAATAACTTTCAATTTGAGTTATATAGCTTCATTTGCCTTACTTTCTATTTTGATAAATGTTTCTTCCCATTTTCCATTTATCATCAGTTAATGCATTTACATAAGCTTCATCATAAATAACATTCTTTGGAATTGGCTCTTGAAAATTATTTGTGTAAGATTCGTTACTTTCACTTTCGTTTATATTTAGCATGTCTCTATGTTGCTTTATTTCCATTACTTTACATTTCAATATAGTTAAACTAGCACTATATAGAGTTTGATGCAAATATGCAAAAAAAATCTCTTTTAATGCTTTTATACAAGTGATAATAATCCTTTTATGTTGTTTTATGCTAAAAACCAAAAAGTGCAAACAGTATGCTCTTAATATGTGTTTGTACTAAAATGAAAGAATTTGAAAAAAACTCTTTACCTTAAGTTGTTCGATGCATAAATTTTAATGGTGCACAATGATATTGGTTTTTTCTTTACAAAAATATGTTTATAATTAAATTCTAAGTATAAAACTAGAAGTGATCGTGCAGTGTTGATCTTCTTTTTTATCAATGGGGGGAAAGAAGTGTCAAGGCTCCTCCGTCTTGATTGCCCCTTTTCCCATGGAAGCGCTTAGTTCCCTAAGGAGCAGCCCTCAACAACCAGAGAAAAGGGTTTGGGCCAGCAAAGTCTCCACTTGTCGTTGCAGCTCCTTTCTCCACTCACTTGCAAACAAGAAGAATATAAGGGTTAAATTTATAATTAATACCGAAACACTCCTAATAATCCTACATGCAATTGTCATGATTCATGTTGGGTTCACCGAAAAATGTTGAGGGGTGTGAATGATGACCAATGACTATTCGGAATTGAACTTGCTATGGCCTCACTTTGTGACTACACACGGATTGTTTTTAGCATACTCTAGGATGAAAGATATGTTTCACTGTTGTGGGAAGTGATTATCTAGGAGCTAATGGTCTATTCTAAGTTATGACCATAAGGTTGTGCAGCTAGAAATCTAGATAAAAAATACTCATATGATGGAGAGACTAATATTTCACTAGTGATACGGTCTTTGATAAATTCCTTTTCTATAATTAAAGTTGAAGAAATGGTGCATCTCCAATCTTCCAATCTTGGTTGCTTGTAAATGCTCGTCAATGTTCTTCAATGTTCATCAATGTTCGTCAATGCTTACCTCCGAAAATCATTAGCAAAACCCAACATTGAAGAGAGATATAAATATAAATATATAGGCATACAAAGCACACGTTTACACTTCACTTCACTCATTCACTTTTACTTTTATTTCCATGCAAACACTCACATGCACACATGGTCCATGCAAATACTCACACACACACATGGTACATGCAAATATTCACACGTAAGATTGATAGACATTAGGTTTTTGTCTTATTTATATTAATTTTTATCCTTTCAAACTTATAGTCTTATAGAAAATCATACTAAATGTTTTAAAGTAAGGCTAATTGTACCTATATATTTCATAATGATACATACTCATAAACTCATGCATAGATTTAAGAACTCATAAATATTTTTAATATGAGTTTACACATAATCATTTTGGCACATGACCATATTGATATGCTAGTGCGTACATTCTCCCATTTATATCAAGTTACTATTCAAAGAGATGGATGGATACCTCAAGAAAGTGAGGTGGTATTGCCAAAACCTATTTTGTACATGCCCTATTTAACCTCATGGTTATGTAGTAGGCCCTTGTAGCTTGCAAATGACACCAAATAAGTACCTATTTACTTTGGAGTTGATGATTCAAACAATTAGATGAAAGCAAATAACTTCACAAATAGCTAGTGATAAAAAACTTGCTATTTTGGTCTTCACACCTGCTGGATCTTTTGCTCAATGCTCACAATATAGTAGAAATTGATAAAAATCCTTTGAGGGTATCTAATTAGCTTATATTGATAATTATTACATGTGGAATCACTTAAAATGATAAAGCATACACTGAGGAATCAATTAAGCAATTGAATGCTTACCCCCGACTTTTTAGGGACTCTATAGAGAATGACCAAAGAGTCCTTTGACACGGATTTCTCCCACTTGGCTGAAGCAAATGCCTTGAAAATTGAACAGCATAACATACGCTTTTAGTTAGTTCTAGCAAGCTATAGAGCATGAAAAATGATGAAGTGATCATTGAGATATGGTCATGCAAAGTTCATTGTTTTGAGTAGACATAGTAGAGAAGTCAACAGATGTGATCAATGAAATGTATGCATTATAAACATTGTTGTGGGCACAAAAATGATGTAGAATGATAGTCTAATGAGTAGGCTATGGGCCATCATGGACCACACATTTTACAAGAGTATTTATAAGTGTTTTACCTCCAAGTTTGAATTTGAATTCAAACTTGTCTCTTCCTAAAAGTTCTTCCTCCAAATTAGGAGTGGTTCTACAAAATGAAATCTGTAACTCATTATTCTCCTAACTCCATGTGATATATGGTCTTGGAAGATTCTCTCAAGTAAAAGAATGTTTACAATGGTTAATGGTCAAGCAATTACAAGCTAAGGTTCTCATGCTTCTTCAAGTAGTTACACATGTTTGCTTCCATGCCTAGCCAAGTGTGATGGCTTGGACATTTGCACCAACAACTCCCCCTCAAGCCAAACATCTTGGCTTGCACTTCTTCTTGAGTCTTCTTGAATGTCCTGCAATCCAATCATAGTTTTGAACCTGCAAAGTTTAGTAGCATCAAGTGCTTTGTTCAATAAATCTACAAATTGCATATTTGTAGATACATATGCAAGTTGAATCTCCTTGCTCAATAGCTTCTCTCGAACATAATGATAGTGTACTTCTATATGTTTGGTTCTTGCATGATAAATAGGATTGGCTGCAAGATGTAAAGAACTTGTATTATCACTAAAGATCATAGGTGAGTGAGTGTGAAGTCCCAATTTTGAATATAGCAATGTAATCCAAATTGCATCTTGTGTAGCATTGGTTAATTCCTTGTATTCAGCCTCTATTGAAGATAGAGCAACAATAGGTTTCTTCTTGGAAGACCATAAAATGGGCTTATCACTTGAAAAAAAAAAGATATCTAGAAGTACTCCTTCTGTCGTCCTTACAACCTGCCGAGTCTGCATCTGAGTAAAGCTTAATGTCCAAATCTGATGTATATGGAAAGTAAAGACCTTGATTTTGAGTACCTTTGAGATACTTCAAAATCCTTTTGGGAGCTTCCAAGTGAGCTGCTCTAGGTTTATGCATGAATTCACTTAGAACACTTACTCCATAAGATATGTCAATCCTTGTCAAGGTTGCATAATTTAGACTTCTAACGATGCTTTGATATCCTGCAATGTCTTCAAGAAAAACCTTCATGAGCACTCAATTTATGATTTACCTTCATAGGGGTGCTAGCTACCTTTGCATTTTCCAAGTGGAACTTCTTCAACATGTCCTGCACATATTTCCTTTGAGTGATATAAATTCCAAAATTTGTGTACACCAATTGAAGTCCACGAAAATACTTTAGAAACCCTAGGTCACTGATTTTGAACTCCTGCATCATTACGTTCTTGATTTGATTGATGCCATTGGCATCACTACTTGTAAGTATGATGTCATCAACATACACACATAAGTATATCATCTTTCAGTTGCTTCTCATGAAAGACAGAGAAGAATCTACCTTGCTTATTATTAACCCTTGATCTTGAAAGTAGGTAGTTAACCTATGATTCCATGCCCTAGGTGCTTGTTTCAAACCATAAAGAGCTTTGTTCAATTTGCACAAATAATTCACCTTGCTTGGGTCTTCATAACCAAGAGGGTGAGCCATGTAAGCCTCCTCTGAAATCTAGCCATTTAGAGAAGCATTCTTCACATCCAACTAACACATATTACAATTCCTAGATGCAGCCACACTTACCAATACCCTGATGGTTGGCATTTTAGCCACAGGTGAGAAAGTCTCTTCATAATCAAATCCTTTGGTTTGTGTAAAACCTTTAGACACAAGTCTAGCTTTATACCTGTTTATGGATCCATCTAAGCTCCTTTTGATTTTGTAAATCCATCTAGAATCAATTACCTTCATTAATGCCTTCTTGGGTACTAGTTCCCAAGTATCATTCTCTTGGAGTGCTTCTATTTCTTCATCCATAGCTTCCTTCCATTCTGCTTTGGTACTTGCTTCTTCATGTGAAGAAGGTTGTTCAAATTATAAATCTTTAGCAAGATAAATGGAGTGCTTAGTAACTAATGAAGTATCATACCCATATCTGATTGGTTTCTTAGTCTCCCTTTGGGATGTCCTTAGAGCTTGGTTGGATGATTTAGGTAAGTCTTCCGACATCTTCATCTTGTCCTTGCCCTTTGATATGCATGCTTTGATCTCTTCTAGGTTGACGGTGTCTTCATCATCTGATTTGATGTCTTCACTTTGACTTGGTTCCTCCTTGGTGAGACTTGGAAAATCTTCTTCCAAGTCATATGGAAATTTGACTTTCCTGCATTCACTTTCAAACAAAGAATCATTCTCATCAAACACATCTCTATTGACCATAAATCCTTTGTTGGATAGATTATAAAACTTGTATCCTTTCTGATTTAAATCATACCCTATGAAGATGCACTTCTCTGCCTTAGGCTCTAGCTTACCTCTGATTTGAGATGGAATATGCATATAAGCAACACATCCAAATATTCTACAATGATCAAGTGATGGCTTTCTATCATGCCATGCTTCATATGGGGTCATCCCATCAAGTGATTTGGATGGCAACTTGTTAATAAGATAAATGACAGTAGACACACTTTCTACACACAAATAATTAGGCAATTTCTTTTCATTAAGCATTGATCTAACTGTTTCCACAATCAACTTGTTTCTCCTTTCTGCTACCCCATTTTGCTCAGTGGTATACCTTGTAGTAACCTCCCTTTTGATACCTCTGTCCTGAAACAATGCATCAAATTCATTGGAGAAGTACTCACCTACTCCATCTGACCTTATCCTCTTTAGACTTCTTCCTGTTTAATTTTCCACAAGTGCTAGATACTCCTTGAAGCAACTGAACACTTCATCTTTATGTTTCATAAAGTACAAGATAGTCCACCTATTGAGATCATCAATGAATGACACATAATACCTTGAGCCTGAAATTGAAGGGTCCTTGCTTGGTCCCCACACATCTCTGTGGACAAGTTCCAAGTAATCCTCATGCATGTAGCCTTTCTTTGTAAAGGGTAACCAGTGTGATTTACCAAACTAACATGCAACACATTTATAGATCATATGTTTCTTGGATACATCAGGTATCCCAAGCACACATTGATCTCTACATATTTGCTTCAAGTTTCTCTCACCAATGTGCCCTAATCTTTTGTGCTGAATCTCAAGCTGAGATAATGTTTGATCCTTGTAATTATAAAGTGCAATGTTTCTTGTGTCCGCAAGTTCAAAAATTTAAATAGTCTACCTATTTTTCCTCCCTTGGCAATTCTCTTGAATCCATGCTGGGAATCCTCCACAAAAGCTCCATATATCAAATCCTTGGTGATTGTAGATGCATAAAGAACCCTGCTCAACATATTTCTATTCCCATAAGAAGCCTTGACAACTAAATGTTGGGTGTCATCACCTATCTGCACTTGATGCTTTCCCTTGAGCTCCTCATGATCAGAAAGAAGAGCTACATTGCCTGCTACATGGTTTGAATAACCTGAGTCAATATAGAAGAGGTTTTCATCATTCATGCCTTGTTTTGAAGTCATATTCATAATGAGAAGAGAATCCTCTTGATCCTCTATATAATTGTTGAAAGTATTTCTTGATTTGTATCCTGCTTGGTAGTTGTTATTGTAATTGTTGTTGTATCCATAGTTGTAGCCTTGATTATGGTTGAACTTTCCTCTTGATTGTGAATAGCCACCTCTTTGAAATCCTCCTCCTCTCTGATTCTTGAACTTCCTATAGCACTCATCTGTAGTATGATTAGATAGTCCACATATGTTGCGTGCGGAAGAGTTCAAAGGTCTCCTCCTACCTTGCTTACTTCCTCTGCCCCTTCCTCTTGAATTCTTACCTCTCCCTGCATAGTTAGCTTGAGAAGTAGTACCTTTATCCTCTACTTTCTTGTTCTTCCCTTTATTTGTGTATACGGCAGAAGAGTTATTACCTCTTGATGGTTCTCCATTTTTGTTGAGCTTGGCTTCATGGGTAAAGAGTTGTCCCATGAGTGTGGTAAGATCTAGAATTTGCATGTCCATGTATAAGTCCATAGCATTTGTGAAGGCTTCCCACTTATCATCTGCCTTGATGCCATTGGTTATTTGTCTCACTATTTGGTCCTCTTCAATCTCCTCTCCTATGCTTTCCAATTCACCAGCCACATCCTTAACCATTGTCACATACTCTAAGACATTCTGCTTGGGTTGCTTCCTTTGATTGGTAAACTCAATCCATAGTTGATTTTTTCTAGATCTTTTGTTGGAAGAAAAATATGAAGACAATGTATCCCAAGTCTTGTGGAAAGTTTTATAGTTCCTAATGTGAGGAAGAAGAAAGTCAGAGATAGAGTTAAGTAAATATGACCTTGCTAAAGCATCTTTGGCACACCATGAATTGAGTCTTTCAAGATCCTCTCTTGTAGGTTGTCCTTTGCTTCTGAAAATGGGCATCTCCTCATCTCGTTACATGTATCCATAGAGACTCCTTCCTTGTAGATATGTCTTCATCCTCAACGACCATGCTGGATAGTTATTCCTTTGATTTTTCTTGTTCTTCATGGATTTCTATCTGATACGGCAATCTTTTAATGTACTTCAAGTAGGCTTTTCCCGTCAAGAAATTCATCATTCTAGATCTCAACGCATGAAATTTTTTCTTTTCCAACTTATCACTCATAAGCGGACTCATTCCATTAGCATTTGCCATTTTTGTAGCAATTCATAACACTACAAAGCATTGGAAGTAGTACCTCTTCTTGAACACTATTGCATTGTGATGTGACAATTGGATCTCAAAAAAACATAGTTTTTGTGTATCAATAGTACACCAAATCAGTGAAATTATGGATCAAGAATACTTAAGTGTTTCCAAACTGAAGGCAAGTTACAATTTTGAAAACTGACCTAGTTTTTTTCATTGGATCCACTTTACAAGCACAAAACGGAAATCTGAGAAAAACAAGTGACCCTAAAGCGATAACTCTTGAAAATATTTTGTTTCCTTCTACCTTAACACCAAATTTCATAGAAATTTGAGGTGATTTGTGAAGCACGCTTTCTCCATGCCTTCTCACATACTCTTCATTGGTAGCCTTTTCTACAAGCTCTTTGTAGCTACACTAGCTCTCATATCATGTCAAGAGAAAGGCGATAAGGAAGAGAGCTCACTCACACACTCTCACACTCAAAGAGGAGCACATACAGATTAAAGCAAGGAAGAATGTTCTTGTTCTTGTTCTTCTATTACATAAAAGGAATATACAAGAATGACCTAAAACAATAATACATCTAGTACAATATATAAAGAACAATACATAGGGAAATCATAATGTCCAGGAATGAACACTATACATACATATATATAGATCCACACATGTATACATCTCTTTATGTACACCACTCTTTTAACTCAATCCACTTTAATCACACATTCACTCACACCATACTTTTAATTCAGTTTTCTCACACAACCACACTTTAACACACATACTTAATCACCTCACTTTTATCCATTCACTTTACTCCACTTTAAGGGCATAACTCACCCACTCCACACTTTTGATCTACATCCTCTCACATGATTCTTTTAAATTTAATTTTCTCACACTTTGATTGCACATCTTATTCTCACCACACTTTAACATTTACTCACACAAACCACATATTATTTATCCATTTTAATTTAATTGGTTTTTAAATTTAATAATTAATTAATACTTTTAATTTAAGTTTATGCTAAGATATAATACCATAATCATTACATAAACATCTTATTAAAATAACTAATTAAAGTATATTATAAAAATTTACTTAATGTATAATATATAAGACATATTAATTAATTGTAATCATATAATGGCTAAATTAAATGTTCACACTCATCATTTTAATACCTACACATACATATACAAGTACACATACATTGAAAGCCTCATATTTATCTACCTTGCACAAACACTCTTACTTAAACACTCATAAATGTATGTATTCATTTAGGTTTATACCCATACCCCCATGTATAAATGGGTACAATCACACAACTAAATGGGCATTTAGGGTGAACCCTAATGCATACACGATAAGCTTCATTAATTTATACCTACAAGCACTCATAGAGAGGTTAATTCAGATCAAAGAAAGTAATAAAAATGTTTAAGAGAGTTTTAGAGATAACCAATAAAAAATGATTTTATTTTCCTAAATATCAACTTGAAGGTGGAAATCTTTCTGATAACGATTCGTGCATAGAGTGAAAAGCTTGTTTGAAGAAAATTTATCAACCATAGCTAAAAATGGTTTTAAGTAAGAAAATACCTCATTCTTTGCTTTCATAGGATACACCCATGGATGACGAGTAGCATCATCAATGAAGGTAACAAAGTATACATGCTTCCCAAAAGATGGCGTCTTGATGGGACCACATACATCACTATGAACAAATTTTAATTTTCTTGTATTGTGTGTATGACTATCTTTTGAAAACAAAGCACAATGCATTTTTCCAAGAATGCAACCTTCACATGCATGCTTTTCAATGGACTCAACTGTTGACAAACCAATAACCATGTCTTTCATTTGCAAGTAAAGCAATCTATTGAAGTTCAAGTGACCAAAACGAGCATGACAATGCTCCATTTCAACCATGGAAGAAGTATAAGCAACCAAGGCATTTGAGGGAGCTCTCTTGTGTGCATCCATGTGATACAAACCATTACATAATGTACCATACATAACGATAATATAACCATTGCTAAAATCATGAACCATGCACTTATCATCAACAAAGTGTACATGAAGTCCAGCTTTGGCAATCAACAGAACTAAAATCAAGTTCTTCTTGATATCGGATACATATAATGCATCTCTCAAGAGAACCACACCTTCATTTACATCTGTAACCTCAATTTCTGCTACTCCAATGATAGGATAAGAGGCATTGTTTGCACACACCACATATCCTCCTTTGGGTGCATCTTTTGACGATGCAAAAAATCTTTTGCATGAATTTATGTGCTTTGAAGCACCACTATCAAAGAGCCAATCTGAATCAGCCTCACTCATAACGAAATATTTAGAATGCAAAGATGCATCATAATGACATGTAACAACACATGCCCAAAAATATTGAGCCATGTTAGCTTCATCATTCTTTGCATTTGCTGAGTTTTCAACAATAGACATGCCACATTCCTTCTTCTTTTCACTACACTTAGCAATCTTTTTATACTCATCAATAGTATGATCAACCTATCCACAATATTTGCATCTCTTCTTCTTTTGCAAATCAACATCATTAGAGGAATGAGTGGAAGAGGACGGTTGAGGATTTGGTTTTGATGAACCCAAAGTTGAACCATACTTGCTTTTCCTCTTTAGTGAGATAGCAAGTGCTTGCATTCCCTCAATCAAACCACTCCTATTCACTCTAGATTGCTATTCTTGCAAAAGAAAACACACAAACGCATCAAATGCATACATAATGGGATTCCCTTTTGCAACCAAACCGAGTGTAGTGGCAAAGCTTTGAAAAGATTTGAGCAATCCTTTCAACAATGTAGAGATGAGTGATGCATCCAAAATAATCTCATTTACGTAAGCCAATTTCTCTTTCAAGTCCTTGATGCATGTCACATACACATCTGCTGACTCCTTGATGCGTGTCACATGCGTGTCCCATGCTTATCTTGATGTAGAACATGACTGAATGTGTAGAACTATATGATGCTTCACAGAGAACACAATCAATGAATGAGCTTGAGAATCTTTTCCATCCCATCTAAGATGCTTCTGTGTAGGTGGAGAAGGAGAAACCATTGTACTAGAAGAAGAAGATGCATTTGTGATAGTAGAATGTGAAGTAGAAGAACTTAGGGGTCTTTGATCTACATCTGCCACTATGTTCCAAAGTTGTTTTGCAACAAGAACATGCTTCATCATGTAAGATCACATTGGATAGTTGGTCCCGTCAAGTTTATCTTCAACTTGAAGCGTGCCAAACAAGCATTGCAGCCTACCATGTCACTAAAGAACAAGCATGTGATAAAATCTTCACTTCGATGAAAGCTAAACTGAATGCTAAAATTTCAGCTCACAAACTGTCACTCTGATGGGGATTTTGAATACACAAATGGCTTCAAAATGGGGGTAACACCTTAGTGCAGCTGGTGAAAATATTTCTTGGGTGAAAAATTCACTATTATATGCTCTGAAGTCGATTTGCACTATTAAAAGTGTGCGAGTGCCATGACGCGAAAAACCAAAACTTAAGAAGGAGCTGAACCTCTTCTGATACCATTGTTGGATGTGATTAGAAGTGTGAGAGACACACAAGAATCAATCACAAGGGGCACAAATGCAGCAAGGCACATGAAAAAGATGGATGGCTCAAATAGCTCTCTTTCGTGATGATGAACTGAACTGAAGTAAGAGCTGAATAAGATCTCTAAGTACAAAGTACCACCACATATGAGTGAATCATGTATGTGGTAAAATGGGGAAAAAACCTCTAGCTAGCGCTAGTGTAAAAAGTGCCCATGTATAGGGAAAAGGTTCACATCAAAGTTACTCAAGGAACTCATAAGTGTAACAAATTCTGCTTCTAAACATTTTGCATGTCATAATTCATTCGCACTTCCAAGTTTTTCATATTTGAATTTTTATGCTGATATAACAATAAAAGGTATTACATCTTTAAAATCTATGAGCTAACCACCTTTTGTTAAAGAGAGAGAAGTTTTAGTTTAACTTAATAACAACGACTTCAAACATTTTTTCTAGTATAGAGGATTGAGCAAATGATTTTATGACCTCATTCAAACCGGTTCTCATCTTTTACAAATATTTGTCCTTAATATTGTTAAGTGTTAAATGTTCTAACGTTGAATGTGTTACGGGTGTTAAATGAATCGCTTAGATTGTAACGTCTCTGACCATCCGAAAGTCGTTACCAGACCAACGTGGGTTCTTGGGAGTGGTAGGGGTCTGTTAGACAAAGGCCCTGTACTTATTTCCCAAATCTTCGTCACAACAACACAAGCACTAATACGCGTCTTAGCTCAGTTAATAACATCAATCTCGATTTTTGTGTCCTGGGTGCCGAACTTCTTCAGACTGACCTGCTATCGGAACAGAGCAGTAGTCCGATCTACAGACTCAACAGTATGTAGTAAATCAACCAGAGATAACACTATAGCCGACAGATTCATTCGTCACAACACTTTACAGTGATCTTCAGATAAAAGGTTCACGTTACCCGAAGGTACTAGTTCTTCCTCGTATTCGGAGTTAACAGATAATAACACCGAATGCAATGAATCAGGTAGAACAAATAGGATACACTACAACAACGCTTCAAGTTGCCTATTCAAACTCACACCATAATATCGCTACTCAGACTGACTCAGTGTACTTGAACAACTGAAGAACACACAACAACGCAACACGATGACAGTAATCAAACACACAATCCGTTACTCAAACACTCGTGACGGTGAACTATAGTATGAGCAGACGATGCAGAACGTACTCAACACCAACAGTACTCAAGACTTCACAACAGTATTAAACAACGCTCTCACACATATTCAGGCGACCAGTCTGGCAATTCCAGAAAAGGCGTCTCTCTTGACCATTCTCTTTACATTGCTTTATATAGATTTAACAAGATGCTCGTACCAACTTTTCGCGCGTATTTCAAAAAACTCCGTTACATCTGGCATCCGTTACATCTGTCCCACTCCGGCGGCCACTAACACTGGCACGCACGGTGGACTCGAACCCGCAAGCTTTTTACTGTTCGGCTACTAATCCTTCTAAGTACATATTATGGGCTAGCCTAAAAGTTCGGGTAATTTTCTTCTTAAGTGTTTCTAACATCTGTACTAAGATACTAGGCTCTACTAATTGGGCATCAGTTCTAGCCGAGCTTAACGCTATTGCTTCGGTTAATAAAATCTCGGCCTGTGTTTGCAAAAAGGCCTCCTGTAAATAAAAATCGTTGGACAGGGGAGCATCCCGTGAAATCTTTAGATCTTCTAACTGTTTTTGCATGTTGATTATTCTCTCTTTCTGATTGATCAATTGATTATCTATCCTTTCGATCTGTTGGTTCTGAAACTCTATTGTTTTGTAGTAAGCATCCCGTTCTCTGCGAGCATTTGCTAAGTCCTTCTGATATTTGGTTTCCCTGTTCAATTGGTGTTTAAGCATATTATTGACGTCGTCTAAGGATTCTTTTGTTCTATGTAGGTGTTCTTCTACCTGCTTAGCTTCTCTCTGCTGCTCTTGGTTCTTCTGTACTGCTTCTTGCAGCTGGACTCTTGTTTCTTGTAGTAGATTTCCAAGTGCAATTCTGGCATCTTCCTTATCTTGCATATCTAACTTCAATTGATTGATTTCGTCCTGTGCTTCGTTTAATAATTGGCCCTTTGCGGTGAGCTATTCCAGTGCTGTATCTTTTTGTTGGAATAGCAGTTGCTGTTCTGCCCACTGAGCCTGGAGCTGGGAGACCTGCGCCTGGAGCTGGTGGTTTTCAGCCCTGACGGCGTCAACTTCCTCCTGGAGTGGTGTGATATCTGCTTCCAGTAAAACTACTTTATGCTGGAGGTCATGTCGAATAGTATCTATGACTTCGCGAATTTGGACAGGGAGCTGCTGGGAGAGATTAATGAGCAATTGCCCCATTGAAGCAAGCTCAGAGAATATCGGTATTGAGGGGAGGAGAAGAGGCTGCCATGGTGGTGAAGAGGATGAGGTGTGAATCTGTTGGGAGGTCGGTGGAGAATAATTGGGTGATGAGGTGGAAGATGCGGTGGGCTCCACAGGTGCTATGGGAGGTTCCGGCGGTGGAGTGATAATAGTAGCGACAGATTGTATTACCTTTTGTTGTGTCGTTTCGGCGTTGTCTACGGCGGATTCTACGGCTTTGAGCAGTCTGTCGAAAGCTGCATGTTCCTAAGTTTGCTGTTCTTGCTCGGTATGTTGCTGAGAGACTTCTTCGGCCGAGATGGGTTCTGTTTCTGTTTGTCGTTCTTGTTCCTGGTGCTCGGATGATGTGGATTGCGCTGTCGAGTCGTGTTGTATGGACGTGGCCGTGTGGTGGAAAGTTTCATCTTCGGCTTCCTTGTCTTGTCCAGGGGATTTCTGTACGTCACTTTCGGAGGAGCTGATTCTAATGCGTTTTCGGCGGAAAAGCTGTTGGATCTCTTCTTCATCTTCTTCTTCATCGTCTGCTAATGGTTGGACAGATTCTTCGTGTCGTAGGACGGGGCCTCTGGATGGTGGTTGAGCTGCTAGAATGGCCGGAAAGAGAAAGGAAAGGATGTGGGGTAATCGAGACCGAGGGGTAGTTCCTTTATTAACCTGTTTCACTATGGCTACACATTCTTTATGGATCCGGTGAAAGAAATAGGAGGCGAAGTTAACGGGTTCTCAGGAAGCTAGGTCGATGGCAAAGTAGAAAGGGCGGGATATGCCGTAGGTGCGTTTCTGGAGGTTCAGGATGGCGACTAAGAACTGGAGTGCAGTTCTTTCGGGTTCAGGGCAGCAGAGGATGGCGTACTCGTTCGATGAATAGCGGGGGAAGAGTTCTATCATGCGGGCTACGGGGATGCTTGGGCCATTCTCGCGGCCTTGTGGAGTGAGGCGGAAGGATTTGGAAAAGGCTTGGAAGGTTACTACGGTTCGAGATGGCAGGGAGAGGAAGATCCATTTTCGCTCAGGGATGGGGGATTGGGCGATGGCAGGTATGATCTGCGCAAAAAAGGGATGGGCTTCCACTGAGTGCCAAGGCAGCTCAGCAAAGTTGGCCAACCCACGGGTGCGCAGGTATTCTCCTACCTCGGTAGGGATACCATCACGGAAGGCTGCGTAATTCGCTAGTGCTTCCATGGCGCACACGAAAACAGAACACAGAACACGGATACATAGAGCACAGTGGGCGCACAGATTATAAACACAAAAACACAATAGCGATTTTTGGCGCAACAGAAGAGATTAAGTAGAGACATTACGGTGGGGGGGTAGGAAGTGATGGTTATCATTGTGCGGTGTTGGAATGATACTGCTTTCAATTTGGCATGCATGCTCGAGTAAGTGGTAAGGAGGGCGGCTTATGACATAAAGATTTTCGTGCTTTTAAAAACGCGGCTATTTACAAAAAGAAAAGGAAAAAACAAAAGGAAAAGTAAAGTAAAAACCAAAAAACGCGGTCCACCGTCGAATGTTTTAATGCGGGCTAGCAGCGTGTTGATACGGCCGCAGCTTCGAACCGTTGATTGCTTTTGGAAGTGGGTTTCTGGTCAACGTAGTCAACCGAAAAGTTGCTGGACCGATTTGCTCTGAGATCTTGTAAGGGCCGAACCACCGTAATTTGAATTTGCCTGCGGATCTATTTGACTTTGCATTATAGAAAAGTACAAGTTGTCCCACCGAAAAAACTAGAGTCTTCAAGTGTCGATTGTGTGTCTTGGCCTGTCTTAGTTGGACTTCGTGCATGGTTAAAAAATTGAGCCATCGATGCTCGTCTAACTCTCGGAGTGTGTCCAACCGAAATGACAGTGAGTCTTCCGGTAGCAGTTTCTAGGTAATGGCTACACGCAGACTTGGTATAACTACTTCCATTGGTGCTATTGCTTCTAAGCCATAAGCTAGTTTGAAAGGTGTCAATCATTTTGTTACCTTGTACGTAGTCCGGTAGGCCCATAACACTGCAGGTAGCAATTGATCCCATCTTTCCGGTGCTTCCATGATCAATTTTCGAAGCATTTTCAATAGAGATTTGTTTGTGCTTTCGGCTAAACCATTAGCACGAGGATAATAAGGAGAACTAAATTTATGTGTGACCTGGAATGACTGTGTAAGTGCCTTCATTAAATTGTTTACAAAATGAGTGCCTCGATCTGAGACAAGTTCCAGTGGTAAACCAAAACGTGGAAAGACATCGGTTAGCAGACATTTTGCTATCGCAACTGCTGTGGCAGACCGTAAAGCCCAGGCTTCTGCCCATCTGGTTGCATAGTCTGTACAGGTCAGTATGTAACGGTTGTTACTGACGACTGCTGGAGGTGTAATCGGACCGATAAAATCTAGACCCCACTTCTGGAAAGGTTCTAATGGTAAGATGGGTTGCAGAGGAAAAAGATGACGTTGCAAGGGCTGTCCAGATCTTTGACAAGTATCACACTGTTTGACAAACTGTGTTATATCTCTGTACATAGTTGGCCACCAGAGACCACTCTGCAGAATTTTGGAAAGGATACAAGCTTAAAGCACGAGCACAAAAGCAAGTCATATGTCGCCAATAAACATATTCAAGCCAAATATCTTCAAGCAATTTGTATGCGCATGCTCTTTGAACTATGGAAAGGGCCCACGGATCTCATGCTCATGCGTACATCCCAATTCTAAAGTTAATGGAACCCTTAGAAAATATATAAAAGATCAAGCTCTTTTATATAACGAGATAACATATTACTCCTCAAGGATAAGTTTGATCAAGTTATGGTAACCTGAAAAATCCTAAAGGAAGTGGATTTGAGTTCATTGGCTCATTCTCATGCGCTTAGAGGGAATATATAAATTGTAAAGACTTTCAATTCAATTGCCTGCAGCGGATAATATGCCAAAAGTTCCAAAGTTTAGAACTCATACAATAAACCCTTCGTTGTCTTTTGAATAGGAACAAGGCTACCCTATTCACCACAAAAAGTGTGAAAAAATTGTTCCTAAATTCCCGAGGCGAACATGTAGTAAAATTACAATTAATACATCAAAGGCTAAGGAATACTTGATATTTTCACTTGCTTGGCTTTGTTAGCATACTAGCATTTGTGTGTGCATAGCATTGGCCAATTCAGGTCATGAATATGTTTTTCTATCAAATTTAATCATCTTTCTTGCACGTACAAGAAACAAACAAGGTGATTCTCTGAAGGATATTTTACATATATCTCTATCATAAGAAATAATAGAACAGTGGAGTCGACCAATAGACATAGTTGAAAAAGAAACGCAGACAAAGAGAGATGTAGACAGAGAGATGGAGAACTTCAATTCGCAAATTTCCAAGAACAACGCACAAAGAAATTGTTGTCCACTTGGGCACTCCCATTATGGATCTTAGATGGCAATCTAGATAGACTCTAGATGAGGGGCTTATTGGTGTGCAATGCTATATAGGGCTACACATTAGGCATGCTTATATAGATTTTACGGTGGGGGTCGGTATAGAAAAACATACTCACGAGGGACAGAATATTTGAAAACATATATAATCTAACATTATCTCCATGGTTGGAAGTCCTATCATCTTGGCCCTACGAGATGAGGGATAGTCCCCTCTAGCCCCACAGAAGACAGGTACCATACATGTTGGGCTATCTGTGCTCTACTGCACCAAGATAGTTGGCTTCTATATATGATTGCATTCCAGTAGTTGAAGTCCTTCTGTACTATCAAGTGAAGTAGGTGATCCTTTTCTAGCTGATACAATGAGAACTTAAGTAATTCTATGAAGAACACACTCTAATAGTTAGTTAAGTGTAATTCAATGAAGTTAATGCAGTAGATCCTTGTTACTATGTTTGATACTTCATAAGTGAATTCAGTGAAGTAGTCTTGTAGAAACACAAGAATCTAGTTACTACTGGATCCTACCACCCCACAAACCCTATCAAGCTATCTTGTTCCTTTATCAAAATAGATAAAGAGAGGTTAACACTTGCGATCAGAGGGCTTATTATCTTTTAGATGTTGATAATGTGCTTTGGTGAGTGTTATCCGAAGTACTGAAGCGATAAACATCCCATTCAAGGAAGTTGTACATTAGGGTCTCCACAGTGTAATGATAGTGAAGGAACATCTTTGGAAGGAGAGATTACAACAAGTGGAAGAGCGACCTCATAGTATTTCCTCATTTTCAGTTTGTAAGAATCACAGGAGAAGTCTTCGGTGACATTCGGTGAAATTCCCTTGTTTGGTAACAATGAAGATTCTAGTGAAAGCCCAGTGTCTGATGAAAGATTGCATAAGAGCCAATGAGGAAGCCAACTATTATGAGAGAATGTTGGAGAATGTGAATTGTATGGTGTCTTGCAAAATTCCCATTATTCTAGAGCAGTAGGAAATTGCCCCAAATAGAAGACTAAGAGCCTATCCAACTACTTACTTTGCAACTCTTGCAAGGAGTACCTATCATTATTGATCAAGCTCCCATTATATCGAATTTTGAGAAGGTAGTAGATACCCATGAGTATTTTAGTCCCAAGGCTATAGAAGACCTACAAGGTGGGCAATAAAATTAACAACCGGAAGAACAGAGAAGGCAATCTCCAACTAGTGTCACTTATGCAAAATTTGGAGGACTTCTAGGAGACGGTCCTAATGCACATGTCCAAGCATTTGAAATTAACTATAGCGTACTAGGCAATCCAGACGATGCTAAGTATAAAGCCACATTTTCCAATCCACCTTGGTTAATGAAGCTGCTCAATGGCTCACAAAATTTGATCTTAAAAATTTTTGGCATTATGGAGATGTTTGGAATGCTTTTCTACAACAGTTCAAACTAAAGAAGAATGCTACCGAGATCTTCCAGTTGTTACAGAATAATAGCAAAAGAATGAATCAAGAAGAGGAGTATTTGAAGAGATGGCCAATATATTCACATGCCGAATCTGCCAATCATTCCTTTACACCAACATTTACAGACGCTTCAACCGGAAGGTGTTAGCAGTTGTTTAAGATGTCTCCTCTATTTTTCAAATTCAATACACTGAGAATATAAGCTATATCTCTGAAGAGGTGAAACTTTCCCGTGTTTGTGTAGCAATGTGAACATCCCACGCTGTCTTGAATAGAAGAGAAATGTTATAATGAGGGTTGTATCCGTCAACAAAGCAAAATATTTTGCCCCCTCACTTTCATATGTCTCTTAAATCATTAATCATATGTCACATCAGCATTAATTTGATGTTGTTTCACCGCTCATCAAGAGCAAAAAAAAATATTAAATCATGTATCATCCACTTATCATCAACAAAGTGTACATCAAGTCGAGCTTTGGCAATCAACGGAACTAAAATCAAGTTCTTCTTGATATCGGGTACAATCAATGCATTTCTCAAGAGAACCACACCTCCATTTGCATCTATAACCTTAATTTCATCTACTCCAATGATAGGATAAGAAGCATTGTTTTCACACACCACATACCCTCCTTTGGGTGCATCTTTCAAAGATGCAAGAAATCTTTTGCATGAAGTTATGTGCTTTGAAGCACCACTATCAAAGAACCAGTCCGAATTAGCCTCATTAACAACCAAATATTTAGAATGCAAAGATGTATCATAATGACATGTAACAACACTTGCCCATAAATCTTGAGCAATGTTAGCTTCATCATTCTTTGCATTTGCTCAATTTTCAGCAATAGACATGCCGCATTCCTTCTTCTTTTCATTACACTTAGCAAGATTTTTACACTCAGCCATAGTATGACCAACCTTTCCACAATATTTGCATCTCTTCTTCTTTTGCAAATCAGAATCATTAGAGGAATGAGTGGAAGAGGATGGTTGAGGATTTGGTTTTGATGAACCCAAAGTTGAACCATACTTGCTTTTCCTCTTTAGTGAGATAGCAAGTGCTTGCATTCTCTCAATCAAATCACTCCTATTGACTTTAGATTGCTCTCCTTGCAAAAGAAAAGACACAACCTCATCAAATGCATACATATTGGGATTCCCTTTTGCAACCAAATGGAGTGTAGTGGCAAAGCTTTGAGAAGATTCTAGCAATCCTTTCAACAATGTAGAGATGAGTGATGCATCCGAAATAATCTCCTTTATGTTTGCAAACTGATCTTTTAAGTCCTTGATGCGTGTCACATACACATCCACTGACTCATTTTTAGCCATACATGCATCCTCAAGTTGCTTCCTCAAGTATGCAACATGTGCTCCATTACGCAAGGCATACAAAGAAGCAAAAGTGTCCCCTGCTTGTCTTGATGTAGAACATGGCTGAATGTGTGGAACTATAGGATGCTTCACAGAAAGCGCAATCAATGCATGAGCTTGAACATCTTTTCCATCCCATCTAAGATGCATTTTTGCAGGTGGAGAAGGAGAAACCATTTTACTAAAAGAAGAAGATCCATTTGTGATAGTAGAATGTGAAGTAGAAGAACCTGGGAGTCTTCGATCTATATCTGCCACTATGTTCCAAAGTTGTTTTGCAACAAGACCATGGTTGTTCATGTAAGATCAAAATGGATAGTTAGTCCCATGAATCTTATCTGAAAGCTACAATGAATGCTAAAATTTTAGCTCACAAGCTATCACTTTGATGGGGATTTTGACTATAACAATGGCCTCAAAATGGTGATAAAACCTTAGTGTAGCTGGTGAAAATGTTCCTTGGCTTGAAAAATTCACTATTATATGCTCCCAAGTCGATTTGCACTATTAAAAGTGTGCAAGTACCACGATGCAAAAAACCAAACCTTGAGAAGGAGCTGAACCTCTTCTAATACCACTGTTGGATGTGATTAAAAGTGTGAGAGACACACAAGAAGCACTCACAAGGAGCACAAATGTAGCAAGACACACAGAAAAGATGGATGGCTCAAATATCTCTCTTTATTGATGATGAGCTGAACCGAAGTAAGAGCTGAATAAGATCTCTAAGTACAAAGTACCACCACATATGAGTGAATCATACTCAAGGAACTCATAAGTGTAACAAATTCTGCTTGTGAAAGTTTTGCATGTCATAATGCATTCGTACTTCCAAGATTTTCATATTTGAATTTCTATGCTGATATAACAATAAAAGTTATTATATCTTTAAAATCTATGATTTAACCACCTTTTCTTAAAGGGAGAGAAGTTTTAGTTTAACCTAATAACAACGATTTCAAACATTTTTTCTAGTATAGAGGATTGAGCAAATGATTTTATGACCTCATTCTAACCGGTTCTCATCTTTTACATATATTCGTCCTTAATTTGGATAAGAATTCTTCTCCTTATTCCAAATTAAGGATTGACATATGACAATGTGAGAAAAAAATTTGATGATCTTGTGAGGGGAAGTAAAATTCTATAAGGAGATTCTATAAAGTAATCACCCATACAACAGATGAGGGCCCTTAATCAAAGGAAGCAATATGTCGATGATGCTCAGAGATATCTTGACATTGGATTCAACAACCTCATGAGCTGCAACCAAAATTGGCTTTGAAACCTACACAAACGATCATCAAGAGGACATGTGGAAACTAGGGATGACATCTTACAAAAAAGTATAGACATTGAAGATGTGATTCTTGGAGGAAACCAACAAGATGATTGTCTCAAGGATATATTACACATGCCCACCATCACAAAGAACCTTGTTTGGTTTGTGAGGCGATAGACAGAGGCAATCAAGTTTGGCTAAACCAAAATGATTCTTTTTAGAGAATCTAAGGAAAGGATACAAGCTTATAGCACGAGCACATGAAAAGCAAGTCATATGTCGTCAATAAACACATTCAAGACAAATATCAGCAAGCAATTTGAAATGCCCATGCTCTTTGAAATATGGAAATGCCCCACGGATCTCATGCTCATGCTTTATTACATACCAATTCTAAAGTTAATTGAACCCTTAGAAAGTATATAAAAGGTCAAGCTCTTCTATATAAAGAGAACAAATATTACTCCTCAAGGATAAGTTTGATCAAGTTATGGTAACCTGAAAAATCCTAAAGGAAGGGAATTTGAGTTTATTGGCTCATTCTCATGCGCTTACAGGGAATATATAAATTGTAAAGACTTTCAATTCAATTACCTCCAGCGGATCATATGCCTCTCTATAGAATATGAAAAGTTCCAAAGTTTAGAACTCATACAATAAACCCTTAGTTGTATTTTGCACAGGAACAAAGCTACCCTATTCACCACAAAAAGTGTGAAACAATTGTTCCTAAGTTCCCAAGGCGAACATGTAGTAAAGTTACGAGTAATACATTAAAGGCTAAGGAATACTTGATATTTTCACTTCTTTGTCTTTGTTTAGCATACTAGCATTTGTGTGTGCATAGCACTGGCCAAGCCAATTAAGGACATGAATATGTTTTTCTACCAAATTTAATCATCTTTCTTGCACGTACAAGAAACAAACAAGGTGATTCTTTGAAGGATATTTTACATATGTCTCTATCATAAGAAATAATAGAACAATGGAATACACCAACATAAATAGTTGAAAAAGAAATGCAGACAAAGAGAGATGTAGATAGAGAGATAGAGAACTCAAATTCGCAAATTTCCAAGAACAATGCACAAAGACAATGTTGTCCACCTGGGCACTCCCATTATGGATCTTAGATGGCAATCTAGATAGACTCTAGATGAGGGGCTTATTGGTGTACAATGCTATACAGAGCTACACATCGAGCATGCTTGTATAGATTTAACAATGGGAGTCGGTATAGAAAAGCATACTCAAGAGAGAAAAAATATTTGAAAACATATATAATTTGGCATTATCTCCATGGTTGGAAGTCCTTTCATCTTGGCCCTACGGGCTGAGAGATAGTATCCTCCAACCCCAGAGAAGAGAGAAAGTCCCTCCTTTGCACTCCCCCCATTTAAAACAATGCCACGACACAAGGCCTTTATTTTTGCCTTCAATGAAAACCCAATGGCCTAAAAGTTTATGCCCTATCAAACCTAATGGCTAGGCTCACAAAGATAATCTATTACCATTATTAATGACACATAGACCTTATCTAACTTGGAGGTTAGGATTCCACAAATTTATAGTCTCTTAGAGTGGCTTCTCCTCATAATAGGTCACTTGAGGGTGGAGTATGAGTAAATGTAACACCCCTCCCCCCTTTAATGTCCACACTGTACAAAACTATCTCTTTGGTGCAATGCCAAGCTTTGGAAAGTGTTGATGCCTAAGAGCCTTGGTAAAGACATCTGCTCCATTTTTTTACTTGGACAATACCTTATCTCCCTGACCCCATTCTTGATCAACTCACACACATGGTGATACTAAATAACTATGTATTGGGTATGTGCATCATAAACATTATTCTTAGCAATGGCCATGCAGTTTGGTCTCACACTTCAATTGTGAACCCTCTAATCCTTGTATTCCTATGTGTGATAGGATCATCCTCAATCAGAGTGCTTCACGTGTTTCTTTGTACTGTGCTTCACTAGAAGATAATGCTATAGTAAGTTGCTTCTTATTGATCCAAGAGAAAATCACAAATCCTAAAGAAAATCAATATCCAAAAATTGATTTTATGGTAACAATATCTCCTACGCAATTTAAATGAGAGTATCTAACTAAAGATCATCCTTATTCCTAGACAATACCATAATCAGTGGTTCCTATCCGCATACTTTCTTTCCAATGATTTTGGCAAATCTCCATGTCGAATACCTTTAAAATATGTCTTGCGTACTTTTGTTGAGAGATGAAAATCTTCCATGGTTCTTACCATACATCAAGGTCTGAGCCATAATGCATTAGGCCTAATTCTGGCATTTCAAATTCTTAACTCAAGGCATCTTTCATTTGTTGAAGAGGAGGATCATCATTTCTTATAATCATAAGGTCATCTACATAGAGTACAATTACAATTGTGTTGGTCGCAAGACACTTTTATAATATATCCCTAAAATAACTCGTCGAAGAGGCAGAGACACCCAAATGTAACTTTTTATTAGTTAAGAGTGTTCTATCTTGAGTGCACAAAGAGTAGAGAATGAAGTCAAAAGAGAGGCACAAACATGTCGGGATGTATGTGCTCTGCCGCACCAAGATAGTTTGCTTCTATATATCACTGCAATCAAGTAGTTGAATTCCTTCTGTACTATCTGGTGAAGTAAGTGATCATTTTTTAGCTAATAAACTGAGTACTTAAGTAATTCTGTGAAGAATAGACTCTAATAGTCAGTTTAGTGTAATTCAATGAAGTCAGTGCAGTAGATCGTTGTTATTGTGTTTGATAATTCAGTAAGTGAATTAACTGAATTAGTCTCACAGAAACACAAGAATCTAGTTACTACTAGATTCTACCACCCCAAGAACCCTTTCAAGCTATCTTGTTCCTTTATCAGACTAGATAAACAGAGGTTAACACTTGTGATCAGAGTGGTTATTGTCAATTGCATGTTGATAATGTGCTTTGGTGAGTGTTATCCGAAGTACCAAAGCGATAAACATCCCATTCAAGGAATCAATGCATTAGGGTCTCCATAGCATAAACATAGTGAAGGCACGTCTTTGGAAGGAAAGAATGCAACAAGTGGAAGAGCAACATCACAATATTTCCTCATTTTCGGTTTGAAAGAGTCACTGGAGAAGTCTTCGGTGACATTTGGTGACATTCTATTGTTTGGTAACAAAGCAGATTCTCGTGAAAGCCCGGTGTCTAATGAAAGATTGCGTAAGAGCCGGTGAGGAAGCCAACTATTATGAGAGAAGGTTGGAGAACATGAATTGAATGGTGCCTTGCAAAATTCCCATTATTCTAGAGTAGTAGGAAATTGCCCCAAATAGAAGACTGAGAGCCTATCCAACCAGTTACTTTGCAACTCTTGCAAGGAGGACCTATCATATTTGATCAAGCTTCACCCATGACATCAGATTCTGACAAGGTAGTAGATACCCATGAGTATTTTAGTCCCAAGGCCATGGAAGACCTACAAGGTGGTCAATAAAATTTACAACCGCAAGAACAGAGAAGGCAATCTCCAACCAGTGTCACTTATGCGAAATTTGGAGGACTTTTAAGAGACAATCCTAATGCACATATCAAAACATTTGAAATTAACTACAGCGTACTAGGCAATCCAGACGATGCTAAGGATAAAGCCATCGTTTTCCAATCCACCCTGATTAATGAAGCCACTCAATGGCTCACAAAATTTGATCTTAACCATTTTTGGCATTATGGGGATGTTTGGAATGCTTTTCTACAGCAATTCAAACTAAAGAAGAATGCTACCAAAATCTTTGAGTTTTTACAGAACAATAGCCAAAAAATGAATCAAGAAGAGAAGTATCTGAAGAGATGGCCAATATATTCACGTGCCGAATCTGCCAATCATTGCTTTACACCAACATTAACAGACGCTTCAACCGGAAGGTGTTAGCAGTTGTTTAAGATGTCTTCTCTATTTTTCAAATTCAATACACTGAGAATATAAGCTATAACTTTGAAGAGGTAAAACTTTCCCGTGTTCGTGTAGTGTGAACATCCCACGCTGTCTTCAGCAGAAGAGAAATGCTATAATGAGGATTGTATCCGTCAACAAAGCAAAATATTTTGCCCCCTCACTTTCATGTCTCTTAAATCGTTAATCAGATGTCACATCAGCGTTAATCCGATGTTTCACCGCTCATCGCGAGAAGAAAAGATATTAACTCAAATACAAAACATTACTTTTTTTTATATGTTGTGCCACATGACGGCCACCTCATGATGGAACATTGTTTGGAAACTCTGTCGGAGAAAAAAGATGAAAGATGAAAGACGGCCGCCCACTGTGAACACACACAGTGCGCAAAGCTAAGTTTGGTTCGAGCTCTAATAATCTGTAATACAGCCGCCCGCTCTGAATCTGACCTTAGATTTTCATTGCTTACGTTTCTTATTGGCTCAAAAAAGGGAAGAAAAACAGAACAAAAGACTCTCCCAATGTATAAGTAATTGCACTTGCTCAGATGAAAATGTCGAATGCGCTTTCAGAAAAGATTCGTTTAACGTCTATGGCATGAGACACATGCACAAACTGCATGATTTTGAGCTGAAAGGGAAAAACCTGTCTTATAGCAGGAAAATGGTACATAGATTGTACACGGCAGTGTGCTACTGCTCAAATATTATCAAAATCATGCTCATAACATGTTCTCGTCTAAGATCTGAAGTCCGAAGGAGGAATTCATGGATGTTGAAACATGTCAGGAAATTGCAAAACAAGAGAAACGCATAGATGAAGCAAACATAAAATCTCGCGGGCTGGAAGGTATGACAACTAATTCTACGTATCCAATATCCTCCCTTTCCGTGCAGCAGAGGATGAGCCAAAAATATATTTAAACACTTCATGCATGTCGCCCGCACTTGCAAAGGATGCCTTCACCAAGTCCATGAACTGCGTCAGAGGTATAAGAAATGAAGAACTCTTTAGGATAAGTCTCGAACAGAAGTAAAGGGCGTGCGTATATGTATGGATGTAACAGATGTAACTCTTTTGTAATTTTCTAAGACTATGATCATCAGATCTGCAATGTCAGGTAACGGCCTCTACAATCCTTAGAAGCTTTTGTGACATACCTTTTTAGCTTCTAAGGATTGTGCATCACCAAACTTGGCTGATAATATTTAATGCCAAGGCTAAAGGTTTTTGTATATAAATTATCCTTCTTGTTTAATCCAATAAGGCGTAACGATAGTTTTATCTGCGTATTCTCATCTTTGCCTCGATCTCCTTTTGAGCACCTCTTCGCCATAGCCTCTGCATAAGCATCCTGTGCTTAATTCTTCAAGTGGTATCAGAGCACCTACAAGATCTTGATGACAGTGGCGCATCTCCCGCACCCAGTCTAAAATGTGCTAGTCCTGGCTAGTAGCATCGACTTCATTTTCCATGATTGCACACATTTCTACAGGTCTTCTCCCTGTCAAAATCTCAAGATGCACCAGGCCATAGCTGAAGATGCCTCTGTTTTCAGTAATTCTGATTGTGTATGCGTGTTCTGAAGCAATGTCCTGTAAGAGCCAATAAGCATAGTGTGAAGACTTAGATGGTCTCAGGAGATGAAACATGGGAAATTAAGCGAGGCCAAAGTCAACAAGGGGTGGATGGGACCATCTAGCAGGATGTTGGAGGCCTTGGTATCTCAGCGCAAGATAGGAGGTACACAATTATGGTGCAAGTACATCAGCCCTTGCACACCCCGAGCGCTATTTTGTACCTCTGATCCCAGTCTACTACACGTTTATAGCTTTGTAGCCGTTCCTCTAAGCTTCCATTGCTTTTGAAATCGTATAGCGAAAGGTTGACTCGATTTCCCATGAAAACTCCCAAAAGCCTTACGATGTTTGTATGCCTCGCCATCCTCAATACATCTCTTTCTGCTGCAAAGCAAAAAGACTCGTGCCAAGAGTGTTTCAGTATTTCCACAATGTTTAGCCATTTTGAGATTGTTGTTTATGTGTGAATTTCTCTATTGCCCTGCCAACCAACAGGAAGTCGTGTGCAACTTACTGAAGCAGCTAATTTTGAAGGAAATTTGATCAGACGAAGTTTTGGTCACTCATCTACAAACCGTTTAGTGGCTCGATCATCTTTTTTGTTCGAACTACAAACAACAATGTCAAAGTTTTCGTCTACCAAATGTTTTTCAACCAAATAAAAATGTAAGGGATTAGACATTGCCTCTGCATAATCAAGCCTATGGTAAGACTTTTCCATAACTGATTTTTTTTTAATTTTTTTGCAAGTGCCAATGAGGGTAACACATTGAAAAATCAAAGACCGATCAGTTTATCATCAAGGATTAAATTCAAATGGTTCAAAACTAGAAAGCGAACCTGACACGATTCTTGATAATATTGAAGCAATGCATACATAATATGGTAAAACCCTTCTTTGATAATATGCAAGGCAAAAACAAATAACCCCCATTAACGTACTATGGTGAATCCTAATGTGGTGAACACAAAACCACACATGTATACAAGTCAATAGAGGAAAAAAAATTCAAGGTGATAGATACTAACTTCCACAAAAAAGCCAAGTAGTTCACACAAACCCAATGAAGACTCAATCATCCAATGTGATATAACAAACCCAATGAGGTAGCCTAATATGGCACACTAAATATCCCAATGTAAATGCCCAATGAGGCATGCACAATGTTGCATTCAAACTTGTTTTCCTATGCTAGGAAAAAGGGGGGAACTCTAACCTCTTTTGTAATTTTCTCAAAGCATGGTCATCAGATTTATAATGTCACGTAAGGGCCTCTACAATCCTTAGAAGCTTTTGTTAGATAGCTTTTTAGGAATCCATGTGCATTGTTGGTCGGGCGGATTCGATATGTAATTTTATTTTTCATAATTGCACGCACCGAAAAGGCGTAGCGAACAGATGTAACTTTCTATTGATTAATGAAAAGGCAATCACGGTGTTCTTTGACGAGAGACAGGGATCACCAGACTGTCTATCTGGGCGACCGTGCTGGAGTGCTGTGTTGCAGAAGTGCCGAAATCCTGAGTATTGTATTCTGGTTATTGAATTACAGTCATTAATCATTAAACATAGTAACGCTACGTTAACATTAATAAGTATGTGCGAATTCGTAGTTGTTGATTCATGTGGTAAACATACTGCGTAGTGATAATCATTGAATCGAAGTTAGTTAACTAGTCAATTGAATGTTGAATTGGGAAAATTAAACAAAGGGCCTCTTTACTATCAGACCCTTGTCCATGTGCATCACCAAATGTTTTTCACAATATTCAATGCCAAGGCTAATTTTTTTTGTATATAAATATTACCTTTTTGGTTAAGCAAATAAGGCACAACCATAGTTTTATCTTCACATACTCATCTGTGCCTCTATCTTATTTTGTGCACCTCTGTTGGTAGTACATCTGGTAGTGGCTAAAAGCATTGACGTAGAGGCAACATGTAAGAATGGGAGTGCAGTGAGTTGCATGGGTCAAGCACTTCATTTTTTTCAAAAAACGTACTCCATGATTTTCTCTTCAAACTTCAAATAATGATTATTATCACTCCTGTAGCATATGTACCATAAAAGAACCAACTTTGTATTTCGAAACTCTCTTTTATGCAAGCGGAGTCATCCTTGAGCTTAAGGAGCCCATGTAAAACAATCATACCAATTTTGGTTATTTTTAGACCTCATTTGGACCCGCAAATGACCCCAAGAACCTATTTTTTAACTATGTCGGACACTAGGTATTAAACTGATCAAAATTAGTTTAGAATCTATAAAAAGATCTAGAGAGCTCATTTTTAGGTGAGCTTGTGTTAGCAAGTTAGAGATTACAGCTATTTTTGAGCTTGTAAGAGTGTTCTTGAGTAGTAGATCTTGTTCATGACCTTCCATTGCTTGTCTCTTGTCTCTATCATGTGTGTGTGCATGCATGTGTGTGTGCATTCTCATGCTTCTCACCTTCACCTTCACTCACTTCATGCGTTCATGATCTTCATATCACTCGTATCTCTTTCATCGATTGATAATTAAAGAGGTGGAAATTCTTAGCGTGGAGCTTATCCTAACCTAGAACAACAACAAATTTGGCACCGTTGCCAAGGATCAAGTTCTAGGACGAACACTTAATGGTAAGAGTACAGTGGGAATCGACATTGGAAGGTAAATAATTTCTTTCTTTTTTAGTGTTTTTCACCTCCCCTAAACTCCCCTTTAACCCCCCCCCCCGAATCCTCTTCTCATATCCCAAAAAAATCAAAATATTTAGCATATTCACTTGTTGACACCATTTTGCTCATTTGCACGTGAGATAGCCTTTGAGCAACTTCATGCTTGTGTGTTTTTGAGTTTTCTTGCAGGAAAAGCACTACAATATAGTAGGGAAGCTATGAAAAGGTAAGAAATTTTAGTTTCTGTCACTTCTACTGTAGGTGTTAGACCATCACGATGGTCTAACAACTTTGCCTTTTTGGGAATACATCATAAGCATGGCGTAGGGCATCCTTGCGCATACACCAATCCACAAATGCATTTGAAAAATTTTCATTTTCGTGGACCATTGTGATGGGCTCACGCCATCACAAAGGGGTGTCGCCATGGCGATGGCTCAATCGAACCATCACAATGGGATCATGCCATTGCAACAGTTCAGGTGGACCATCACAATGGTCTAGGACCATCACAATGGTCTAGGACCATCACAATGGTCTAGGACCATCACAAGATCCAAAATATATCATCGTGATGATCGCGCCCAGGTTGCACCATCACAATCGGCTCATGCCATCGTGACGCCTCGAGACCCACATGTCATTGGACCATCATGCCTTTGACCATCATAGCGATCGGCCACACCATCGTGATTGGCTCATGCCATCATGATGGCTCGTCTGATTTGGACCATCACAAGGATACGATAGATTAGACCATCATGACGATGCACATATTGTTCACCATCACAATAGGCTTACACCAGTAAGTTTAGACCATCGCGATGCTTCACTTTCAGACCATCGCGATTATGCCAAGTCATCATAATGGTTCAAATAGACCATCGCGATGGCTAACGCCCATCATGATCCTTGCAGACCATCGTGACAGTTTGGCTAGAATGCAAAAAAAAATAGGGTTTATTTTTTTGGAAATTTTGAGGCCAATTCTAGTGATTATTTGGTACTTAGTACATTTTTGGGGCTCCATCGCTTATTTGCAAAGAGATCTTGTTTACCTATTGTAGCCCCCAAGAGCCTGAACGTTCATAATGTTCTCATACGAATTCCGCTTTTTGACGTCCAGAGCTCCTTGGAAAGCTTGTTTCAAATCCTACATGGCCTAAACTATTTTTCTTAAGAATAACATGTTGATATTTAGATATGATAAATTGAAGTTGACCCTCTTGTGGGATTAGGAAACCAAGAGGGCACTTGAGGATTTCAGAAAGAGAAAGAGAACCCTTAAAAGTGCAGACATCAAAGTGCATGTTCATTAAGGTTAGTAAAGATTGGTTTAAACTTTGGATTTTTGCAGGACTATTAAGATTCATCCAAGGGCTTCCACATCGAGGCAAAAGGTGAATCTAAGCAAGGCTTGGGAAGCTTATCTTCTTGGGCACCAGAGCATTTAATGAAGTTGACTTGAGGTTGGAAAATCCCTCAACCCCCTTAAGAAAAAGAGTGTGATAACGGAAACCCTAAAGAAAGGAAATTAATTTCAATGTTGCCAAAACTTAAACATATAATGAAAAGATGATTCTTGATGTATACAATGACACAAGACAAGAGTTTAAAAGAGATAAAAATGAAACAAATGACTGAAAACAAATAAGTAGAAGTGACTAGGATGCATATTAAGTGATCAAGGGAGATAAATTCATGAACCTTAGGTTAGGAAAACACATAGTTAAGTCAGATCGATGAAGCCTTAGGTTATTAGAAGCAAGCATGAAAACCACAGCACACTCTTCGGCATAACAATTGAATAGCTATCCTTAGGAATTGAGCTCAAAGACTAGTGAGTCCAAAATTGCTTACAGCATGGAGAGACCGAAAGGAGGGTTAAGTATAGCTTATTTGGAAAGACCCGAATGACCCTACAAGACCCAATTAGAATATGTCCAAACCAACCACTTAGATGCTCACATCTATGAGGATGGTTTGAAAAGCTCGGCTGTTCAATTGCAGAACACATACCAACCCATCGGATTGGAACATCTAGTAGTTAATTTTGAGAGAGATGCCTACTTAGATAACGAATGAACAATCTACATCATAACTAATCAGCCTAACCACACTAATGAGTTTGGTTTAGTTATTCTCAAAACTAAAGTAGGAGCCCAAGGTCAAGAACCATTAGGAGACAAAGCTAGGACACCTAGACAAAAATCAATACTAATAAGAATGTTGAACCTTGAATGGATATGTCAAGATAACAGAAGCATTGAGTTATTCTTCAATAAGGACATTGATGAAGCATTTTGGAGGTATAGAATGGAACAACCCGTTGAAGTATGTTCAATCATAATTTACAAGTTCAAGGACCTCGATACGCCTGGAAAGGTAGTATACCTAGGTAACACATCAGAACGAGTGTTTGTAGTATCAGATCATGGGAGACATGCTTATACATAGAGAGGTGAGTTGGTATTCCCCCCATCACGAGCACATGCAAACACTAGCCATCAAGATGCTCGGACATCTTCAGCCCATGGGTCCCAAAGAGAGAAGAAGAAGGAAAAGCCAGAAGTGAATTTTACCCACCCCATAGGGAGAGATAGAACAATCATGGAAACTGATTGAATGGAGAGACCAAGAGAACCAAGACTACCAGGTGCTAGAGATGACTTTGCTCTAGCAAGTCCCCATGAGCATCCAACAATATTACGACTAACCGTGTTAGTGAAGTCGATGAAAAATTACTTTGATGGGAAAAGAGATCCCTATGAGTAGGTTGCTCAGTTTAAGCAAGTGTTGTGAGTGGAGCAAGTGGAAGATATATTCATGCAGTACAATACATTCAAAATCATACAAAAGAACATGACTTTAACCTAGTTCCAACCTTTTCCAAAAAGGCAATTTCGGGACATTCATCACTTGTTAGAGTCATTCATCACTGAGTCTATGTGGAATTAGGCATAACACTTCCTCATTAATCCATAGCTTCAAACAGATCCCCCAACAAATAGTCACTCTCGCGTGATATAGGTTAAGATAGTATATTGAGAGATGCCCAATGTCAGAACTTCCCTCAAAGGAAAAGCAAGTGTCTGTTTTTTTGGATGGCCTCTTGAGCTCTAAGCTACGATCTTATGTATATCTAAAGGAACCGAGGACTCTAGAGAATTGTGTACCGATTTGTGTAGGCATTGAGGATAATTTAGGAGATGAATCTGAACTTTAAAAGGTCTACAAAGATTTGGATAGCTCCTCTCAATCATCATTGAAACATTCTAGCTTGATTGAAGACCTAGTTGAGAAGGTGGAAAAAAAACTAGGTGTCTCTAGCAAACAGATGCCCAAGTTATCATCTGTTCAACGTTGTTACACCTGCAGTGGTGATCATATAGCAAATGTCTCTCCCAATGTAACACAACCTCAAGCCAACCCTAGTGTCCAATAGCTCACAATTGAAAGACAGTACATGAATCACATAGCACAAGATTGCCCATACAAAAAAAAGGTAGTCCGACAGAACTACCCACAGACATACCCTCAACCCGGTAGATATCTAGGTGAGTACAATGCTCAGCCTCATTACTAGAGACCCCAATCAAACTACCCTTATGAGACTCATCCATGACCTCAACCAATCTGAGCTCAACAACCATTCCCACCAGCCAATGTAATCTCCATCAAGTATGCTACTTTAAAAGAAAACCTTAATAGGGCTTAGTACCTTCTTCCCCCTTGATCATTGAAAGTGATCTTAATTGAAACACTTTTGACTCCACCCATATAGATAGTCCACGTGCATACTATACTGAGTCACCATAACACATGGAAACATACCACTATGAGAGTCCACCATTGGACCGAACTGGGAGCCAGATTATGCCAATGTTATGTATGCTAATCCTAACCTATAGCCCCTGTTGAGACAACCATGAACACAAGGCCCTAAAGGACCATGCTTTAGGTGCCAAGGAGATCATTTCATAAAGAAGCGCCCACATCCTTTGATAGCAGAGTAGTCACAATATTATAACATTCTAGGCTTTTGTGTAAAATGTGGTAAAGAGCATGTCATAAGAGATTGTGCTAAGAACCCTAGTAATGCCTCAAAATTAACACCCATTAGCATGATAGGTATTGTGAAAACCTCAGAGTGAACCGACCTACGAATAAACCTATCCAAGCTATAACAAGAGCCTAGGCATTGTTGCAAAATCAACAGCCTCATCCTGAGAAAGTAGTTGAGACAAGTGAAGTTGGAGATTCTAGTTGAAGAAAAATCAAAACTTGGAATGATTTGCGAGAAAGAATCAAGAGGAAATGGAGTAAAAAGATAAATGAATTGGAAGGAAGTCTAAAAGAAACTAGAGCTAAAATCTTAGAATTAACTTTGCAAGAGTCAAAACAGGAAACCCCTAACCAAAAATCAAGAGTAGTTTTAGTTGAACCCATGCCTAAGAATCTAGATGATGTTCGGAGCATACTAGGCTAGATTAAGAGAAGGACCCAAGTTTATTGAATTGAGTAAGAACTGCCCAAGGACAGAGTTAGAAGTTGAGAGGACTAAGCTTTGCATGAAGATGGTAGAACTAACCCAAACCATGTTTGAAGCCTCATGATATATCAATTGGAGTAACATAGCAAAACTAGAGCTACAGTTTCAAGGACTACTCAAGAGGTTAGAACACTTGATTGCAAGCAACAAAAAAAATGAAGCAAAGATGGCCCATAACATTCCCTTGATATAGAAAGGTAAAACATGATCTTTGTCTTGAGTATCGAACTCGATAGATTGGGAGAACCATTCTTCCATACATAAGTACTCATAGATATTTTTGAGAGAAATCCAAGAGCATACCAATCCACCTATTCAAGAGATAGATGACTTACAAGAACAATTTCCCCAAGACATACCCTCTATCTATGTCGATGTAGAGGAAGACCAACTTAGTGAAAAAATGGATTTTGAATCCAATTCCTTACAAGAATTACCCCAATTCACAGGAGCTTGGGAAGTGAAGTCTATGAGTATGAGAGCACCCACCATAATAGTCAGAAATGAAGAATTACTACTCCCTAGGAACATGAACGTGATAAAAAACACTAGAGTGTAGTGTCGTCTCACTTTAGAAAAATTGTTGAAGATCAAACTTGAGTTGTGGAACTATGTAGCAAACCAAATCCCAAAGACAGCCACCACCCAATCTGAGGAAGGTTCATAGAAGAAAGTACCAGAAATACCCATTGATAGAACTAGAGATATGAGTGAGGGAGAGGAAGGTAATACCTATCTTCGAATAATCCACCAAGGCTACACCACCAAAACCATCCTAGATTGAGGTGTTGGTGTAACCTTTGCAACCACTACTTTATGCAAATGTTGGGGTAAGCAAGCATTAAGACCCACAAGAATGAAGTTACAAATGGCTGATGAACATATTGAGAAACAATAAGGCTTGTTAGAAGGGATATCTCTCACTATGTGTGGTGTAGAATTTGAGCACACCTTTGCCATTTGTGAGTTTGAAAAGAAATCATGCTTACGAGATGATATTAGGAAGAACGTTCATGCAATAATTGCAAATTGTACAAGATTGGGGAACCAACTCTTTGTACTTGCAACATTTAGGGGTGACCAGCAAAGTTAATCTGAAGCATTATTCCCATCGTGATGTACCCCAATTCCAATGGAATATCATCCATAAGACCCCTGAAGAAACAGAGTCTGTGCATTTGTTAGAATTAGATCCATCATGGTTGCATGAGGACACTCATCTATGGATGTGTAAAGTGTAGAGAGTATGCATCCAGAAGAAAAATGAAACGTAAAGTACTCTCACAAAACAAAGAATGTGTGAGACACAAAATGAGTAGACCATGAAATGGGTAAACTCATGTGGATTAGAAATGAGCTTGCCAAGAGCATGGAGTAGGCTCCTCAAGCTTCTAACCAAGTACAAATGAGGGGAGAGGGCCTCCTTATATAGATTTTGGAGGGGCTCTCAAAAGTACATCATATGTGGGATAAGTCTCCTGAAAGGAGAATGAATACAACTGGTAGAAGCACATGGCAAGGTACCCAAACATAAAGCAAATACAATATAAAATGGAAATAGACTAGAAATGGAGTGCCTCCTGGATACAAAATGGAGATGCACTCATGCAGATACAAATGTAGATGAGGTAGGAGCGATCACGTCGTCAACACCCTCTCTGCAGCTCCATTTTGGAGTGGCTGAATGCTGTAGAGGTCCACCAAGCGCTGAAGCAGAACCCGAGGTAGAGCCTTCGTGAAGATGTCCGCCAGGTTCTCTTGAGAGGTACACTACTCCTGAGTAATCTCTTGAGATATCAGCTTCTCGCAGATGAAGTGGTACTGGATCTCGATGTGCTTCGTCCGAGCGTGGAATACTGGATTCTTGGTGATGGCCAAGGCTGACTGGCTGTCCGTGCGAAGACATGTCGGAGTATCCTGCAAAACACCAATGTCAGATAACAAACGTTGAAGCCAGATGGCCTCACATGCTGCAAAGCTGGATGCTCGGTACTCGGCCTCGATAGATGATAGAGTGACTGTAGGCTGCTTCTTACTTGCCCAAGAGATAGGTCCTGAGCCAAGTAAGAATATATACCCAGAAGTAGACCGTCGAAAATCAGGATCACCAGCCCAATCTGAATCTGAATATCCGGCGAGTTCGATGCCCCCTCTATACCAAAGACCATGATGTCAGGTGAGGGCAAGGTATCAAAGTAGTCTCTACACAACATCCCAATGAGTCTGACGACGCTGATGTGCAAACTAACTGAGTATACCAACGGCATAAGCAATATCTCGTCTAGTGTTGGCAAGATAGAGTAATGAGCCAACAAGCTATCAATAGGTATGCACATCCACAAGTGATGATGAGTCCTCCAGTGTAAGCTTGATGTTTGGATCAAGTGGTGTAGAAATTGAGCAACACTGGTCCATGTTATATCTGGAAAGTAGATCAGAGCAGTACTTCTTCTATGATAAGAATATACCTTCTTTTGTTTGCCAAACTTCCATACCTAAGAAGTAGTGTAGTAATCCAAGATCTATCATAGAATACTCAAGATGAAGCTGTGCGATGATAAACTGGATGCGTTCTTCATATTAGCCTGTCAAGATCAAGTCATCTACATAGAGAATGATGATGGCTACTAAACATTCCTTTTGATAGATGTAGAGATTAGCATCTGCATTGCTTCTGTGAAAGCCCTTATCTTCAAAGAACTTATGAATCTTTTCATACCAGGCCCTGGGAGCTTGCTTGAGTTCGTAAAGTGCCTTGTGAAGCTTGTAGAATTGATCTTCTTTGTCTTTGATCTTGAAGCCTTCAGGTTGTTCAACATATACTTCTTCTTGAAGATCGCCATTGAGGAATGCACTTTTGACGTCCAACTGGTAAATGGGCCACTTAAAGTGAGCACTTAGGGCTAAAATGATTCTTGTGGTTGTGAATCTTGTAGTAGGAGCAAAGGTTTCTTCATAGTCAATGCCATGTTTTTGCTTGTATCCCTTAGCGACTAATCTTGCCTTATATTTATCTAGAAAGCCATTAGACTTGTATTTGAATTTATATATCCACTTGACTCCTATGACTTGATGGTTGGTTGGTTTGGGGACTAATGTCCAAGTTGTGTTCTTTGCTATTGCATCGAGTTCCTCTTTCATAGTTGTTTCCCACTCTGGTTGGCCTTGAGCTTCTTTGTAGTTAGATGGCTCTGGAATTTCCTGAATTTGGTGCATTGGAGCATAATTAACATAATGACTTTGTTCGCGGTGTTGCCTATCAAGAAGCCTTTGAGATCGGCGTGGTTGTTGTGAAGTACTTGCTTCTGAGTTGGAATTTGGAAATACTAAGTCCCGCTCTGAAGCGTAGATAGGTGGACTAAGACTTGTACTTGAATCTTTTCTTGAGTATGATGAAGCTTCATTGAAGATCACATCCTTCGAAATGGTGATGGAGTGGTTTTCCATATCATATAGACGTTATGCCTTTGATTGGTCACTATAGCCAATGAATATGTGTTTCTTGGACTTTGATTGTAACTTGTTTCTATCTTCTTTTGGTACATGGAGCAAAGCTTCACTACCAAAGACTCGAAAGTAGTTCACATTTGGTTTTCTTCCATAGTAGGCTTCGAAGGGTGTTTTGTTGTGTAAAGCACTTGTAAAGCCTCAATTAAGAATGTGAACGGCAGTATGCACAGCTTCTGCCCAGAACTTGTAGGGTAGATCCTTGTGATGAAGAATTTTTCGTGTCATTTCTATCACACTGTTTATCTTCCTTTCAGCTACTCCATTCTAGGATGGAGTATGAGGCTGAGTGACTTGACCTTTGATCCCTTTCTGGTTGAGAAAGTTATCAAAGTCATGATTGATAAATTTGCCACCTCCATTTGATCTAATGGTTTTGACTTTAGTTGAAGCTTCATTCTCAACTTCCTTGATCCAAGTTTGAAACTTAGAGAATGTTTCTACCTTTGACTTCAAAACGTACACCCAAATAAAGCGAGAGTGGTCATCTATTAGAAGATAAAAGTAGAGGGATCCACTCAAGGATGGGGTGTTCATAGGTCCACATAAGTCCATGTGGATGAGGGCTACTGGGTTCCTCGCTCGTGTGGAAGCTTCCTTGGGAACTGGGGCCCTGTGTTGCTTGCCTTGGGTGAAAGCTTGGTAGACATCAGTAAGTTGCCCTATCTTTGGCAATCCCTTCACAAGTTGGGATGAAGAGATTTTTGATAAGTAAGAAGTGTGGCCAAATCTCTGGCGCCACAAACTTGAGTTTGATTCTTTGGATACAAAGCATGATAGCTTGTAGAGGCCCTTTTCTTCTATACCTTGAGCAATGATATCCTTTGTATGGGAATCAACTACCTTAACTGAGGTGTTATCAAACCATACTTGTTTGTCCTGATCTATAATGGCCTTGACGGAAAGGAGATTCATACATAAGTTTGGAACAAAAAGAACATTGGATAAAGACTTGCATTCCCCTTGATGGTTGGAAAATTGAACTTTCCCTTTGCCTTCGATGGGCTTTTGTTGTTGTTGAGATAGACTTCTCCCATATGCTCTTCGAGTTCCTGAAAGGAGTCCTTGTCTTTGCACATATGGGAGGTAGATCCGCTATCAAAGATCCACTCATGCGGTGAGCTAGAAGTCACTAGTGCATTGGCTTCTGTGGAGATGAAGAGTTCCTCACTCGATCAGTGGGATCTATGTTGAGATCCTTTGGATGCTTGCCTAGACGTAGAAGCCTTCGATGATTGTTTCTTTTTATAGCAAAACTTTTCTAAGTGGCCTAATTTTCCACAGAAATTACAGGTGAACTTCTTCGATGAATTATGCGATCCTTGCTTAGATCCATTGCTAGCCTGATGACTTGTGGTTTTGCCCTTATTGAATGGGCCTTTGGCCTTCATTGTTGAGGCTTGCAAGGAAGTCGATTTGGCTCACGAGTCATGTAGGAGCAATAGTCGATGAACCTCTTCCCAGGATAAGACTTGGCCGCGATTATACAAAGTTGTGACAAATGTCTCGTATGACTTAGGTAACTTGTTAAGAAGCCTAATGGCCATGTCTTCACTAGAGATCTGCCTACCACATAGTGCTAATTTACGCTGGTAATCCTCAAATTGGGCTATGACCTTGGTAATTGTGTCGTGTGGCCTAATGGTCAAATTATGAAACTCGGCCTCTAATGCATATATCTTCGAAGGGGTTTTGTCTTCATACAAAGCAGCTAATGTATACCAAGCGTCCTTGGACATCCTGCAGACAGTAATATGTCCTTTCGTTAGTTCATCGCAGGCAAGTAACAGCTGACCTAAAGCTCTTTTGTCCTTGACATTCCACACATGCCAATTATCTAAGTTGTTATCCCTATTGGGTTCAGGGTCTGACCCATCTACTACCTCATGAAGAAGATTCGTGTAGAGATAAGCGCGCATGACATCTTTCCATAGATTGTAATTTTTTCCATTGGGGCGTTCATCTTTGGGCATAAAAATAGGGGTGAAAGAGGGTAAGAAGTTAGCCATAGATGATGAGCTACCTTCACTTTTGGTCATTACAAAGCTTTGAGGAAGTGTTTAGAAACACTATCAAGGTTCTTGCAAAAGTACCGCTCAAAATAATTGCAAAGCTTGAAATGAACAACTCGATACCAGACTGAAAAACTCCTTGGGGTGGGGGGTGGCTTAGAGTAGCCCATCACTTGTACAACACCAAGAGAAGTCGACATGAGACCAGGGCTTAGAGTAGCGTGTTGTATATCACACTTACCTTAGAGTAGGCATGAGACTCAAAGAGACTTGTGAGTGGGCTTAGACTAGCCTCCAACTCACAGATGCACCCACACACACAATATCTTCTTTCTTATATTTTGGATGTACAAGGTTGAGCACTTAGTGCCAAAGGAGTCTTTGAGGGGCAAGGTCCTTGAAAAAGTATGCACAACAACCCTTAGAGGAATAGTGAATTGGGTTTGAAAAATTAGTGTGGGAACTTCTAGAAATTACAGAGAGATAACCCTTTATGGATTCTAGAAATTTAGTGGCAAAGTTGAGATGAAGAAATAACCCTTGGTTGGACTAAGGTACAAATGTATGGTAAAGTCACTCATCAAATTCGCAAGATATCATGCATATTGATTCAAATTTGGAACGTGTGGAGTATTAAATTATAATAAAGGGGTGATTTAATGCTATTAGATGAGCAGATATTTGCATAAAGAAGATAGTGCGCAAGTTGCATGTAGGGTCAATTGACCACTAGTGATGCGTTCACTGTTTCTGTCATGGCTACGAGGCACATATAGTGTTTAATCTCTAGATTCTAAACTCCAGCTCTACCCAAATCCTATTTTAAGAGTAGGTGCACGGCCGTGATGTCACAATGTATTCTCACATTTTATAAAGTGGACCAAAGTACGTATTTATGAGATACAGCCACGTTCTCTCCAGAGATAATGAATCATTGATAATTGCAGACAATAGGGCCAATCATAGGTAATTGCAGGCAATGGGGCCTGGAGCTGACAAAAAATAGAATTTGTTTGACATCTTGGCTCTAACAAATGGAGTCAGCCTTTTTTATTGGCTGGCAGTACCAAGTATAGATAAAAAAATTTGGAACCGAATGTACTGGCAGTTGATGGTGCCCTGTAACGGACTGGAAGTCTACTAGCAGCCGAACAAATTCCGCGTGATGATGATCAACTAATCTGATATTTATCTTGATATCCACATCCACCAAGTGTAGTGCTCGTTGCTCTGGGAAGATGGCAATGGTGCGTGCTCCACAAGTGATGGAAGTAGACAGAGGTTCAATCAGCTTCTCTCTTTATCTTTATCTCTCTCTCCCTTTGTCTCCCTTTCTTGCTCGCTTAGCTCCTCGTTTCTTGGCACTGCTGCAGATGGAAGGCATACCTTCTACTAGCGAAGTGGAACTTGTTGTTGAGAGATGCATTGCTAGCTTTAGTTGGAAGATAGGGATGCACACATCAGTGATAAGTGCCATTACCAATTATGTTATCGACCAATGTTAGCAGCTCCACCTAATGCTACCAGCTTTGCCAAATGTGACACAAAATCAGGATCCGTTGCGAAGTTTTGTCTTCATTCTCTTTATGATATCCACTTGGTTTTTAGCTTATTCATTTTTCAAATAAACACACTTTTGTGTTTTAAAGGGGGAAAAGTCTTAAAATTCCTTTGTCTTCAGATTCTTTAATGAACATAGTCTCTAGGGGGGAGGGGGGTCACTCAAAATGGTAGCACATGTTAACCTTATGGATTATATTGGGATCTTGATGCTAACCAATGCCTAAGAGGTAGCAATTCAAACCTCAACTTTGTCTTATCTTTAAGAAGTTAAGGTAGATGAAGTATCATGTACCCATGAATCCACAATTGTTTGTGCTAAAGAGCATACCAACTTGCTTCAGTTGCATCTATTGTCTCCTCCTTAGAATCTTCATCTATTCTCTTGACATGACAATCTACAACTACATGTCCCTTATTTTTGCAATCGAATCACTATCCGTGAAACAGCGTATTCGTACTACTCGTCCTCTTTGCACTCTCACCTTTGGTTGAAGAACTGCCTGTATCAGATGCATTAGTAGAGAACGTAGCATATCCATTGCTATTTCCTACTTGATGTTTAAAGTGAATGAAAATCCTCAAATATCTAAGCTTGAGGTATCACCTAGGTTTTGAGAGGAGTATTTTGGAGATATCTTTGAGCTATCCCCTTTACAAGCTTCTCTATCTCTTCATAAGCCATTCCATCATATGGATTCTTTGGTTTTGTACCTCCTAGAGACTCCTCAATATACTCCATGCCTCACTTGCCTTCAATGGATGATAAATCAGAGGGAGAATAGATTCCATACAATTTTCACTATGTTATCATTAGTGTTCATGTGAAAGGCCAAATGGTCATCGGACACTTTTGTATATGTTCTTCAATAAAACATAAACTAGCCTAGTCAGCCATACTATAAGTTTGACTGGTCTAGAGATAGGTGCTTCGGCAATCTTTCCAATGGCCTTAGATTTCACTAAATTTATAGTTCATTTGATTGGTTTATTTAGTGTCTATTGGGAGCTATGTATCACTCCTAGGACCTCCTGTACATAGGTATAGGTTTGCAGAGTTTTGGTCCTAAATTCATGATCCTATATACAATTTACTTGATTTCACTTGGATGTGAAAGCTAACTTCTAGGGCTATGTGGATACCAAAAAAAATTATTTTGGGTATATTTAGGTACCTTTAATGTTCTGTTCTTTTCGTAGGTACTGCACTTTTTGACATAAGAAGTTAGGGCAAGTTATCAAAGACCTTAATTTTGTAAATTTTTAGGGAACTCACTTGAATTTAACTTGTATTGGACTTTTTTTAGTATAGGTTCATTTATAAATCAATCTTGCAAATGTATAAATATTGTATAGCTTGTTCATGTCACGTATTACTAGATGTATCTTAGGATTGGCCATAACTTGTATAGTTATCATGTACACTTGTATAGGACATGGGGATTGAGTGAGGTTTGTCTTTTGTGGATATATGGGATTGAGAGAGAATTTTTATTACATATTTCTAATTCATGTTTTGCATGAAGGAATCATTAATTAAGAGCATTCTTAGTTAGGTGTTGCATTTTATATTCAAATGATTTATCAATTATATTGTTTGTTTAGAATGAGTTTGGACAAGACTCATGTAACTCCCATGGATGAGGTCAAGCTTGAGTGACCTTACACTATGGAGATTACGACCCTTAATTCCAAGGTTAGGGGCATGGAGAATACTCTTCAGATGATCCTCAAAGCAATAAAGAAATCACAGGTGTAGCTAGTGACAACGCCAATGCGGATGGAAGTTCCATCTGCTAAGCCATCTACTTCACAGATACCACTTGTAAATGTAGGGGTGTCTGCTAGTAGAGAGATCAAGTGACAAGTAAAGGACTTGAATCCAATGAAATACCATGGATAGGTTAGTGCATTTGGCTTTGCAATATTGAGGATGAGAAGCAAAAGATAGAGCATGCCACTTACAGTTTGATGGATGTTGCTCATCGATGGTGAAGGAAAATAGAGCAAGAAAAGATAGAACTAGCTACTTGGGAAGATTTCAAGTTCATATTTTACAATAATTTTGTTCCTCCAAATGAGCATACTAGGGCTCTAGATGCATGGTTTTTCCTATAGTAGAGAGAGCTTTCAGTGCAGGAATATGTTGACAAATATAGGGAAATCTTATTGAAGATTCCAGATCAAGTGCCTGATTTTCTTCAGGTGTATAAATTTGTGCTTGGGCTTAGGGAGACGTTGCACTCACTTTTGCGCAAGGATCACTACCACACCTTAATTGAGGCAGTAGAACTTGGCTTGTTCTTGGAGGATGGGCGATACTATCAATTGCAACCTTCTGGACAAAATAATACTTGGATAAGATTCAAAAATCCCATAGCTTTAGTTCCAACATGTAACAGACACATGAATTTCATTTAGACTTCCAGCCATGGAAAGAGAAAAGTAAGTGCATCCATGGAAGACAGAGCTTTTGAGAGATCCACTCTAACACAACAATAGAAAGAAAAGGCTCTTTGTGAGGGCCTCTGTTATGAATGCCTTCCAACACTTTTTCTTTTAGAGTTACCTTCAAGTATTCCGCCTTGCAAAAAAGTGTAGCATAGGATTGAGCTAGTACAAGGAGCTCATCCACTAGCCAACCACCCATATCGAATGAGTCTGCAAGAGGAGGTAGAATTACGCCGTACGATCAAGGAGTTTCTCGACAAAGGACTCATCAGATCTAGTTATTCACCTTTTGCAGCCCTAGTGCTTTTGGTTTGCAAAAAGGATGGATCTTTCATAATGTATATAGAATTTAGAGCATTAAATAAAGCTACAATAAAGCATAGATATCTGATGCCTCGCATTGACGATATTCTGGATGCACTAGAAGGTGCTATTGTATATAGTAAAATAAACTTAAAAAAGTTGTTATCATCAAAGAAGAGGTAAGGACAATGATGTACATAAAATAGCTTTTTGTCCAAGATTTGGTCATTATGAGTACCTTGTAATGCATTTTGGTTTAACTAATGCTCTGGCTACTTTTATGCTGCTCATGAATGATATTTTTCATCCTTTTATTGGTTAGTTTGTGGTTGATTTCATATATGATTTGTTGGTTTATAGTAAGAGTTTGGAAGAACATTGGCATATGTACTTATAAACAAATCTCCCACTAAAGCATTGCAGTCTATCACTCCATATAAGGATTGACATGGTTGCAAGCCATCTACTGCTCATATGCATGTTTTTGGTTGTTTGGCATGTGCATTAGTGCTTGAACAAAAATGTAGGAAATTGAATGATAAAGTAGAGAAATGGATTTTTGTTGGGTATACTTTTGAAAGCAAAGTCTTACATCTATATCATCCATAGACTAAACGCATTATGGGTAGTCGTGATGTTGTTTTTGTGGAAGATGATATTGAGCCATTACTTTCATGTACTAAGGAGACATCAATTAGCTCCAAAGACATGTATGACACTTTGCTGCCTCTTTTTACAAGTGGACATTCTAGTGCATGTCCTAATGAGGCAACTTCTCAACCTATAGAGGTTTCATGTGGTGATGCAAATCATTCCATTTTCGATGCCGATTTACATGATGCAATTGTTAATGAGAGAGCTGATATTGAGGAAGCAAAAACTATGCCAAAAGGGTTGATGGAGACTATACATGACAACAAATTAGATGCACCCCTCATTTTGGCTCTCCTCATTTTTACATCACATTGCTATACTATGGCTGCCTCTAGTCTTTATGATGAGAATGAGCCTGTTTTGTTGGATAAAGCACAAGATTCAAAAAATTGGATGGCTGCTATGCAATCTAAATATGATGCTATAATAAATAATGGTACCTGGCCTTTAGGTGACTTGCCTCTTAGCAAGAAGGCCATTGGAACTAAGTGGATATACAAGCTGAACTATAAGCCTGATGAAAAAAATTGATAGGTATAATGCAAGGCTTGTTGCAAAGGATTATGCTCATGAAAGAGGCATTGATTTTGATGAGACCTTTGCTCCTACTATGAAAAGATGGATTTGTAGTTGATGAAGATGAAGTGGTGCTGCAAAAACTTTGCACTACACCAACCAAATGAACTTCAGAGATATGTGGCGGGCCCGTTTAGCTTGCCAAAGGATGTACTAGACGCCCTATGTATCTTGGAAGATCACTCTCAAAAAGATGAATCAAAACAAATATGTTGAAGTAGATTCAAGAGCAAAAAACTTGCTATTTATGTTCATACACCTGTCCAAAGTTTTGAACAATTCTCTGGCCACAACACCGATTGACTTGATTCCTTTTGGGGAAATCGTATTAGCTTAATAAGCTAAAAATCAAGAGTTATTCCATAAAACATGATGGAGTAAACAAGGAAAAAAGAACTTAGCAAGTCATAGGACCATCCCGATTTTCACAGGCTATAGCAGTATTGAGACCGATGAGCAAAAAAATGGCCATATCTCACGATTCAAGATATCAGTGCTTATGAATTTTGGTAGTCATATACTAGATAGTATGTTGATTCTAACAAGCTCTAAATCATGGAAAATGGTGAGGTAACAATCAGAAATAGATCTCAGAAAATGATTGTTCTGAGAGAGTGCTGATAGAGAAGTAGAAACTGAAATGATACTGCCGATGTCAAATGAACATAGCTAACGATTGAAACATCCAATTGCAATGAAACTTTGTGAATATATATTATACTTAAAGAGATAACTTTACCACGCTGAATCACTGAAAATGATGCACCAAGCTGAGAGAAATCATCTCTGCAATGGCACTCAACAGTACACTTCACAAAAGCATGAAAATGTGAACTCAAATGATCATGAAAATGAAAGTATGTTGACTGTAAAATACAATGGACTTACTAATACATATGGGTGCCTTGAAACCAAACCTTGATATGGCATAAAGTGTAGCTCATCAAGGTATAAAAATGCGACTAGAAGTCCATGTATTTATAGTGATCTTTGGAGCTAGGATTTGATTTTGAGTCTGCCTATAATCACTCTCCAATCTTTTAGTGATTGATTCTTCTACTCACCTAGTAAAAAATTCGTGGCTTTTCTTTCCTTTTTTCATCAAGTGGACTCAACCACTTAGATTCCTGTACTTTTACATCAATTAAAGACTCCAAAAAATTACAAGGGATAGTTCACAAGTGAACTCTTCAATTTCCATACATTGTCTTCTCTTTAAAGCTTCTTCTATGACCTTGTGAGACTCAAGCCAATACTTAGGTTTGTCATAGACTTGCTCCAAGAGCTCCCCCTCAAGATACATATGCTTGAGGTCTTCCAAGATTACCTGCAAACCAATCATGGCTTTGAATTTGCAAAGATTTGTACCATCCAATGCTTTGGTTAGAATATCTACACATTTTTGGACACATAAGTTAACTGAATTTTCTTGCTCGAAATTTTCTCTCTTACATAGTGATAATATACTTCAATCTATTTATTCCTTGCATGAAAAATTGGATTAGCAGCTAAGTGAATGGAGCTCTTATTCTCACCAAAAATAGTTGGAGTCCCAAATTCCAATCCAAGATCCGTGAATAGTGGCTTCATCCACATAGCTTCTTGAGTAGCTATGGAAAGACCTCTCTATTTAGCCTCTATGTAAGAGAGAACAACTGTGGGTTGCTTCTTGGATGACCATGAAACAAGTTTTGAACCTACAAAGGTAAGATAACATGAAGTGCTCCTTATATCTTCCTTCGAGCCAGCCTAATTTTCATCAGAGAACAATTTCAAGCATAAATCAGATACATAAGGGTAATATAACCCTTCATTCATGGTCCCTTTGAGATATCTTAGTATCCTCTTGGCAGCCTCCATGTGAGGTTTCTTGGGTGTGCATAAATTGACTTAGCACACTCACACTATAACATATATCAACCCTTGTCAATGAGGCATAGTTCAAACTACCCACAAGGCTTTTATAACCTCTCACATCTTCTATGAGTTCACCTTCACGTGAGCCCAATTTATGATCAGCCTCCATTGGAGTACCTGCAATCCTACAATCTTGCACCTTGAATTTTTCCAACATGTCTTTAATGTACTTTCTCTGAGTAAGAAACAAACCATGATCTTTATAGATAACTTCCAATCCTAGGAAGTAGGTAAGTGAACCCAAATCACTTATCTTGAATTCTTCTCTCATGTGTTCTTTGATTCATGTATATATCATCTACATACACACACAAATATATGACTTCAAAAATACTCCTTTTTATGAATAGTGATGGATTTTCCTTGCTACATTGAAATCCTTTGTCCTGCAAGAATGAGACAAGCCTATGATTCCAAGCCCTTGGGGCTTGTTTGAGTTCATATAAAGCTTTATTAATTCTACGCACATAATCAGGATATATGTGAATCTCAAAACTAGGTGGTTGTGCCATATATACCTCTTCTATTATCCATCCATTAAGAAATGCATTTTTTACATCCAATTGAAGTATCTTCCAATTCTTGGAAGAGGCAGTACTAGGCAAAACCCTAATTGTGGGCATCTTTGCCACAGGAGAGAAGATCTATTCATAATCAATTCCCTTAGTTTGTGCAAAGCCTTTTGCCACAAGCCTTGCCTTATACCTGTTACTGGAGCCATCTCAATTCTTCTTCAATTTCTAAATCGACCTTGAGCCTATCACATTCATTGATGGAGACTTGGGAACCAACTTGTAAGTGTTGTTCTCCTCAAGAACTTCAATTTCTTCTTCCATTGCATGCCTCCATTCTGATTTCTTCTTTGTGTCCTCAAATGTTGAAGGTTCCTCTTGATTTATGTCCTATGCTAGATAGATTGAATGTTTAGTGACTAGAGAAGTATCCAACCCATACCTTTCTAGCTTTCTTTTCTCCCTCATAGACCTTCTTAGGCCATGATGTGATGATTCTACCTCTTGTCCAAGTTCCTCCACTTTTTCTTTACCTTTAGACTTCCACATTTTGAGTTTTTCATACTGAGTTGCTTCATCATCTTCTGACGTGTCCTACTCTTCAACTTTAGATGAATTATTCTTAAAAATTTGGAAAATCTTCTTCAAGATCATAATGTAGGTTGAACTTTATACATGAATCTTCATACCAAGAACTATTCTAATCAAACACGACATCTCTACTCACCAAGAATCCTTTGGTTGTTGGGTTGTATGATCTGTAGCCTTTTTTATTGTTGTCATATCCAATGAATACACACCTTTCTACTTTGAGATCCATCTTGCCTCTAGCCTGTGAAGGAACATGAGCAAAAGCAACACATCCAAAAATCTTACAATGATCCAAGCTTGGTCTTCTTCCATTCCAAGCCTCATATGGTGTCATGCCATCAAGTGATTTTGAAGACAACCTGTTAATCAAATAAGTGGCTATGGATACAGCCTCAGCCCATAAGTAATAAGGTAAGTGCTTCTCATTTAGCATAGACCTTCTAGCTTCAACAATTGTCCTATTCCTTCTTTCTACCACTCCAATTCGCTCAGGAGTGTACCTTGTAGTGATCTCTCTTTCTGCCACTCCATTTTGCTCAGGAGTGTACCTTGTAGTGATGTCTCTTGAAGAATGGAGTCAAATTCATGGGAGAAGTACTCTCCCCCTCCATCTGACCTTACCCTTTTTAATGTGTTACCTATTTGATTCTCCACAAGAGCCAAATATCTTTTGAAGCATGAAAAGACTTCATCTTTGTGTTCCATAAAATATAATATAGTCCATCTACTATAATCATCAATAAAGGAGACATATTACCTTGATCCTGATATTGAAGCGTCCTTGCTAGGTTCCCATACATCTGTATGAACCAAATCCAAGATATCTCCATGCATATTTCCTTTCTTCATGAATGGTAACCTGTGAGACTTTCCAAATTGACATGCACTACACTTATAAATCATGTGTTGTTTTGACAAGTTAGGGATTCCAAGTACACTTGGGTCCCTCCAAATTTTCTTTAATGATATTTCACCAATATGTGTGAACCTTTTGTGCCATACTTCCAATTCTGTGAGTTTCTCACTACCATAATAAAAGAGAACAATGTTTCTAGCGTCTTGTAATTCAAATGTGATCAGTCTACCTATCTTTTCACTTTTTTGTAATTCTCCTAAATCCTTGACTTGGATCTTCAAGAACATTTGGCCCACCACTATGAGCCTTACTTAATACTCCTGCAACATCGACTTCTGATACCGGCACCACCGTTGGGTTTGCTTGCAAAAACTTCTTCTCTTCATCATCTTCAATCTCATCTGCTAAATTAATAGTCTCAGTCATAAGTGGTTTCTCCTGTACCGACATATTTTTTCATCCACGCATAGGAATCGTTAGTTGCTTTTTACCTTTGGTAATCATTACTACATTCAAGCCCCAATCCTGCTTGACTTTGGCGAGTCCAAACCAAGGTCTCCCTAACAACATTTCATACGGATACGCGGACTCAGACATTCGGATGACCACAAAATTGACCATAAATGTCATGCCAGAAATGATAATTTGTTGTTGCTTCAAAATGCCAACCGGCTGTACTCGTGTTTGATCTGCCATCTTTACCTGAAAAGGTGCTAGAGCCAATACCCCTCTTCCCATTTCAATAAAAATATGCTCAGGTAATATGTTTACCCCTGATCCTCCATCAAGCAACACTTCTGCAAATCGCCGCTAGTTGTACTGCACCTGAATTACTGGTACTACAAAATCCACATCTGCTGGATCAATACTGTTGGCTGAGATTGAAGGGGTCGACCTAATTTCGGGCTTTTCATGATACCCAAGTAGCTTTCTCAACAATTTCTCTCGAAACACAGGTACCAAAGATAACAGTTGATCCAAGGACAACTATAACGATGAGCTAATGATTTCATCAAACCATTCATTCTCCAAGCCTTGTTGACTCGGAGCCTTATCCCACTCCATTATGGGAGGTATCCATTTCACACCCTGTTGTTGCTCAATCTGACCTCCACACCTCGCCTGATTAGGAGACTCCTCTCGAACCTACTTCAAAACCTTGTCTCGGATTTGCCTTTGTTCTTGCCAATCAATAGGGCCTTTATTCCTTGATCTTGTAACCGCCAACACTTCAACCTCTTTACCTTTCCCACATTGTTTACAATCACACTGCCATTGGTTATTATTCTTAACGTGCATTCGATCAGATGTACTGGGTGTATCATTGGCTCTATCCGCTTCATCTGGCCATTCTATGAGCGTGGCATTTGCCTGAGCCGCCTGCTGCCCTTATTGTTGATGTTGTCCCTGGTTATTATGCTGATTATACCTAATAACGGGTATACCTCTTTCTTCACGATGCTTTACCCACAAAGGGAAATTCTGCCCTATCCAATGATCGGGAGCTGAACAATATCCACAAGGCATTACCCTTGGTGGTCGACCTTGGTGATTGCCTTGTTGGTTGTTCCCTTAGTGATTCCCTTGATCTCTCCATGGAGGTCTTACTTGCTCCTGTCTCTGAAAATTACCTTGCCCTTGGATAGGAATAGCCTGATTGGCCGCTACGTCATTGAGATTCCGATTGTCTTGCCGAGAACCTTGCCCTCTATGCTTAGGGTTATACCAACACTGAGTTGTTGTATGTCCTTCTTTGTCACAGATATCACAAAATCGTTTTTCCTTTGGAGCTAGTATAGAATACCCATGTCTCTTTAACTTATTAATCCATTCCTCCTCTTTACTGTGCCTGGCTTTATGCTTACGATGCTTTGTCCTCACTATTTCATCATCATGGTCGTCAGTGTTAGAATCACTTGAACTCTTTTCCGACTCCGTTGCTGAATCCGATTCAACCTCTGAACCAGAATCAGACTGCTTCTTTGTGGCTCCTCCAAACCTTCTTTCCACACGCGCCGCTGCTAATACTAATACATCAAAGCCATTTGCAATGTCCACACTGGCCACCGCATGTCTTATTGTGCTCCATAATCCTTTCAAAAAAAATCCTGCCAACATGTCATTAGTAGGTCGTTCATTACCTTGCAACCTCTCCATTAGGGTCCGGAACTTCTGAGCGTAGTCTTCCACTAGCATGGTCTTTTGTCTGATCGCCCTCAACTTCCTTAATACATCGGAAGGCGTCTTTTCTTTTCTAAATCGTTGCAAGAATGCTATTTTTAAATCATCATATGTAGCAAAATGGGCAATGCCATATTGACTGAACCAGCTCATAGCTCGTCCTTCCAACGTGGCTGCAAACTGTTGAAGCTTAATATCATCACCATACATAGCTGGATATCCATTCGCTGTCCATTTTATTTCGAATTGAGCCACATGGCAATCAACATCCTCCTTAGAGGTTCCACTGAAATGAGCTACTTTGACCTTAGGATTAGGAGGTGGTTGAGCCATTGGCTGTGGTTGAGGTGTGCGCCTAGTTCTTTGACCGGTCACCCCTGCAAGTGGGTCAAACTGGAGTCGTCTTCTTACCCTTACAGTTGCTTCTGTGAGGAATAACGCTCCAAGTATGCCGCCCACTAACCTTGCCTCTACTGCACCTGTTTCCTCCTGTTCCTCTTCAGTTCCCAGAGCTTCCTGCTCTTCCGCCTCGTACCACTCATAAAAGTCTGAAGATGTCTCCACGTTCGCTGCTCTTGCCTGTGCCCTCGTAAAATATACTTTACCAAAACTGTTGCGCCTGCCCCTCATGCATTTCTTGAGCCTCCGTCAGCCGTACAGTAGGATCACCAATTGTGTTGAGGGTTCCCACGGTTCAACACAACATCTAAATATAGAGTAAATCAAAATTACACATTTCCCACTCGCACTGATCTTCATTCACGGAGATTCCACCGAAATCATGTTTGAAAAATCTACCGTAATCTTCCATTCCGATGGCTTTCTGGTAACTTTTATCGATTCAGAATTACACAATCACATTCCAGATTTACACATTTCGGAGATCAATAGGTTCTTATACACTCACAGACACACAAGTTTCAATGCGCTTCTGTGTAGATAATTTGAATCTCTCTATTTGACTTAGCAAAAATAGAAGATTTAGAACAAGAAAACCTTGTCTCGCAGACATTTCTGTTCTTTCTTTTATTTGACTTAGCGTCGCGATTACAGATTTGTGAGTATTAGAAATTCATGAATCGTACTTGATTGCACCAGACGATTTCATCAATCACAGCGTGTATAATGATTCTTGCAGAACCTATTTTCCGGTCTGCCCAAATCTTTGTCAGCGAAACTTCTCCTCCTTACGGTTGTCGTGCGCCTTCCTTTTGTAACGTCTCCTTTCCTTCTCATGACATGTCCCTTTTTATCTCCAAATAATTGTCTTTTTCTTTTTATTTTATTAAAATCCCATACACCAAAAAGATATATCTAACTAGATAATATTCACGTTTAACCATTTTTCAGATTTCAAATTAATCATTCATCTTCCAAATTTCCCTGCCTTCAACACTTCCTCTACCTGCATAGTTAGGTTGATGTGTACATGCTTCATCATCCACTTTCTTTCCTCTTCCTTTGTTTTCTTTGGACTTTCTTTTATCAGTATACAAAGTTGAAGATTGATTACCTTTGGAGTTTTCTCCATTTTTGATAAGCTTTGCCTCTTGAGTAAGTAGTTGTCCTATGAGTGTGTTCAAATCTGGAACATGCATATCCATGTATAGATCCATAGTTGTGGTGAATGCTTCCCACTTGTCATCTGCCTTCAAGCCATTGATGACCTACCTTATAATTTTTTCTTTATCTATTACCTCTCCAATGCTTCCCAACTGATCTACTATGTCGAGCTTTGTGACAAAATCAATCACATTTTGTTTGGGAGCTTTCTTGAGAGTTGTGAAGTCTAGCCATAGTTGATGCTTCATGGCCTTTGTACTTGAAGAGAAGAAGGCTTCAAGTGCATTCGATACTTTGTGAGATGTTTTAAAACCTCTAATGTGAGGAAAAAAAATTGAGATAGAGTTGAGGAGATAAGAGCTTGCAAGTGCATCCTTGGAGCACCATGTGCTCAATCTTTCTTGCTCTTATTGTGTTGGTTGACCTTTGTTCCTAAAACTTGGCATACCTTCATCTCCAGCTATATAACCATATAAATTCCTTCCTTGAAGATAAGCTTCCATTCGTAATGACCAGGCTGAGTAGTTACCTTTATCGAATTTATCAATTGATGAAAGAAATCCATCTGCCATGTTGTCCAACCTTGCTTTGATACCACTGTGAAGAGATGGATTTGTAGTTGATGAAGTGGTGCTGCAAAAACATTGCACTACACTAGCCAAATGAACTTCAAAGATATGTGGTGGGCCCCTTTAGCTTGCCAAAGGATGTATTAGACACCCTATGTACCTAGGAAGATCACTCTCAAATAGATGAATCAAAACAGATAAGTTGAGGTAGATTCAAGAGCCAAAAACTTGCTATTTATGTTCATACACCTGTCCAAAGTTTTGAACAATTCTCTGGCCTCACCAGCAATTGACCTGATTCCTTTTTGGAAATCTTATAGCTTAATTAGATAAAATGCAAGATTTATTTCATAAAGATTGATGGACTACACAAGGAAGAAAGGACTTAGCAACTCATATGACCATCCTAAATTTTACGGGCTGTAGTAGTACTCAGACCCATGACCAGAAAAATGGCAATATCTCACGCTTCAAGAATTTAATGCTTGTGAAATCTTGTAGGCATATACTAGACAATGTGTTGATTCTAACAAGCTTTCAATCATGGAAAATGGTGTACACACTGAGAAATAGATATGAGAAAATGGTTGTTCTAAGAGAGTGCTGACAGAGAAGTAAAAAATGAAATGATACAGTCGACTTAAAATGAACATAGCTGAGGATTGAAACATCGAAATGCAATGAAAATTTGTGAATATATAGATGATTTAAAGAGCTAACGTTACCAAGTTTGATCACTGAAAATGATGCACCAAGCTTAGAGAAATCATCTCTGCAATCTGACTAAAAAAACTAAGAGATATGGTAGTGAACAGTACACTTCACAAAAGCATGAGAATATGAACTCAAATCATCATGAAAATGAAAGTATATTGATTCTAAAATACAATCGACATATTGATATATATGTGTGCCTTGAAACCACACCTTGATATGGCATAAAGCTCAGCTGATGGAGGTCTAAAAACGCGATTAGAAGGCCATGTATTTATAGTGATCTTTGGAGCCAAGATTTGAATTTGAATCTTCCTATAATCACTCTCCAATCTTTTGGTGATTGATTCTCCTACTCATCTAATAAGAATTTCGTGGCTTTTCTTTCCTTTTTTCCTCAAGTGGACTCAACCACTTAGATTCATTTACTTTTACATCAAGTAAAGACTCCAAAAAATTACAAGGGATAGTTCATAAGTGAACTCTTCAATTTCCATACATTGTCTTCTCTTTAAAGCTTCTCCTATGACCTTGTGAGACTCAAGCCAATACTTAGGCTTGTCATAGACTTGCTCCAACACCTGCTTGCTGAATGACTACTATTCGTAGCATCTGTGCACTTGGAGCTCATCATGATTGGAATGTACATCAGTTGGACATTAAAACTACATTTCTAAATGGTGACTTGCATGAATAAGTGTATGTTTTTTAAGCCCCATGGCTTTGTGTGCAGGTTGAGAAAGGCATTATATGGTTTGAAACAAGCACCATGTGTCATGTATGAAATGATACATGCCTATGTGATTGCACATGGTTTTGAGAATAGTCCAACTGAAAGCACCTTATATGTCAAGCATGCAAATGATGTGCTTTCGATCATTGTTGTCTATGTTTATGACATGCAGCTCGGTGGTTCTCATGAGAAGCATATTGCTGATTCTAAGGCTGATTTGCATGCCTCATTTGAGATGTCAGATTTAGGGCATTTGCATCATTATTTGGGCATTCAATTTGAAAGTTGATGAAAGAATAGCTTTATGTCAAACAAAATATATTGACACATTATTGTAGCATTTTGACCTTGAAGACTACAAACCTATTGCCACTATTATAGAGATAGGTTTACAATTGAGTCTCCATGATGCTTGAGATGCATTTGGTGTTGTCTCTATCAACAGACTATTGGATGCTTGATTCACTTATGGATTGCTCAGTTAGATATTGCGTTTGATGTCTCATAGATGAGCAGATTTATGTATTTCCCAGGTGTCAAGCATTAGAAGGCAATTAAGTGTATCTTTCGCTACTTGAGTGGTATTGGGCTAGTTGCATCGTTCTATCGCAAGGGGGATCACTACCACCATATTTACATGCTTTTTTTGACTCCAACTGGGTTGGTTGCTATGATACTCATGTGTCCACTAGTGGCTTTTGCTTCATGCTTGGTAGATCATGTATATCTTGGTTGAGCAAGAAGCAGCCTATTGTGGCCACTTCCAATTATGAGACTCATTCTAGGGAAGTTTTCACGACTCTTGCATGTGTGTGGCTCAGATGCCTATTAGTTGATTTCGGTCTTGGTCAATCTTTTGCCAGCACCATCTTCACTAGTAGTCAGAGCACATTTGCGATTGCGAGGAACCATATGTTCCATGATCGCACTAATCACATTAAGGTGCACTATCATTATGTCAGGGAGAGGTTCTATGCTGGAGAGATCAGTTTGGCATATGTGCCCATAGAGGAGAACATTGCAAACCTTTTCACAAAGGATCTGCCTAGGGAGACATTTGAGGCTTTTCACAAAGCTTTGGGCTTACTTCCTTTTGTGGATTGATTCAACATATCTTGGCACTTCCTTACACATGAGTGTCAGCTCATTGTTCACCGTAGCCCTCCTAGGGGGGATTTGTTGATATATTAAGGTAGTGATCTCTATGAACACACTAGGTCCACCAGGGCACTTTTTTCCCTCCTTAGGAGGTTTTTTCCCCGGCTAATTATATATTATATATGCTTATAACCCTAATAGGCCACTTACCTTTGTACATTCTAGTGGTAATACATTCAGTATTGTGTGTTGTGCTCCAAGCTTCTCCTTCTTCCTTGTGCTATCAATGTGCTTCCACACACCTCAAACTCCAACATACACACAAAGAAATAGATTCCAACAAGTCTATTGTGATGATGAAAATGTTGCAAGAGATAGTAGATAAAGACGTACTTTATGAAATGTATCAGAATATGAATGCTATTATACATATGATATGAAGGGAGTATACTGGACTACACATAGATGATGTGAGCTCAATGCATGCTCACTGAAGTAGCTCAAATCCTCTTAGAGCTACTCTCATATCCCATGACTAAAAACATGTGTATTTATACACATTCCTAGAATATAAATTTTGGATCTTCTCACCTAAAATTAATCCTCGACTTTAGGGATGAGCTTAATTTGATTCTTCCTACCACATGAGTGGTGGGTACTGTTGGAGAATTCCTCTCCTATTCGCAGCGGAAAGTGTAGAAGACCTTATGAGGATCAAGACGTTTGACAACAATTGAACCTTCAAATGACAATTGGTACCAAGTAAAAAATGCAACGAACTTGAAACTTTGGTCACTCAAACTAGACATGTATAGCTTTCCAATGAGCTATGAACAACACAATTTGGACTAGTTTTGCATTGGCAACTCTTTGCCTCAAAATAGGCTACTTGTCCACTCAGTTAAGTTGAAAACTGGACTTCACAAAAAACTGAATAACTCATAGAGAATAAAAAATCTGATATAACTCTTCTAGATAGAGGAAGTACTTGAGATAAGATTTACAACTATTTTTTAAACTCTAAAATTGGATACATATATTGAGCGATATGACTCTCACAAGTAGACTACCCAGAAATGGGTATGCGGCTGGACATAGTCTATGAGAGTGAAGAGAAGGAAATGACTCAAACCAAATGAACTAGATACAAGTGAACTTCCACGCCTTCTTCATCTATTCTTGAGTGTCCTCCCTTACCTCTTTTATAGACAAGTGACCAAAAACTCCTATGATGATTTTGAGAGATCTTCTCCACTACTTTGGACAGCCACTCCTCTTACAGTTCAGTTTTTAGATTCGATTCTCTTTTGGCCTCCACTACGTGTTGAAGTAAATGCTTCCATTTTGCATTTGTGTATTTTCCTTCTATTTGAAGAAAATCCTTTTTGCAAAAATATATACGACCTTAGTTCTTTATTTTTAACACTCCCCTTCAAGCTCACATGTGAGCTTGCACCTTTAGCCATATCCTGCAAGTTGATTTCATCCTTGGACCTCTTTATCTTAGAAGCATCTAAGGACTTTGTAAGCATGTCTGCAACCTGGTCATTAGTTCCAATGAACTTTATACCCACATCCTTGCTCAAAACTTTTTCTCGAACATAATGATAATGCACTTCTATGTGCTTAGTTCATGCATGAAACATTGGATTGTTTGTCAAGTGAATGCTTGACATGTTGTCACCATAAATTGGAATGGTCTCCACTTGCACATCAAGATCAGCTAAGAGCTTCTTAGTCCACATAGCTTCACAAGTTGTAAAGGCTAATCCTCTATATTCAACTTCTGTAGATGATAGTGCAATAGTAGGTTGCTTCTTCGAGCTCCATGTGATAGGTTTGCTACCTATCATGAACACATAACCTGAAGTGGATTTTCTATCTTTCTTCAAACTAGCCCAATCAGCATCACTGAAGCCCTTTACCTGCAATTCTTCATCATATCTATAAAACAAGGCATGATTGATTGTGTGCTTCACATATCTTAGCACTCCTTTCGCCGAATTTGAATGTTCACTTGTTGGAGCTTGCATAAACTGAGAAAGAAATCCAACAATATAACACAAATCTCATCTTGTGATCGTAGCATAGATCAATGAACCTATAATACTCCTGTATGTAGTTACATCATGTAACTTCTCTCCATCATTTGAGCATAGCTTCACATTAGGTTGGGTGAGTGGTTTGCATTCACTCATTCCAAATCTGAAAAGAACATCGAACATGTACTTTCTTCGCATCAAGTAGATGCCATCTTTCCCATAGACTATCTCAATGCCTAAAAAGTATTTCAACTCACCAAGATCTGAAATTTTAAACTCCTTACCAAATTTTCTTTTTATCTCTTGTATTCCTGCAACATTACTTCCCATTATGATGAGATCATCAACGTATATGAAAATATATACCTGCTTGCCTTCTTCTTTCTTCATCTAGAGAGAGGGATCTCCACTACTTGCACTATACCGACACCTTGTGAGATAGTCGACCAATCTATGATTCCAAGCACGTGGTGCTTGCTTCTGCCCATACAAAGCTTTCTTTAATCTACAAACAAAATCAGGATGCTTTTTATCTTCAAATCCAATCAGTTGACTCATATATACCTCTTCTTGAAGTTCACCATTGAGAAAAGCATTTTTTATGTCAAGTTGGTACAATGGCCATCTCCTTACTGCACTCACTGCAATCAAGGTTCTAATTGTTCCCATCTTTGCAAATGGACTGAAAGTCTCTTCATAGTCGATGCTGTGAGTTTGCTTGAATCCTTTTGCTACTAGTCTAGCTTTATGCCTTGCTAGAGAACCATCAGCATTTCTCTTTATTTTAAACACCCATTTATTTGGAACAATCTTCATACCTTCAGCCTTTGGAACTAGCTCCCATGTGTGATTGTCCTTGAGAGCTTATATCTTTTCTTGCATAGCTTCTTGCCATTCTTTCTGTGTACATGCTTCTTCATATGCATGTGGTGTGGAGGTGATCGCAATCCGGGTGGATCGAGTCCGGTCGTGGCACACACAGGGTGTATGAAGCTAATGAATGTTGGAAGGTTTAAGGACATGAAAGTGAAATTAATGTTGAGTATGGAGAAGAGAGAGATGTTGAAATGATTATGGGAATGGGAAAGTAATACATTCAGTATTGTGTGTTGTGCTCCAAGCTTCTTCATCTTCCTTGTGTTGTTCGTGTGCTTCTACAAACCTCAAACTCCAACAATTGGTATTAGAGCAGGTCCTCGCTTCATGTAGGGCATCATCGACACCCCTCCGGTCATAATATTAGATTTGCATGAAATTTGGTGAGCATACCCAAGGTGATTAGGAGATCAAAACGGCTTCGTTTTGTGGTGCCGAAATTGCGATTTGAGCTCCTTTTAGCCTCCAAATGCACTATCATAATGCTTCTGCAAGCTATTTTTTCTTTTTGTGTCAAAGATATATATAGGTTTTGGTTCGCCAGTATATGCATCTAGAATTTTGTTACAGGTTTAGTAGAACTTGACAGGGTAGTTCTATTCAACTTTTTAAGATATAGTTAATTTTTTGCATGAGGGTATTTTAGTGAGTGGCCATGGTTGAAAGGAGTGATGTATTCCATATGTTGGCTGTTCAGTGTTGGAACATCAAGCTTACACTATGCTTGAGGTGGATTTGATCTACATCAAAGGCTATCGCGTCGAAAGAATATCCGTTGGAGAGTTCTTTTTCATATGCTCATTTATTGTATTTTTTTTTGAGATTTTTGATGGTTCATTTACCGTTGTAAAAGCCTTGAGCTTTACACATGTAAAGGTAGAAAGATAGAGCCCAAATCCCACGAATTTGTGGTGATTGGAGTTGCATTCAATCAAGCAATCAATCACCTAAAAGTAGATCAAACTAGATCTTCACTTTTCCTAGATTGTAGGAAAGTGAATTGATTCCCTCCAACAACCATTCCCACCTTCATTTGAATTCAAATTCAACTTGTAAAAGTCATGGAACACTCCTAGAGGCTATATAAGGACTTCAAATCACTTGTACATTACATGGAAGCAACATACATACACTTGTGACCATCATTGTCTTGCTCCTTCAATTCTCTGCATCATCTTCTTCACCAACAATAATCTTGCAGAGGCTACGGCTCTCTCTACAAAGCTTCAAATTGAGTGAAAGATGACTTATTGAAAAGCCATAAGTGTCTAGTTTATTCTTGTAAATTTTCAAAGCATTTTGTTTAGTAGATCTGGAGAAATCTCAGTTTGTGTGTCTCGGGGTCAATCTCTACGTATTCGTGAAAAATAGGAAGTACCACCGGTGAATGTCACATTCATTCCTATAGCATATTTTGCTTATTCCTTATACTTTTGTGCATTCCATACACTCAACCCTATGTGTATCACTCCCATAAAAGGATTTTTTCTAATTATAATCACCCTGGTCGCTATGGGCATTTGAAGTTCACTGTCTCCTCTATAGATAGTAAGTTTTTTGAGCTAGTCGATCCGCAAACCTATCTGTTTTGTATCGACTCATTATTCTTGATGCTCCAAAGTACATAGTGTGTATCTTTGCACTTATAGCATGCCTATAAGGTCTATTTGAGTCTCCATAAGCTCAAGGGCTGGTCTTGTGCTGGTTGGCTTGACCAACTTCATCGCCTCGAAACGCACTTTTCTACCTTCTACAAGCTTCTCCAAGTTCTTTCAGTGGTATCATAGCTAGATCAAGATGGGTGACGGCTTTCCCTCAATGATCGAGAAGCTTGATCGACACAACTACGCGGCTTGGGAAATCAGAATGGAGGCCTATTTTCAAGCTAGAAATCTTTATGGAATTGTAGCAGGTGATGAAGCTATGCCTATTCCAAGATCCAAAGGAGGACCTACACAAGAGGAGACAGATAAGCTCACACTTTGGTGCGCAAGGGATGCTCAAGCAAGGTCGTACATACTGAACTCTATCTCAGACTTTTTATTACCACATATTAGGGGATGCAAGACATCTCAAGAGACTTGGGATGCCCTCGATACTTTCTTTTCTGCTAGTACCAAAGCAAGAAAGAATCATCTTTGGAACGAGTTCAACCAAATGAAGAAGACACCTAAACAAACCATCACAGAGTTTGTTAGCAAGGTCAAGGAGGTTGCGGATCAGTTAGCATCCATTGGAGAGCTCATTGAAAAAGAGGTCATCATGAGGCAAATTCTCAACGGCATTCGAAGTGATAAGCAATGGCAATCCTTCACGACGGCTTATGATCTCATCATGGATGTGCAAACTCAGGACTTCAACATCTTTCTTGGACAACTCTTCAATCAAGAAGCCAACAATAGCATAAAGGAAGGTAACTCTTATCATGGTAATTCAACTAGTGCTCTATATGCAAATAAGAAGGATAAGAAGCAAAAAGGCAAGAAGAAGGAAGAAGATGAAGAAGAGACTTCTCAAGCCAACTTTGCACGCAAGAGCAAGTGGAAAGGGAAGAAGAAAGGTCCAAAGCAAGACAAAGCCAAAGGTCAGAATGTTCAACCTTGTGCCATATGTGATAAGACCAACCACACCACTCAAAATTGTTGGTTCAATGGGAAGTGACTACTAGGTACTCTCCTCAACTAAATGGAATTGCAGAGAGGAGAAATAAGACATTGGTTGGATCAGCTCGAACAATGCTTGAAGAGAAGAAGTTGCCACATTATCTATGGGCAGAAGCTATTTCAACTACTGTGTACCTTGTCAATTGACTACCATCCAAATCACTTCAAGGTATGACTCGTTATGAAGCATGGCATGGAAGAAAACCTAGTCTTGGACATTGCAAGGTTTTTGGTTGTTTAGCTTATGTTCATGTACCATCACAAATAAGAGGTAAGCTAGATGAAAGGGCAACAAAGGTAGTGTTTATTGGATATGATTCAACTCAGATGGGTTACAGGTTCTTCAATCCTTCAACCAAGCAATTCACTACAAGTAGAGATTGTTTGAAGAACACAGGTCTTGGTATGATGAAGACAAACAAAAGGTAACACTACCATATGATCTTGATTCTGACTCTCATCAATTAGGAAGCAAGCATGATACACAGGTCTAGGATCCAAGAAGTGATACAGACGATGAACAAAATGAAAGAGAAAAGGATTACAAGCTATGGAAGTCAAGAGGAAAAGCAAAGATGCAAGAGATTGGAGAATGCTCCAAACAAGCACCTAGAAGATCAGCAAGAGAGAAGAAACAACCAGAAAGGTATGGATATGATTCCACATTTGTTACGAAGCATTCAATCTACTTGGCAAAAGACTCTATTTCAGAGAAACCCTCAATGATGGAGAGTGTTAATCTCCAAAAGAACAAGCTATCCTTGATGTTAGACCACCTCTATATCAAGAATAACTTTAAACTCCAACCAATTTTGGAAGACAAGCACCAAATTATCAAGAAATTAGCTAACTATGAAGAAAGTCATTTCTTAGAAAAGTCTGCTGCACCTTAATCACTCATTGACTAATCATTCATGTAAATTTTTTGATAAAACTTTGTAGAATGTTTCTCCTAGTGATTGCGCACCTCCTCCAAGTTAAATTACTTCAAAAGATTGAGTAGATTATGAGAAATGATTCAAACAATCTACCTACGTCTAAAACTGTTTCTCTGTATAGTCGACTTTGACACCTACAACTTCTAACACATGGTTCTCCAAAACTAAAACCCCTTTAAGCAAATGTTTTTAGCCATAGATGGCTTACCTCTCAAAGTAAATTTTTAGTCCTCACTCATGCAAAACTTTAATCTATGCAATGAGAAATGATCAAATCATTGACCATAAAAAATGCGCTTGTTTCAGAAAACTGTGAACACTCTTTTACATATGAATGTTCCTACTCATAATTCTCACAGCCTGTTTACAATTAGGCTCCCAAACTTTAACCATAGACTCATTAACTATGAACTTAGACATCTACAAAAGGATTCTTGAAATGATCAAGCATAGAAGGAGAATGCACAGAAACATCGGGCGCAACTTCTCTTCATTTCTGGAAAAAATTACATCTAGATGAGAGAGCTATTCTAATCTCTTCATAAGTGTCTAATGACTTCTAATTCTACTCAATTCTCATGCTCTACATTCTCTCTCATACTTGTCCTGACATTTTCCAAGCATATATATAGACAAAAATTTACAAGCTTATGACTACTCAAAGATATAAGTGAACTATCTCTCACATAATGTACATATGTGTACACATCTTCCAAATTCTGAATGTGTCCTTCCTTCATGCTTCACAACTTGTTCTCTTCTCAAATCCTTGACTTCATTTCCATGTCAAAACCACAATTGGTGATTGTCCTGCACCAACACTCAACCTATGAAGAGGCAATGGGAAACCCTAATTGGAAAAAGGCCATGAACGAAGAGATAGATGCATTGAAGGAGATGTACACTTGGGATTTAGTTCCAATATCACATAATCAAAAGGTAATTGGTTGCAGATGGGTATATAAAGTTAAAAGAAATTTAGATGGATTAGTTTGCAGGTATAAGGCAAGATTAGTTGCCAAAGGATGCTCACAAACTCATGGTATAGACTATGAGGAAACATTCTCACCAGTTGCAAAGATGACTACAATCAGGACATTGATAAGTGTAGCTGCTACAAGGAATTGGAGACTCCTCCAACTTGATGTGAAAAATGCATTCTTAAATGGTTGGATAAATGAATAGGTATACATGTCACAACCACCAGGTTTTGGAAACCCTAATCATCCATCTTATGTTTGGAGACTTAAGAAAGCATTGTATGGATTGAAACAAGCTCCAAGAGCTTGGAATTATAGGTTGATTACATATATTCAAGATCAAGGGCTCAAAGCTAGCAGCTAAGATCCTTCTCTATTCATCAAAGGGATCACAATGAGGGTATCTATCTATGTGTATATGCAGATGATATTATTGTGACAGGTGATGATCTAAATAGCATTCAAAGGATCAAGAGACACATGCAAGAGGAGTTCAAAATGAGTGACCTAGGTGAGCTCACATATTTCCTAGGTATGCAGGTGATATACACAGATGAAGGAATGTATTTGACTCAAAGAAGATACATTCAGGATCTTCTTCTCAAGTTCAAAATGGAGAACACTAAACCTGCAGGTACACCTTTGGAGATGAATCATAAACCTAGTGTTTATGAAGGTGAGAAAATTGAAGACATTAAAGAGTATCAAAGCTTGGTAGGTACCTTGATATATGCTACTCATACAAGGGCATATATCTCATATAGTCTGGGAGTGCTTAGTCAGTTCATGCACTCACCGAGAAGACCACACATGGATGCGGCTAAGAGAGTACTTAAGTATCTCAGAGGTACAATCAACGAAGGTATATTCTATCCTTACTCTTCAGATTTGGATATCAAAATCTACTGAGATGCAGATTGGGCAAGAGCTAAGGATGATAGAAAAAGTACATGTGGTTACTTAGCATTTGTAGGTTCGAAGCTAGTGTCATGGTGTTCCAAGAAGCAACCAACAGTTGCTTTATCTTCAACTGAAGCAGAGTACAGAGGCTTGACCATAGCAACTCAAGAGGCAATATGGTTAAAAGCATTGTATACAAATTTGGGACTTGTGAGTTCCAAACCTCACATATTTGGAGATAATATAAGTTCCATGCATCTAGGGGCAAATCCTATTTTTCCCTGCAAGAACCAAGCACAAAGAAGTCCATTACCACTTCATCAGGGAGAAGCTCATGGCAAAGGAGATTGACATTTCTTTTGTTCCTACTGAAAAGCAAGTAGCAGATATGATGACGAAGGCACTTGATGGAATAAAGCTTTGTAGATTCAAAGCTATGGCAGGTATTCATCCTATCAAAGAATGAAGACTCAAGCATACTTTAGCTTAAGGGGGAGCTGTTGGAACATCAAGTTTACACTATGCTTGAGGTGGATTTGATCTACATCAAAGGCTATCGTGTCGAAAGAATATCCGTTGGAGAGTTCTTTTTCATATGCTCATTTATTGTATTTTTTTGAGAGATTTTTGATGGTTCATTTACCGTTGTAAAATCCTTGAGCTTTAAACATGTAAAGGTAGAAAGACAGAGCCCAAATCCCACGAATTTGTGGTGGTTGGAGCTGCATTCAATCATGCAATCAATCACCTAAAAGTAGATCAAACTAGATCTTCACTTTTCCTAGATTGTAGGAAAGTGAATTGATTCCCTCCAACAACCATTCCCACCTTCATTTGAATTCAAATTCAACTTGTAAAAGTCGTGGAACATCCTAGAGGCTATATAAGGACTTGAAATCACTTGTACATTACATGGAAGCAATATACATACACTTGTGACCATCATTGTCTTGCTCCTTCAATTCTTCTTCACCAACAGTAAGCTTGCAGAGGCTGCTGCTCTCTCTCCAGAGCTCCAAATTGAGTGCAAGATGAGTCATTGGAAAGTTATAAATGTCTAGTTTATGGCTATAAATTTTGCAAAGCATTTGATTCAGTAGATTTTGAGAAAACTTAATTTTTCTGTCTCGGGGTCAATCTCTACGTATTCCTGAAAAATAGGAAGTACCACCGGTGAATGTCACATTCATTCCTATAGCATATTTTACTTATTCCTTATACTTCTCTGCATTCCATACACTCAACCCTATGTGTATCACTCCCATAAAAGGAGTTTTTCTAATTGTAATCATGCTGGTCACTATGGGCATTTTAAGTTCATTGTCTCTTCCATAGATAGTAAGTTTTTTGAGCTAGTCGACCCGCAAACCTATCTGTTTTGTATAGACTCATTCTCTTGGATGCTTCAAAGTACATAGTGTGTTTCTTTGCACTTGTAGCATGCCTATAAGGTCTATTTGAGTCTCCATAAGCTCAAGGGCTGGTCTTGTGCCGGTTGGCTTGACCAAACTTCGTCGCCTCGAAACGCACTTTTCTACCTTCTACAAGCTTCTCCAAGTTCTTTTAGTGGTATCAAAGCTAGATCAAGATGGGTGATGGCATTCCCTCAATGATCGAGAAGCTTGATCGACAAAACTACGCGGCTTGGGAAATCAGAATGGAGGCCTATTTGCAAGGTAGAAATCTTTATGGAATTGTAGCAGGTGATGAAGCTATGCCTATTCCAAGATCCAAAGGAGGACCTACACAAGAGGAGACAGATAAGCTCACACTTTGGTGCGCAAGGGATGCTCAAGCAAGGTCGTACATACTGAACTCTATCTCAGACTTTTTATTACCACATATTAGGGGATGCAAGACATCGCAAGAGACTTGGGATGCCCTCGAGACTTTCTTTTCTGCTAGTACCAAAGAAAGAAAGAATCATCTTTGGAACGAGTTCAACCAAATGAAGAAGACACCTAAGCAAACCATCACAGAGTTTGTTAGCAAGGTCAAGGAGGTTGCGGATCAATTAGCATCCATTGGAGAGGTGATTGAAGAAGAGGTCATCATGAGGCAAATTCTCAACGGCATTTGAAGTGATAAGCTATGTCAATCCATCACGATGGCGTATGATCTCATCATGGATGTGCAAACTCCAGACTTCAACATCTTTCTTGGACAAATCTTCAATCAAGAAACCAACAATAGCATAAAGGAAGGTAACTCTTATCATGGTAATTCAACTAGTGCTCTATATGCAGATAAGAAGGATAAGAAGCAGAAAGGCAAGAAGAAGGAAGAAGATGAAGAAGAGACTTCTCAAGCCAACTTTGCAAGCAAGAGCAAGTGGAAAGGGAAGAAGAAAGGACCAAAGCAAGACAAAGCCAACCTTGTGCCATATGTGATAAGACCAACCACACCACTCAGAATTGTTGGTTCAATGGGAAGAACCAGAAAGGAAGTGGAAGAGGTGGATATGGTAGCAATAGAGGCAGAGGTGGACACAACTTCAACAATAAAAATAGAAGCTATAATAGAAGAGACTACAACAATTATTCAGAAGATCAACCACATGAAAACTCATTGCTTCTTATGAATCTATGACACAAAGAAGGTAAAGAAGATGATCATTGTTCTACATAGATTCAGGATGTTCGAATCATGTTGCAGGCACCATTTCTCTTCTAGCTGATTCGGAAAGTCCAAAGCATAGACATGAAGTGCAAACAGGGGATGACACAAAGCACAATGTGGAGAAGATTGGTAATGTCAAAGCTTCCAATGGCAAGACAAACATTCTAAGTAAGGTTCTCTATGTTCCCACTATCACTAAAAACCTAATAAGTGTAGGCCAAATAGTTGAAAAAGGCTTGCAAGTTAGGTTCACCCAACATGGAGCTTTTGTGGAAGATCCATGTCAAGGCTTTAAGAAGATAGCCCGAGGTGAGAAGCATGGTAGGCTCTTTACTTTTGAGGTAGGAGAAACCAGGAACATAGCTCTATTCAACTTTGGGTCTCAAACCCTAAGTGAGCTTGAAGTGTGGCATAAGAGACTTGCTCATATGAATGAAAGAACCTTGAAGGATATATGCAGGGATGAATGTGTTCTAGGACTGCCGAACATATCAAAGCAACACATGATTAGCAGGTGTGATGCATATCAGATTGGGAAGGCACAAAGACAACCATTCAACCACAAAGGTTGAATGGTTGTCTTTGTACATATTGGACTTATTGGACTTAGTACATACAGATGTATGGGGACCAAGTCAAGAACCTTCATTGGCATGATCAAGGTAGTATGTTTCATTTATTGGCGACCATAGTAGATGGACTGTTCTATACTTTATCAAGAGTAAGAATGAAGTGTTTGATTGCTTCAAGAAGTATCTTGCACATGTGGAGAATCATATAGGTAGATCACTAAAGAAGCTCAGGTCTAATGGAGGGGGAGAATTCTTCTCGAAAGAGTTTGATCAGTTCTTGTAGGAAAAAGGTATCAAAAGGCAAGTGACTACTAGGTACTCTCCTCAACTAAATGGAATTGCAGAGAGGAGAAACAAGACATTGGTTGGATCAGCCCGAACAATGCTTGAAGAGAAGAAGTTGCCACATTATCTATGGGCAGAAGCTATTTCAACTGCTGTATACCTTGTCAATAGACTACCATCCAAATCACTTCAAGGTATGACTCCTTATGAAGCATGGCATGGAAGAAAACCTAGTCTTGGACATTCCAAGGTTTTTGGTTGTTTAGCTTATGTTCATGTACCATCACAAATAAGAGGTAAGCTAGATGAAAGGGCAACAAAAGCAGTGTTTATTGGATATGATTCAACTCAGATGGGTTACAGGTTCTTCAATCCTTCAACCAAGCAATTCACTACAAGTAGAGATGTGTTTGAAGAACACAGGTCATTGTATGATGAAGACAAACAAAAGGTAACACTACCATATGATCTTGATTTGGACTCTCATCAATTAGGAAGCAAGCATGATACACAGGTCCAGGATCCAAGACGTGATATAGAAGATGACCAAGATGAAAGAGAAAAGGATTACAAGCTATGGAAGTCAAGAGGAAAAGCAAAGATGCAAGAGATTGGAGAACGCTCCAAACAAGCACCTAGAAGATCAGCAAGAGAGAAGAAACAACCAGAAAGGTATGGATATGATCACATTTGTTATGAAGCATTCAATCTACTTGGCAAAAGACTCTATTTGAGAGGAACCCTTAACCTATGAAGAGGCAAAGGGAAACCCTAATTGGAAAAGGCCATGAAGGAAGAGATAGATGCATTTAAGGAGATGGACACTTGGGATTTAGTTCCAATATCACCGAATCAAAAGGTAATTGGTTGCAGATGGGTATATAAAGTTAAAAGAAATTTAGATGGATCAGTTTGCAGGTACAAGGCAAGATTAGTTGCCAAAGGATGCTCACAAACTCATGGTATAGACTATGAGGAAACATTCTCACCAGTTGCAAAGATGACTACAATCAGGACAAATATAAGTGTAGCTGCTGCAAGGAATTGGAGACTCCTCCAACTTGATGTGAAAAATGCATTCTTAAATGGTTGGATAAATGAAGAGGTATACACGTCACAACCACCAGGTTTTGAAAACCCTAATCATCCATCTTATGTTTGCAGATTTAAGAAAACATTGTATGGATTGAAACAAGCTCCAAGAGCTTGGAATTACAAGTTGGTTACATATCTTCAAGATCAAGGGTTCAAAGCTAGCAGCTCAGATCCTTCTCTATTCATCAAAAGGGATCACAATGAGGTTATCTATCTATGTGTATATGCAGATGATACTATTGTGATAGGTAATTATCTAAATAGCATTCAAAGGATCAAGAGACACATGCAAGAGGAGTTCAAAATCAGTGACCTAGGTGAGCTCACATATTTCCTAGGTATGCAGGTGATATATACAGATGAAGGAATGTATTTGACTCAAAGAAGATACATTCAGGATCTTCTTCTCAAGTTCAAAATGGAGAACACTAAACCTGCAGGTACACCTTTGGAGATGAATCATAAACTTAGTGTTTATGAAGGTGAGAAAATTGAAGACATTAAAGAGTATCAAAGCTTGGTAGGTACCTTGATATATGCTACTCATACAAGGGCAGACATCATATACAGTGTGGGAGTGCTTAGTCAGTTCATGCACTCACCGAGAAGACCACACATGGATGCGGCTAAGAGAGTACTTAAGTATCTCAAAGGTACAATCAACGAAGGTATATTCTATCCTTACTCTTCAGATTTGGATATCAAAATCTACTCAGATGCAGATTGGGCAGGAGCTAAGGATGATATAAAAAGTACATCTTGTTACTTAGCATTTGCAGGCTCGAAGCTAGTGTCTCCCAAGTGTTTATCTCTTAGTGTTTATCTCTTAGTGTATATGTTTTGAAGTCCATTTCTCCTATGTATCTAGGTGTCTTTTTCGAGCACCTCTTTGAAGTGTTTTGCATAGTTTAATCACTCTTTTTACTCTACTTCTTGTAAGTGGTGTTGCTATATAATGCACGTAGTGGCCAAAGAATGCCAAAAAAAAAGGCCTGCCACAGAAACGCGGGGATGGGCCCTACAAAAGTTTTGCCGGGCCTATCCCCGCGTTTCTGTGGCAGGCCTTTTTTTGCATTTCTAGGCCATGAAGCCACATGCCATGCACATTGGAGCATATGATTGGCCTCAGATAGGGTGCACTGCATGCTAACCCTCTGACCAATAGCTAAACAATGTTGATGAACATTCAAATGTACTTATTTATTGCTGCATGCTTATATGCACCGAGAGGAGTGTAAATGTTATCTTATTATTGCACATAAGAAGAGTTTTCCACAATTCCCTAAGTCTAGGTTGTAATTGAGGGACATAGACTTCCAATATACGGAACCTAATGCATGGGATGGCCTCAGAATGCAAAAAGAAGGCCTTCCACAAAAACGCGGGGATGGGCCCTGCAAAAGTTTTGCAGGGCCCATCCCTGCGTTTATGTGGCAGGCCTTTTTTTTGCATTCCTAAGCCATCCCATGCATTTTGGGCAAGAAAAATAACAAGAATGATTGGAAAAACACTGATTAAAGTGTGAAAAAGTTAAGAGATTGTCAAAAACATAAAGACAATGCACATGGAAATTGGAAACAATAATTGGTATTATAAAGTTTTTACAATTGGCTCTTGGCCTTGAGCCTCTCCACTACATTCTTTCTTCTCTGAAAAGAAAGTGGCAATTGGTAAGTCAAACTGATTGGGATATTAAGTGAGGGTCCGTCAATCCAAGACCTAAAGCTATTCCTATTTGACCTAATATTTTTCCTCTAAAGTTAACTCCCAGGGTAGTAAGGGCAAAGGACTTCCTAACCAGAAATATACAATTGGTCCCTTGCATTATTGTAGATAGGCACAAAACTTTGCTCAAGGCCTTCACACCAAGTCATGAAGTGTCCTTGAGGGGAAAAGTCCTTGTGGATTATAACAAAATCTTCCTTTGGCAATGTTCCAATGTAATGTGCCAAGGAAGAGCCATGGCCACGGGCAACACCGTCACCACCACTCCTTGCTGCAAATGTGTCCACTTCAATTGCTTCCTGCACATAGACAATCATAAAAAGAAATAGATACATCTTGTATGAATATGAGAAAACCATAAATGTCATTAGATACTTACATCTTGAAGCATATCTTCACCCTCTCCTCTTTCCATTGCATCTAGTGGAATCGATGAGTGGGCCATGCCACTTTGCCCCACAACAGGGGATGTTCGAATCTTATTCTCCAAAATTCTTTCCCTTGTTGTGGCCAGATCGTCTTCAGTGGCATCTTGGTTGGCATGGCTCAAAATCTCTTCACACACAAATGCAATGGTGTCTGCAACTAAACCACCAAGTGAGATTGTTGCCTTTTTGATAATGTCAGAAGTGTTGTCCATGGGAACATCTGAGGTTGAGCAGAAAATACTAAGGCATTCATCAAGGCATAGACAGAATGCCTTCTCAATATTGTGCAGGAACAAAAATTCCTCTCTGTCAACAAAAACAACTAAAAACATTTCCATCTCTACCTCTACTAGAGTGGGTTCCACGTGCTCTATGTTAGAGGGTGGACTATTCTGTGTACTTGCTTCCTTTAATTTGTCCTCTACTCCTTGTGGAAATTCTCAGGAAATTTTTTGACTCACTTCTAATTACTTGAGAGCTTCTATCTGGGGTTCCTTCTTGTCATCTACAAAACCCCCAGTAACAAGATGGGGTAGGTCCATGGGTGTACATTCGAGCTCCTCATTGACAAAAAAGATGGTTGTTGCAACATAGGAAAGATATTTTCTTCCCATTTTCCTTTTCTTATTTAATTGTTTAATTAAGGGCACTATGTCATCTAACAGGTGCCCTGAATCTTCAGCAATAGCCATGAAATGCTTTAAGCACTTCGCAAATGCCTTTATGAATGTAGAAAAGTAGGTCACAATGGACCCATTTACACTCATATGTTGGAATATCTATAGCATATCTTAATATATAGAATTCCATAAAATCTGTGATCTCATCGGTCACATCGGAGTTCATGTCTATTGTCCCTTCAAGATTAGAGACTCTACAGACTAGGTCATAAAAATCCGTACGACCATTGTAGTTGTAGTTTCCAAAAACTCCATGAATAGATCTTGAGGAGATTTCATGGGAGTGGAAGTGCTAGCAGCCATTGCTTGCCCGCGAGAATTCTAGTGGCTTGCCTGTGCTTTCTAGCTCCTTGAGAGTGCAAATGTGAGAAATGAGCACATAGAACCCATTTTTATAGGAGTTTTTAAGTTTTTAAACTAAGTGGGTCCACTTTTAAAAGTATAAAATAAAGAAGTGAAATTTCAAAAAATTGTTTCTGATGACAAAATAATATATAACAAAAAAACATGAGCAACCACATTTCAAAGTAGTGAACATAGAATTTTTGACATTCCAAAAGTTTTGAAATCACCATTTCAGAGAAGAAGGTATATACAATATCTAACATGAATTGATTGTCCTACTTTTTTTACAAGGTTCTTGAAAGTGCAAAAACCATGAGATACAATGACTACGGCCCAAGAAGTGACATTATCAGGTTGCAAAAGAACTATGACAATGAAAGTTTTGTTCCATCTTTGCTCCAATCTACACAGAACTTCATTTTGTATTCCAATATTTTGCCCAGCTGTAATCAATTTGCAAGAAATTGAAGTCATTAAAGTAAAATAGGCAATAATGAAAAGATTACTTTAACAAAAGCACAAAACATTTCTCACCTTATGTCCTTGAATTTTGAAGTTGGATTGAGTTAGTCCTTCAAACCCCATAATCATCAAGTGTTCTCTGAGATTAGCCAAGGTCTAATGATTATTCACTTAAATAGTTTCTGTTTCATTGTTGGGCAATCTAAGCTTTCTTTCAAATGAATGTAAAGATCCCTCTGAACTTTGAAATGGTATCCATTTGTCAAGTTTGCACATCCAACGATTAGAGTAGAATCTAATGTATAATGAAGTACGTTGTTTCAAATATCAAAATCCTATACCTATTCCACCTATTTTACAAACATATTTATCACCTTTTGCAATTCCTTCTACCAAACTCCAATTTTCACCAAGAAGACTTTCGACTTCCTCATATGTGATATCTTTACACATGAACATGGTGGAAGTCTCTTGGAATGAGAATCCTTTGAATAGATATAAAAAACAATGAATGGGAAAAGACCAGTGCAAACCTACAGACCTGGACACTTTTGTGAACTTCAAAGAGTTATGTATATTGGTGTAGCTCAGTGATGAGTAGCACCTCCTTTAATGTCAATCCGGGAAGACGTGAGGATGGTATGAAGACCTCGAGCAAGTGGCGGCACAAGTGCGTGAGTGAGAAGCACACAAGCATGCACACACATACACACACACGCGCACACACGACAAGACAAAGAGAGAGAATCAATGGAGTGCTTTAGATTACTTTCACAAGCTCTTACAAGTTCGTTTCAATTACAATCTAACCCCAAAAATGAGCTCTCTAGCCCTTTTTATAGTTTTTGACTAGCTTTTGGTCCTGTCCAGACCTAGTGTCCGGCCTAGTTAAAAATTAGGTTCCAGGGCTTATTTGGGGGCTCAAACGAGATCTAAAAAATACGAAAATTGGTACGCAACTACTTCTAAGGCTCCTCAAGCTCAAGGACTCCTTGGCTTGCACAAAATGGAGCTACAAAAAGGTGAAATGATATTTACAATGATTGTTAGTGATAAAAATCACTGTTGTTGTAGGGATTTCCTCTAGTGATCTGCCATACATATCTTCGGGCTCCCTACTTGCTCTTCCTCTCTGCATGTCCATCTCTTTGATTTGCATTAATGTCTTGAAAAAATATTGGCCTACTTGCCAGATCTTCTTTGACTGCCCTGTTTGCTTGTGCTGTCCCTTCGCTCTGACTCCCTTCTTTGACTTTCATGTCTTGTACGTCCTGGTGTACCAAGGCTACTGCCAACACCCCCCCCACTCTCGCGTCTGTCGCCCCTGACAGACCCTTGTCTAGCTGCTTTTTGGACATAGTATTGTACAACATCGGCGGCGAGGTGGTGTTCTTCTAAACGGAGTCCCCTTGCTAGATCTGTCAGCAATGCATCCCAATTGACTGGCCCTGGGACATCTGGATGTGGCACCCGTAACTGCTCTGAGTGAATGGTTCGCTCCACAGCAAATAAATGGAGGAGGTGTGAGGGTCTGGGTACAAATATTTCTGAGTGGTATTCCCAGAACCCTGTTATGAACATCTCTTCGAATGTTTGTTTAAAGCAGGCCGGGAGGTATTTTATTCTGGCGTGCCAAGCGTATATCACCTCTATGGAAGGAGTGGTGCTCATGTCATAAACTAAATCTTGGTTTCCTGTAAGGAATCCGACGCCTGAGAAGTGTGGGTCCTTGATATTCTTGAATGTCCTGAATGTAATAAGCATTAATTCAAAAATTTTCATGCACATCTGGGCCATTACATCAGGGGTATTCTTTAATCGGATGCTCCAGTGCCGTATAGTGGAAATCATGTACTTGACGGTGGGAGGCCCTTGAGGGGGTGCTAGATAGACGTAGTTTAACCATTTGGTGCATCCCTTGATATTCTTGACTGCAATGGTAAACTCTGGCCATGTGCGTCTGCGGAGTACAGGAACATAACAAGGGTTATATTTAATAAAAAGAGGCATATTCGTCCAGGTGCGAACCATCTCCGGGTAGGTTTCGAGGAGTCGGATCCTCCAAGTGGGTTGATGAATGGATCCTTTTTTAGCGCTCTCTGGGATGTCATCTGGCCCAAATTGTGTAGCAAACGTTGGAGGTTTGCCACATCTTTGTTGGATTTCTGCATTGTAGTCCGCCAGGAGTATACAATATGGCACGTATTGATCATCATTGGTTCCTATCCATCTATGGTGGGACATGCTGCGGAAGTATTCTGATTTAATAATAGTGTCCTCTATCTTTGCCATAGATTGGATTTGAACTGCCACTCGATCTTCATGAGTTGATGCTGTTTTCTCTAGTGTTTGGAGCCACTCAGGTACTTCAATTTCTAACGTATCCATTCCTTCTGCGGTTTGCTCACCACCTGGCATTGGCATAGGAACGTATGGTTCCTCATACGTCTCATCTACCTTGATGGGTACCAAATCCTCGGGTTCTGGTTCGACAACTGGAGAGGGTTGCCTTTCATGTGTGAGTAATCGTGCCTGTAATTCGGCCACCTGCTCTTTCAATGTCTTGACTTCCTCTGAAGTCGTGGTCGTTTGTGTGACTTTGGGTGCTGCCTGTTGCTCTTGGAGTTGATTGCGCAGCGCAACACGTTCCCTTTCCAAGTCATCATGAGCTTCTAATAGATCTGCATAGCTGTCCAAGATGGTCTTCATTGTCTCTGAGGGCACAGCTTTAAACTGCTCTGGATCAATTTCGTGTGGAGAGCCTTCCATTGCTGCTTCGAGATTTGCTTCATTTTGCTGCTGCAGTCTCTTGTTTTCTTCAAGGGCGGCCGCCATGTGTTTTCTGAGAAGTGCCAGGTTACGCCGGACTTTGAGATTATCGGCTTGGTATACCTCGAGCAAAGCTTCTAGTTGTTTGACACCTGATTCTGTCGATGGTTGGGGTGCCGCCAATAATGTTTGGTGAGCCTGCGCAAGCGTCGTGTAGCGTTGATTCAGTTCTGCATTTTCTGTTTGTAGAATGTGAAACTGTCTTTGTAAGTTCTGATGGTGCGTTTCCAGTTGCTGATACCGGTTGTCCAGAGCTTTGTACTCATTCTGGAGTTGGTATACACATTGGTTTAATGCTAAAAATATGTTATTTACATTAAATAATGCTGGGAGGGGTGAAGATGCAGGGGGAATGGGGGCGGGAATGGGAGAGGTGAATGATGTGGATGTACGCGGAGATGTGGGTGGAGGGGGTATGGGTGATGAAGGTGGCATGGGGGGAGGGAGCGGTGCTGTGGCTGGTGATGTTTCCATCGTGTCAACTGTTTGAGTGACGGTGTAGATGGGAATCGTGGGTGGAGTGGATGTAACATCGATGAACAGGGTGGTGAAGGTGGGCATGGTGACTCCCCCGAATTGGATTCCTGGGGAGAGTGGGATGCCCATGACAATGGTAGTGGTAGTGGATGTGGTAGTGCTAGTGTCCTGTGGTGGAGTGAATTGTGTAGTGTGAGGTGGGGATGGTGGTGACAACGGTGCTTCGTGATATTCTTCTGCTTGCGCTGACTCGCCTGGTGCTGATGTATTGATGTGAATTTGCTTCCCGGACCTCCTGGGACGAACGGGAACCCTTTTCTCAAACCTGTGAATGTAGGCCACTGCCTCATGAATGGCCTCATCCAGTCCTACGGCGTCGGCATGAAGGTTCATGGACTCAATGAACAACTCGTCCACACCTTCCTCAGCTAGCAAGTCGTTCATGAGTCTTTTGCCCTGTTCTAGAGACATCTTATGCTGTTCCTGAACCAGTCGCATGGTTCGATATAGTCTCTTGATTTGTGCCGAATATGCTGGGGCACTTGCTAACTCGGAGAGTTCGTCATATTCTTGATGTTGGTCTTCGTCGGCTCCTTCTTAGTCTCCTCCTGCCTCTTGTTCGTCTACATCGACTTCTACCACTTGTGGTTGGGTGGGGGCCGATGTTGTTTGGGGTTGTGGTTCTTGAGCTCGCGCTGCTTCAGCTTCGAGGTTAGAGTCATAGATTAATCGGGCAATTTCTTCATCAGTGAGGTCCTCAAGAGTAACTCCCTGCGGAAATTCCAAATCGGATGGAATGGGTGGAAACACCAGATTAGGCCCCTCTGTGCTTGGCCTTGGTAGCCGGATTGTGAATGGCCTAACTCGTCGTGTCTGGGGAGGGGTGATTTCTGGTGTAGTGGTAGCTCCCCTTGGTTGAGCACAGGGTAGTTGGACTCCCCCCCTCATCTTCTTTGATGGGGGACCTGCTGCTGATAGTCTTCTCTGGAATTCTTGGACTCGGGACCACACGAGTGCCCGCTGAACAGGCACGTCATAAGCCAAGCATCTATAGATTATTCTGGTCAGAGCACAACACCCGTGGAGCACGTTCTTCTGTTTTTTGTTCCACCTTTGATGCGCTAGGTGGATTTGATCTATGATCCAGTGTGGCACATTGATGGGCAGGCTTTCGGTTTCTGCTAGATATAAACTGAACCATATTTTTTTCGGGGGCATTGTGAATCGTTCTTGGGCGGGAAAAGCAAAATGTTGCATGATGGTTCGCAGGTGAAGCGCAATGGTAGGTGTCATAGCAACCATGTCCTTCAGCTTATTAAGATCTTTGTGCTTCATTCGACCTGGAACCATGGTTTCCTTTTCTGTTGGGATGTGCATGCCATACATACCCAATGCTTCTCTTACCAAATTGAGGGTCAACTTGAATCTTTTAAGCTCATTACCCGGCAGCAGTGATGGCAACACAAAGGTGCTGTCGCCTCCTTTGGCCCTGCTTGGCGTGATGGTACTGATCAGATATGAACATCGTAAAAAATCCGGCTTTGGTAAGTGAGTCCTGAAATAACTGTCCACTCCCGCTTTGATCCAAACTGATCTCATTACTTCGGCATTTTGATAGCTTTCAAACTCGCGTGCGAAAAAGTGGTATCGACCCCATTTGCCATTGAATTCCAATTCTGCTTCCCAGAAATAGGTTCCATCGCCCAGTGGTCCAGCAACATCACTGAACCAATGCGCATGCTTACCTACTTGAGAAGTATGCCCTTGAGGAGGATCCTGAATGGGGAGCACATGCACTGCTTGAAGCTCTTGCGGTCTTGCGGTGAGACGTGGCTCAAGGAGAAGTGTTTCTATGTCCACAATCTGGGCACCAGATCCGGCTTCAGAACTGGTACCTGCTTCTGCCATGGCCCTGTTTGCTGGTTGGTTCTGTGAGAATATAGAACCAAGTGTTAACATCGTAATGGACAGAATAATTTTGTGTTGTCCCCGTTACAACATTAACATGAGGTGGATGGTGAGTTAGTGGTTAGTAAGTGCATGAAGACAGTGTGTGTAGTTAGTGCTTGTGTTGTCCTAGGAGACTACTGCAGTTAGTAAGTGGGTATGAATTTACAAATTGGGGTCGGGGGGTTTATTACAGGCCCTAGGCTGCCAAATGCAGTGAGTGGGCTTTGCCTTCGGTTTCGGAGGGTCTCTACAGAGCCTTCTCGGTGTCGTGGTTTGAAAACGAGGCCTTTTTGGGACCCATTTACAATTGATTACATGCACGCTCTTGGGTCTTGGTGTGTTCATGAGCGTTGAGAACGAGTGAATACTGGCAGTATGCGTAGCTGCGTTATGCTGTTTAGGCTGTGGCCTCAGCGTAGCGACTTGTGCCATCAAGCAAGCCTTAGGCACCCAAATTTGTCTTGATTGTGGGCTTGCCTTCATCGACTTCTTGGGCACCCAAATAAATTTTACTTTAGCAGAAGAATTTCTGAAAGACTTCTTATTAGCGTCGTGTTGTTGGTCACTAATAAGAGGCTTTGCTCGTGTGGTTGGCTTGAGTGCAACCGGGTGTTCGCCTTTCCGTACCCACACTTGTTTCACTTGCTGGGACATTCTGCTGCGCAGGTACTTTTGATCTCTGACATAGGTAGCACTCTGCTTCTTCGGCTTGTGATCCACCTTGGTTTGTTGCCTTCTTCTGGCCTTTGGAAAAGAAGGGAGTTCCTTTGCATCCCGGACTTCTTTTTTGTGAATATCCTTCCTCTACAACACATAGTTTTGGACAAGAACAGCATGGTCAACTTCATGTGCACCCCTGGAAGGACCAGGAGTCTGTGCCTTTCCTAGTTCCTTGAGTGCTCCATTGTCTAATTCTACTGTAACTCGACTATGATTGACCCATACCTGAAGAAGTCCACTTCTTAGGTTTAAATTGACTGCTTGGTCGTAGATCCAATCTTGACCCAAGACAAGAGGTTCAGTGAGATCCTCATCTTGACACACTAGCACTTTAACTGTCATTGCCTCATCATGAATGTAGAGGGGAAGTTCCACCTCGCCCATACAAGGGGTCTCCACACCTCCCAATCCTATAAGATATGCTTCCACAGGATTGACAGTTAACTGTAACTCTTGACAGTAAGACATTCTAACAGCACTAGTGGCTGCACCTGAGTCAATCAAGGCTCTTACAGTCCTTGCACTTTTTCCTTGTCCTATATCTAGGGTTACGAAAGGACGTCGATCAGTTATCCTAGGTGAGCTGGTTCCTGCGACTTCACACATTGCCATATGATATTCTTGATCTGCATAGTCATTTGTCCTAGGCTGCTCTCTACCTAGCCTTCGTAATTTCATCCTTCTGATGCGTTCTAAAGCTTCTGCTTGAGCTTCTTCTCTAACTCGCTTTTCTTCCTCTTTGCGTTTCTTAGCAGTGTTGAGTCGGCTGAGCATTTCCTCCGTGAGGGGTTCCTGGTACAACTTGACTCTGCAACCGCTAATATAATTTGGGAGAACATCACCCTCTAATGTGGCCAATTGTACTGCTCCGCTTGTGGAGATCCTATTGATGATCATAGGTCCATAGCCTCTCTTTTCTAGCTTCCTCGCGTGCTGTTTGAGTGTATAGACTAGGACTAGATCTCCTGCTTTCAAGCCTTTATCCTTCACATGGGCATCGAAATATGCCTTCTGTCTCTTCTTGGCTGCATAGATTCCTGCAGCGGCTCTTAGTCTTGTTTCCCCTAATCGTTCAAGGTCAAAGATCCTAGAGGAGAGTTCGTGACCTGTCCATTCGTGTTCTTGTGCTACTTTCAACGTAGGAATCAGGAAATCCAAGGGTAGCACAGCGTTTTGACCGAATACCATCTGAAAGGGAGTGGCTTGGAGTACCGTTTTGTAGGCCACCCGGTATGCCCAAACAGCATGGTGTAGCTGTTTGTCCCAATCAGAGCGTTTAGTGTTCACTAATTTTGTCAGTACATTGCATAAAATCTTATTAGTGCTCTCAGCTTGTCCATTAGCTTGAGGGTGATAAGGGGCAGACTTCTTGTGTATTACCAAGAATTCTTGGAGTAGATTTTCAATCACTTCGTTCAAGAAATGAGTGCCTCTATCACTTACAAGCTCTATAGGTAGCCCGTATCTTGTGAATACATTCTCAAACAAGAATTTGGCAGTTGTTTGAGCATCGTTCTTGGTTATAGCTTTTACCTCTACCCACTTGGTGAGATAATCTGTTGCCACAATGATGTATTCCGCATGAGAACCCTTAGCTGGGGGATTAATAGGACCTACGAAGTCTATTCCCCACTTAGAGAATGCACGTCCACCCATCATAGGTTTCAGTGGCATCTCATCTTTGCGTATAGGATACTGAGTCCTTTGACAGACATCACACCGTTTCACATAGGTATGTGCATCCATGTGAAGTGTAGGACACCAGAAGCCCGCAAATAGTATTGCCTTGATCACCCGATCTGGTCCAAAGTGTCCTCCTGCTACACCTTGGTGAGCAGTTTCTAAGATCTTAAGATACTCGCTTTCATGGACACACAGTCTCAGGTAACCATCCTTACCGCGCTTGTATAGATTATCACCAACGAGTGAATAATCCTAGGCTTCTTGTTCCAAACTCCTTTTTCTAGCTAGAGTCATGTCTGGAGGGAATGTGTTTGTCCTCAAGAATGATACTAGAGGTTCACTCCAATCTGGCACAATGGATACTTGATAGAGAGTGGCATGTTCCACAGGTGGTTTAGTGCAACAGATTGGGCATTCCTTGCACAACTTTTGGACATCCGCTTCCATAGTTGGCCAATGTACTCCGAGTCTCTTTAAGGTCTGTAAGGTTCGTTGCTTTGAATGGTGTTGCTCTAGTGCACCTACATGTGCTAATTGCAACCATTTAGAGTACTCATCCTCTTCTACACAGCAAGCCAGGATCCCTTGATCTGTGTGCTTGTACATGCTTCCGGCCATGATGTGATACTTTTGGGCTTTTACAACCTCTCTATTCCGTGTGTTTACCACTGGATGGTTAGGCCCGTATGTCAATACTGGTACCAATGGCTTGGCCCACTGCGGTACAACTTCCAAATTAAACAAGTAAGCATCAGGAAGGTCATCTGACATTCCTTGTGGGGCTTCTCCAGATGTGAGCCTAGAGAGATGATCTGCTCTCAAGTGAGTCCTACCTTTTCTTACCACAACCTCAAAGTCATATTCCATTAGCAAGAGAAACCATCTCACTAATCTTCCTGTATTACATGGCTTGTTTACAAGATATAATAATGCCTGATGATCAGTAAAAAATTTAAACTTATTTGCAAGCAAATAGTGTCTAAATTTCTTAACTGCATATACCATGCCTAAGCCTTCTCTCTCTGTAGTGGTGTAATTCCGTTCAGCCGCATTCAATTGTCTACTGGCATAGGCGATTGGAAGATCCATATTACCTTCACCAGTAGGTTGTGCAAGCACACATCCAATAGCGTAATTGGATGCATCAACATGAACATGGAATGGCTTATTCCAATCTGGTGTGGTCAAGATTGGTGCTGAACATAATCTTCGTTTAAGCTCTTGGAAGGAATTCTCACATTCATCCGTCCACTCAAAGTTTGTCAGAAGTCCGTACATGGGCTTTGCAATGACAGCATACATGTGTATAAATCGTCGGTAATAACCACAGTGCCCCATGAAAGCTTGTACTTCCTTGACATTCTTTGGCCTCGGTAGCTCTGCTATGGCTCTCACTTTTTCTTCGTCTGTAGATATGCCATTCTTTGACACTATATGTCCTAGAATCTTGCCTTGCCTGACCATAAAAACGCACTTTTCTGGGTTCAGGCAGACTTGATATTCTCTACATTTGTCAAAGATTTGTCTGAGTTCAGGGATATGTGTTTGTCTAACATTGGAATGAGCACAGAGATCATCAACATAGACTTCTAAACTCTTCCTCAGGAACTCCTTAAACACGTGGCACATCAGCCTCTGGAAGGTCGCGGGTGCATTGGTAAGCCCAAATGGCATTACTCTAAAAGCAAAAATGCCCCATTCTGTGGCAAAGGTTGTCTTATGCTGATCCTCTGGAGCTATGGCTACTTGATTGTAACCCGAAAATCCATCGAGGAAGCTGTACACTTCCTTGCCTGCCACTCTTTCTAAGAGATGTTCTGTGATGGGAAGCGGATAGTTATCTCGAATAGTGGCGGCATTAACCTTTTTCAAGTTAATGCACACACGCAGCTTGCCATTCTTCTTGGGCACCACTACGATGGGGGATACCCATTCAGTATGCTCAATTTCATAAATAAATCCAGCTTCGACCAGTCTGTCTATCTCTTCCTTGATCTTAGCAGCATAATTATCGTTATATGTATAAGGCTTTTGCTTAGAGGGTTTGGCGTCTGAAGTCATGGGGATGGTGTGTGAGCATATATCAGGGTCAACACCTTTCAAATCCTTGTAACTCCAAGCGAATACATCTCTGTATTCTCTTAGCAAGGCTATCAATTCGTACTCCTCTTCTTCTGTTAGGTCATGGCCTATATATGTACATCTCTCCTCTCCTTCTTCTAGGGCCACTACGATTTTCTTGGTGGTTTCTTTGTTATCATAGGCCTCTCCTGATTGTGCCTCTCGTTTAGGCATTCTTATCATGACTCTTCTGTCATCTATCTCGTACTTCTTAAAATTTTCTGGGACCTCAAACAAAGATTCTTCCTCTTCTGGTAAGGCTTCTCTCTTCTTTCGTTTCTTTCCTTCTTCCTTAGGGGTCATATGCGTTGCTAATCTTACATCATTTGTAACTTCTCCATGCCTCTGGGGTTGAAATTCTACTTCATGGAAGTATTCCTCATCTGATGCAAATGGTGGGTCCATAATGATTGACTCTAGATCGGAGTCACTTGCATCCTCAAATGCATCAGGGCTAGGTTCGCATTCTTCTAGAACTGCCTCTCCCATGATTGGCTCTATGGAGAAGACTGAAATATCATAGCCATCCTCATCACAGTGAGGTGTCCATTGTTCTTCGTTGATGGCTACGTCCATTGTTGCTAAAATTTCCGCCCAGCCATGGGGTTCAAATTCCTCGTCTGGAAAAACTACAGGTGCATAGGCTGGGTCTTGAATGGGTCTATGGGTTTCGTTTGCACCTATTTCTCTGGCCTTTTCTCTCTTCTCTTCCTCTACTGCTACCTTGCACATCCATAAGTGAGTATCTTCATGCATCCATGAGGATCCAGACCCTATGGAATGCACCGATTCTGTATCATCTTTGGCTCTATGGATGGGATTCCATTGGATAGGAGGGACATCTCTATGAGAATAATCCTTGAGATTGACTTTGGTTGTAACACCTAAGTGCTGCAGGTACAAAGAATTGGTCCCCCAATCCTGTACCACTTGCAACTGTCGCATGAATGGTCTTCCTAAAATCATCTCATAGGCATGATTTTTGCTGAAGTCACATATGGCAAAGGTATGTTCAAACTCGACACCACAAGTGGTGAGAGTTATTCCTTCCAGCAATCCTAGGGGTCTCTCTATGTGACCATCGGCCATCTGCAATTTCATTCTTGTTGGCCTGAGTGCTGGCTTGCCCCAACGCTTCCATAAGGAGGTAGTGGCAATTGCAACTCCTGCACCTGAGTCCAAAATTGCCTTCGTGGTGTAGTCCTGGTAGGTGATGGGAAGGTAGGTGTTCCCCTCTTCACCTTCACACATATCTCCTATCTTATCCAAGGGAATTTCCGGTACTGTCCTGTGGGATCCTGCCCGGGAACGAGGTTTTGCTATTTCTGGTACTTGTTTGGCTACATGTTTCCATAATTCAGGTCTCACCTTGAGTAGCTCTTCTAACTTGAGGTTACACTGCACGTTAGTGTTCTTCACTACCTCTGTGTTCCTAGGTATGACTGAGTCGTCGTTCCTTACCATGACTGTGGGTGCTCTCATACACGTGGATTTTGCTTCCCATGGGCCTGTGAAGTGGGGTAACTCTTGTATGGAATTAGATTCAAAGTCCAATCTCTCGTGAGATTGAGTACTCTCATGTTCCCCGTAAATGGATGGGATGTCTTGTGGGAATTGGTCATGTGCATCGTCCACAAGTTCAAAAGGAGGGGCGACCTCGCTTTCGTTTTCCCATTTGTCTTCTTGAATCTCTCGTAGGAAGTCTGGTGCAAACCGATTCATAGAAGAAGAAGTGTCCGGCTCCGTAGAATTGGGTACATAAGCAACCTGGGAAGGAGGGCTTATTCTTCCGTTGGCTCTCTCCTTGCTCTCATAAATGGCTGGAGCACAAGCTTCTTGGGGAGGATTGCTTATTCTATTACTCTTCCGAGCAGGCTCATACACTCTCTGGGAAGGAATGTGGGTTACTTGTGGAGGTACGTAAGCTTTCGAGGGAGGCTCCTGTGACTTTTGGGGGGGGAGATAAGCTTCTTGAGTAGGCTTGCTTATCTGTTCTCTCGCCCTTTCCTTTCTTTGAGGGACAGGTTCCTTTTCTGATTGTGCAATTAGCCTTTCTATTCTTTCTAAGGAGGGGAAGTTGTCTGGTTTAGTGGAATTGGCTGCATAAACTTCCGATGGGGAATGGCTCAGGTTTTTGCTTGCTTTTTCTTTCTCCTGATTTTTTTCTTCCTTGTCAGATCTTGCAATTATCCTCTCTAACTTTTCTAGGAATCCATCCAAGTGTAATTGCGTCTTGGCTGAGCCCGAGTAATTGAAAAGGCGACTGGCTTCAAACATAGTCTGAGCCAATGCGACCATTTTCGCGCACAGTTTGGTTCTTTCTATCTCTAGGTCAGCTCTAGGATAGCACTTGTCATGATCCGTGACGTTTGGCCCTTCTTGGATTCTGGCCTGATATGCTTTAAGCATCATGTTTAGGTCTTCAGGAGTGGGATCTGCTAGGACTGATCCTACTCTAGGGGGTGGTGGGATTTGATGAGGCGGTGGGGAAGGTGGTGAGTCGGATGGAGATGGGAGTGGTGGAGGCGGGGTGATGTGAGAGGGAGTTTGAGCTGTGAGTTCAGTTATCCTCGCTTTGGTCTCTCTTATGCTTTCCTCAAGCTCACTCATCTTTTTGGCCCATTGTCGTTTCATTCTTCCTCGACTATCTTTCCATGCTCTAGTCCTTTTCTTTGTTACGCTCTCGGTTTCACTAGCCTCTGGGCCCTTTTCCTGGCTTGTCTCTTGGTTTTGCTGCAATGCCTGAGCTCTAGTGACTACCTGCACTGGTGCAGTGGAAGTGACGCTTCCTGAGGAATCTACAACCAAACCAATCACATTGATCAGAGTGATTTTTGGCATATTATTGGGGTTCTTTGGGCAATCTCGTAAAAGATGCTCTTTTCCACAATCTTGGCAAAAACCTTGGATAGTCACTGACTGGGGTTGTGTAGGTGGGGGCAAGGGACAATCACGAATGAGATGATCTCCTTGGCATCTGTAGCACGGTCCTCTTGGGAATGGAGGTCTTACTTGCCTAGGTTGAGGCCTGGGGTTGGGGTTTGCATACATGACGTTCGTGTAATCTGACTCCCAACTAGGTTCACTTGGTTCCTCACTATAGTAAGACTCACCATGTTCTGGAGACTGCATGTAGTAAGCCTAGGGACTATCGACATGTGTAGAATCAAAGCTATGGTCACCTGGGTCACTTTCCGAGATCAATGGGGTTACCGGTACTATGGCCCTATTCAGGTTTTCTTCTGCAACAGCATACTTTACTGGAATTACGTTAGCGGGGTTTGGGGGCTGTTGAGCTAGTACCGGTTGGGGTCTCTGTTGGGCCTGATATTGTGGTTGGTAGGGTTGTTGGGGTCTAGCATATTGTGGTGGTGGATTTTGGTTTTGGTATCTGCCTTGTTGGTAGGGTTGCGGGTAGGGTTGCCTAACTGCCTGCTTGTTGTATGGGCAATCTTGTGCGGTGTGATTGGTGTATCTCCGTTCTATGGTGCAGTACTGGCTACTAGGGTTTACTTGGGGTTGAGCCATAATAGGGCAGACATTCGCCATATGGTCACCACCGCATGTATAGCATCTCTTCACAGGGGCAAACCTTGGGATTTGTTTGCTCGATACACCTAATTTCTGAGCTACCTTTTCGGCAAGTTCCTCAATTGATGTGGACTGCGTGGAAGAGTGACTAGATGCACTATCTGAATCTTTGTAGATTTTGGAAAGCTCTAGTTCTTCCCCTAGGTTATCTTCAATGTCAATGCACATGCGTACACACTCTTCTATAGTCCTAGGGTCCTTCAGATACACATAGGATCTCAATTTCGTACTCAGCAATCCATCAAGGAATAAGGCTACTTGTTTAGCAGATGTGGGTAGCTCCGAAATAGGGCACCTTTCCAGATATTGTCTGAATCTTCTCCCTGCAAGTCTCACGGTCTCTTGGGGGGTCTGTTTGAAGCTGTGAATCAATGAGGATGTATTGTGTCTTATGCCGCTCTTAGAGAACTCTACAATGAATGCCTCTAGGAGTTGATCTATGCTCCTGAACTGACGCTCATCTAATGGCTGAAACCATGTAAGTGCCGTGTTCCTAAGGGTTAGACCGAAGGCATTGTACTGCATGAACAGATCCTCCACTTGTTCAGCCCTCAAGACTTGCTTGAACTCCACCACATGATCATAGGGATCTCCTGTGCCGTCAAAGTAATTCTTCATGGACTTAACTAGCTGGGTGGGTCTCAAAGTTCTTGTGTGCTCTCTAGGTCTCGGCAGAGGGAATCCATCTACATTTCTTTGGTTCCTGTGGGCTCTATGCATCTCAGGTTCTACCCTATTCGTCTCTGTTCTCGTTCTTTCTCTGCCCACTGGGTTGGCAAAGCTTACTTCCGGTCTATCTCTACTTCTGTCTCTTTGCGTACCATGAGCTTGGGAAGTTCCAGCTCCAGGGTGACCATAGGATACATTTGATCTTGGTTGGGGGAAAATGAATTCACCCTTCCAAGTGTAGGCATGCCTATCATTTTCTGTCACCACAAAGATCCGTTCTGAAGCATGATCTAAGTAGGTCACTCTGCCTGGGCTATCTGGATCCTTAAGTTCATAGATCATGATATTTCCTATGTCTGTTGGCTGATTAGACTTATACCTCCAAAAGGCTTCATCAGTTTCTCGATTGAGGAGCAACTCTATGCTCTTGTTGTCTTGGGGGACCCATTCCGGCGTGATAATCCTAGTGAGAACTGATTTACCTCGAGGGGTTCTAGGTTCCGCATCCATGTTCCCTTGTTCTAGGTCACCTAAGTGAGCTTCTGAGATCACATTCCCGAAGTCATCTGTCCTATCAGGGTGACTAGTGACAACATATATAGTTCCTTCTTTGTCCAGGTATGCACCATTTTCAAACTTGACAGCTGGGTGTTCTAATCCTATGGATTGGTCAGGGTTTTTAATCTGGACCACGGATCTTCCTAGGCCGTCCTCATAGATGCTAGCACCTAGTCGGTTGGTCCTAAGATATTCCAGTTGTGTTTTGTAAGGGCCTTCTACCCTGTACAAATAAGGCACTCCTGAACTTCCCGTAGGTCTGTCCATGCCTTGAGACATTTCTGACTCACTGGTCTCAGAGCTAGGGTAGTATGAGTGGTGGCTCAACTGCTGGGCCCAGGACCTTGCAGTGTGATTGACGCTAGCCTCTGAAGACCTAAGGCTTTGTCTCTCCCTTGCTAGGTGTCGTCCTGATCGAAGGTTCATATGCCTAACTGATTATCCCAATTTTTCCAGCGTACAACCTCGTTGCCAATCAATTGGTACCAGTCACTTGATTCTTTTTAGTTAATTATTGTGTTTATGGTCTTGTCTGATATCACGTCGTCAGGAACACTTGAATGTTCTTCGTACTTTAGGTTGATCGTTCCACGTTAGGTTCTTTCCTTTAGGTTATCGACAGTACAGAGATTATGTTTTTAACTTGAACTTGAGTTTTTTAGGTAGTCTTCAACTTGATAACTGCCTATCGTCGCCCTGGCTTACTCCTATCTCTACTCGTTCTTAGCTTGAGCTAGGAAATGACAGAGGGAGTTGAGAATAATCCAACCTTACTTGTTGATCCCTTGCTTTATGGTGCTCAAGAACCCGGTTCTCAAGCTTGCCAAGAAACCTTGCTTTGTACGCTCTCTGTTGCTCTCAATGGACCTATAAAAGTCCCACGGTTAGCTCAATGCTTAGATTCAAGGACACAACCAACAACTTTCATTCATGTAACATATACACGTATTTGCATTGTGACTTTTTAGGAAAATAATTCTAAAGACCCATGACTTTGAGCCCCCTGGGTATGGTCAACTTCAAAATACCCTCTCTGAAAATCAACGCATTATCTTTATAAAAAACAGTTGATGGCGTGTAGTATATGCCACGAGCTTTCCAACAAGCCCAAGAGCTCAAAAATTGGATTTCGTATGAAAAAGTTAGGACAGTTCAGGGTTTAGGGAGTTAAATCAGGATTCAATACAAGCTAACAGTCAAACAGGAATACTCGAATAGCTTGTGGCACGGCCTAACGATGCAATACTACACCCTAGAGTTTGTCCCCCACTTAATCACAATTTAGACCAATCACTTTGCCTTGAAAATTGGACCTAATTTGCCCTTCTAACGCGTTCGCAAAGTCTGTCGGTCGCGATTGACAGGTCAGTCGCGATCGACGTGTCGATCGCGATTGACAGGTCCGTCGTGGCTGTCAGTCGCGATTGACTGGTCAGTCGCGATTGACACGTGGCCGAAAAGTCAATCAATCGTGGTCAAAGCGTCGTTGACTCTGTCGGTCGCGATTGATGAGTCGATCGCGATTGATAGGTCGGTCGCGAGGGTCTGTCGATCGTGGTCAAACAGTCGTTGACCGTGTCGGTCGCGATTGACAGAGCCGTCGTGGTCTGTCCGTCGTGGTCAAACCGTCGTTGACTGTGTCGGTCCCGATTGACAGAGCCGTCGTGGTCTGTCCGTCGTGGTCAAACCGTCGTTGACTGTGTCGGTCGCGATTGATGAGTCGGTCGCGATTGATGAGTCGATCCGATTGACACGTGTCACGCGTATGGTCAGTCGGTCGTGGTCAATCGGTCGTTGACTCTGTCGGTCGCGATTGACAGAGCCGTCGTGGGCTGTCGGTCGCGATTGACGTGTCGATCGCGATTGACAGATCTGTCCGTCGTGGTTTGTCGATCGCGATTGACAGAGCGATCGCGATTGACAGAAATCTGTGGAATTTCAAAAAACTAAACACATTTTTGGGAAGCTCTAGGCCTGTAGGTCATGGATATGCACTTTGTTTAGCAATTAGAGCAAGTTTTCAGTCGGTCGCGATTGACAGAGCTCGGCGACACACAGACAGTTACTCAGATTTCCGTACCTGCGCAGGGTGCTGGGGACGATGATGCGGCCTGTACCTGCAGAATGCTCACAAAACATGCAAAAAACAGCACATGCAAATTCGCTCTCTCGCTCTCTCTCACAAGTGAAATGAGGGAAATGAGGTGGAGATGGGGATATAGTCAAAAACTGAAATTTTTGCGATGATGGAGATGGAGGTGGGAGATGGTGATGATTCGGATGATGGTGATGAAGATGGTGAAGAAAGTAAAAGAAAATCGATGAGAGTGAAGAAAATACCTACAACTCCAACGCGTCAACTCTACGTCTTACCATCACACGCTCGTCCTCAAAGCTCGATCCCCAGCAACGGCGCCAAAAATTGGTGTAGCTCAGTGATGAGTAGCACCTCCTTTAATGTCAATCCGGGAAGACGTGAGGATGGTATGAAGACCTCGAGCAAGTGGCGGCACAAGTGCGTGAGTGAGAAGCACACAAGCATGCACACACATACACACACACGCGCACACACGGCAAGACAAAGAGAGAGAATCAATGGAGTGCTTTAGATTACTTTCACAAGCTCTTACAAGTTCGTTTCAATTACAATCTAACCCCAAAAATGAGCTCTCTAGCCCTTTTTATAGTTTTTGACTAGCTTTTGGTCCTGTCCAGACCTAGTGTCCGGCCTAGTTAAAAATTAGGTTCCAGGGCTTATTTGGGGGCTCAAACGAGATCTAAAAAATACGAAAATTGGTACGCAACTACTTCTAAGGCTCCTCAAGCTCAAGGACTCCTTGGCTTGCACAAAATGGAGCTACAAAAAGGTGAAATGATATTTACAATGATTGTTAGTGATAAAAATCACTGTTGTTGTAGGGATTTCCTCTAGTGATCTGCCATACATATCTTCGGGCTCCCTACTTGCTCTTCCTCTCTGCATGTCCATCTCTTTGATTTGCATTAATGTCTTGAAAAAATATTGGCCTACTTGCCAGATCTTCTTTGACTGCCCTGTTTGCTTGTGCTGTCCCTTCGCTCTGACTCCCTTCTTTGACTTTCATGTCTTGTACGTCCTGGTGTACCAAGGCTACTGCCAACATATATCCATTACCATCTTGTGCTTCAAAGATGATACGGACCACATATAAGATCTTGGGCACTCCAAGCGAATGTACTTCAATTCTCTCTAACCTTCCAAAGCCATTCATTATAGAGGGTACAACATATCTATGTGTGTAAAAGAGAACTCTATCATGGTAAAGTTGAGCAGGAGATATTTCTGGAAAGACTAGTGCACCAACATCTACATGCAATGCCTGGAAAGTACCTGTAACACTATGAAGTGGTTGCTCTTCCACCAAAGTAGAAGGAAATATACCTGAAACAAACAAAAACATATCTAAATAGTTCAAAATTATATTCGACACAAGAAAACATAAAATATTGTAGAGTAATACTTACAATTCACAGGATATCTCATTCTACTAGAGTTTTCAAGTTTCATAGTTGCCATTGTAAAAACATGTTGTACAATAGCAACCATCCCATTGTCTATGTGCTTCTTGAAGCCAAGTAAGTTTCACTTCCAATGAAGATCTAAGTTTCCACGATCTCTAACTCGATGAGGCCCAACTCTAGAGGGTTTCATGTACACCCATGCACCTTTGGAGTACTCATGTGATAGCCACTATCCATCTGTGGCATTGATATTGTGACATCTTAATGTGAGCATTTCATCTTTTGGTCTCCTATAGGCATTAGATGTTGCCATTGAAGCTAAAGGTCTTCAAGCTACAACAGAATTCGAGATAGGAGACAGAGGTAGGTTGGAGTGTAGAAAGAGGAGCTTCAATGATGTGCTACAAAGTGAAAGTAGTGGGAAAAGATGACTTTTTGGGACTTGGGTATGCAAATGTGAGGCTTAGGAGGGAAATAACTCTTTTTTAACTATTTTTGAAAAAAACCCATTTTTTTCAGCTCAAAACATGCATAGATTTTGAATGGGCTCAAAAAGAGTACTTTTGACCCTAAAAAGCAATGGGGGGTCCATTCTCAGGTGTTATGATGAGTTTTTTAACTTTTTAAAAATTTTGAATTTTTGAGCCTAACTAAGTTACGAGATTCCTTCTCTCTCTAGAGACAACTCATTAAATAAGGGAGAAATATGTCCCTTCTCCCCTCTTGAGACTAGTATTTTATAGGGCATAGATTGTGGCCACCACCCTCTTCTGATTGGTCCATCACTAATCACTCCTTAATCTAAAAGACCCATTCAAGGTTCATTTTTTCCCCTAATATGATCAACCACTTTTATGAAATTCTAGAAAGAACCTCTAGGTGGGTATTTTCTTTACAAAATATATAGAAAATATAGATTTTCGTATTTGATTCCAAATACATCGAAATAAATCAACGACCATATATGCCCTCATGAACCTTCAAGAGCCATATCAAAACACGATGCATATTAATATATGAATAATAAACTCCACTAATTGAGCATTCCATAAGTGATAACATTCCCCCAATTTAAAAAGAAATTGATCTTAGTTGTTAAGAAATAGAAACTAGACATGGATGGCCAATCACATGTCCCCTCATTCAAGAAAGAAAAGCATGTTTCTTGTAAAAACACAAGCATAGAAATGTATCCAAAGGAGATAAATTATTGTAGAATAGAAATTAAGTGATCATATTGAGGCATTAATGAAGTGTTATGGATCCATTGGCATTCTTCATTAGAATGAATTTTATACTTTACTAAATATCTATGGTATTGAGTACCTACATGTGTAGTGGTTACATCATGGCTTTATACCTGCAAATAGAGCCATCAAAGTTCCTTTTTAGCTTGCACACCCATCTACAACCTATTAGAGCATATATTTCTTCTTTCATGACTTTCACCCAATTAGGGTTACCTTTGGTTTCTTCATAAGTAGAGTGTTCTTTTGAAATTGAATATTTTTCCAAATAGAAGGTATGTTTAGTCACAAATGATGTATCATAGCCATACGTTTCACATTGTCTCTTATCCCTTGTTGGTCTTTTAGGAATATGTTTTGAGCTTTGTCCACATTCTCGCATTTGACCTTTCCTCTTGATCTCCATAGTATGTAATGTCTCTCTTTTTCATCTTGATCTTCATTTGAATCACTTATGGAGTCCCACACTTGTGCATCATGCATACTATCTAATGGAAGAAAACATGTATCAAGATCATAGGGTATCCTTTACTTATCTTCTTCACACCATGAACTATGTTCTTCAAATACAATATCCCTACTTGTAGTGAATTGATTTGTAGTTGGATTGTAAAATTTTTAGCCCATTTGTGTTGAGTCATAGCCAATGAACAAAACCCTTGTTTCTCTTTTTGCAATGACCTAGGCTAGGCTTTCTACCATTCCAACCTTCATAGGGAGTCATACCTTGAAGTTATTTAGATGGAAGTATATTTACAAGATATAATACTCTAGACATTGCTTCTACCCTTCAATAGTGTGATAACTTCTTCTTTAAAGCATAGACCTAGCAGCCCCAACTAGGGTTTTATTTCTTCTTTCAGCAATGCCATTTTATTGAGGAGTGTACATAGTGGTGGCTTCTCTTTTGATGCCTTTATCTTGCAAGTATTCATAAAAATCCTTGGAGGAATATTCTCCCCCACCATTATATCTAAGCTTCTTTGACTCCCTACTATTGTAGTTCTCTACATGTGCAAGATATCTTTTGAAGCAATCAAAGAATTTACTCATATTTTTTCTAAAATATAAGATTTTAGATCTAGTGTGATTATCAACAAAATATGCATAATACCTTGAGCTTAATAATGATGGTTCATAGCTTGGTCTTCCACACATCTATGTGCATTAAGTCTAAGAAGTTGTTGGCGATGTACCTTTACTGTGGTAAGGTTGTCTTTGTGACTTTCGATCTAACAAGCATCATATTTATTGATCATATGTTGTTTTGAGATATTTGGTAGCCCTAGAACACTTTGATCCCTGATATATCGTTTTATGTTCTTTCATTAACATGACCAAGCCTCTTATGCCACACTTCTAGTTCACTTAGGGTTTGTGACCCAAAGCTAAATGGAGCCACATTTTTGGTGTGTCCCACTTCAAATGTGAAGAACCAACCATGTTTCTAACCTCTAGCTATCTTTTTGAAGCATTGGCATGGATCTTCCTCATACGCTCAATGTTGATGAACATAACATGCAAGCCCTTTTCTACAATCTGGCCTACACTTATTCGATTTTTTTTGTAATAGTGGGTACATTGAAAACCTTAGTCACAATGTTTGTTCTACCTTTTTAAGCTTTGACATTGACAATCCTTTCCACATTGTGCTTGCTATCATCTCCTCTTTGTACCTCATATTTATTCTTAGGTTTCTCCAAGTGTGATGAAAGTCCAACATTGCCTACAACATGGTTTGAACAAATAGAATCTATATAGAAAAAATTCTCATCCTCTTTACCTTCTTTATGGATCAAGCTCATTAGGAGTAATGAATCTGCATGTGAATGATCCCCTGAGTAATTTTTGTGATCCCTTCTTCTATTATTTCTACTATTGTTATCATAGTGTTGTCCATCTTTGCCTCTTGTATTTCCAAATTCACTTCTTCTACCTCCTTTTCGTGTTCTTCCATTGATCAAACAATTTTGAGTGGTGTAATTTGACTTGTTAGAGATGGGAAAAGATTAAGATTATTATCCCTTAATCTTCTCTTGCTTTGCTCCTTTCTTCTTTTCTTTCTCGTAACTTTTTCCTACATAGTTGGCTTGGGAAAATTCTTCATCATCGTCCTCCTTCTTCTTCCATTTATTCTTCTTCTCCTTCTTATATGTGTAAAGAGTAGTTTTAGAGCTACCTAGCAAAGAGGTACCTTCATTTATGTTTTTTTTGGCCTCTTTATTGAAAATTTGTCCAAGAAATATGATGAACTAAGGTGTTTGCACATCCATGATGAGATCATAGGAAATTGTCAATGATCAGCACTACCTATGAGTCCTAATACCATGTAGGATATGTCTCGTATTGAATTCATCTTTAATGAAAAAAATCTCCAATTTATGCTAATCTATATGTAACCTACTTAACTTTGGTAGCAAAATCTGTTATTGTGTGCTTAGGTGTCTTCTGATTCTTCCTAGGTTTGGTGCTAGCAGAGAAGAATGTCTCAAGTGCATCCCAAGTTTCTTGTGATCTTTTACAATTTCTAATGTGGGAAAGCAAGAAATCAAAGACAGAGTTTAAGATGTACGACTTAGCTTGAGTATCTCTTGTACACCATAATATCAACTTCTCAATTTTGTCTTGTGTAGGTCCTTCTTTGGATTGTGGTATTGGCATGATTTCATCACCCTTTACTATTCGAGAGAGATTTCTTCCTTTTAAGTAAGCTTCCATTATAATTTACTAAGCAACATAGTTTTCCCTATTAAGATTCTCATTCATGGAAGGAAATCCATCACCGATTTTGATTGAAGAGTGCTCTGATACCACTGAAAGTTCTTGAAAGGAAGAAGATGAAAGAAATCTAATGCTTTGAGTAAATGATGTTAGGCTCAATGACCAGCATCGAAGCTACTCTTTAACACTTGGAAGCTTTGATTAAGCTTATAAGATCCATTTTAGTGCAACAAAACACCTCATTTCCTTTGTAACATCGCTATGAGCAAGATGGTGCAAAACAAACTACTTGCACATCATTCATTTATGAAAGAGTTTTTATTTATGGATAGAAGGTGCTACTTAGAATGCTCAGTACTCGCAACGTGTTGAAAATTGATTAAATTTCTCTTAAATCATTATGCCTTATAGATTTAAAAATCTATTATGTACCATAATATAATTAATTAACAAGCCATGCTCTAATTATGAGCTTAACACTCATAGATGGTCATCCCGACTTTTCAAGAAAGAGTAATAATAGACTATGAGAAAAAGATCAAGTTCTATCTCACTGTGGAAGAATCAATATAATTAAGACTTTTATAGAATTAAAATGGACACTTATACCGTTCCAATGAGTCCTTAAATGTGAGCATTGGGCCTTTGAGTAGAGAGAACCAAGCTCTACAATTTTGTTGACTTTGGAGAAGATGATGCTTAGAAAGGGCAATGAGCAAGAAGGTAATTCAAACTTGATTGTATTCACTTCTCTATTTGATTACAAGTATATAAAGTGATTATATAGACGCATACAAGTCTCGTCATGATATTCCATAAATTCTAGCAGCCCATTTTACATCATAATCCATGTGGGAATAAGTTCTTTGTGAAATTTTCTCTTTTCCTAGAATCTAGAAAATGAGGTATAAAATTCAAAATTTCATTGAGATGTTGGTGGAAGAATTCAATCACATCCTAAAAATAAAGAAACAATGATATGGTACATAAGTATGTGAATATACAAAGCTGTATATGTAGCCATATAGTTCTGCCACATGATTAAATATTACTTGAGGGAGTAAAATTGATTGTTCTTGATAAGAAAGTTAAATTTCAAGCATGTTGAAAGCTTGTTCGTTCTAACATTAACAAGTGCCTACTACGCGACAAGCTAGTCCCCGCTTCTCAAGGCTTGGCACAACCACCTAAATTGTGACAATTACAAATTGCATGACCTGATTTTCATAGAAGAGCACATCCTTCCCAAGTGGAAAAATGTGAGTGAGAGTATTATGAAGGACAAGGTGATCCTCATGTGCACGATTCTGAATCGAGAAAAGTGTTGCAGGTTGAGCAAGTATATGTTTTTTTTTCAGATATTACAAAGCCGTTGGAATCACATTGGAAATGCGATTTAGATAAGGACAAAAGCTTTGTAAAGAGTGGAAATTCAAGTCAACCGTCCTAGGTACATGAAGACATTCTTTGGTTGTTTCAAGCAAGAAGTAAAAAACCAATTCGACCACCAAAAAGATCAATCCTGGATCTAGATTATATAGCAACCTCCAATCTAAGAGATGATGATTTTGATTTTTCTGATTGGCCAAACGTTTTGGAAGCCAACGAAGTAGTTGTGAACGAGCAAACATCAGTACATAATTGTGATGAATATGGTATGAATTGAGTTTTTTTTGGTTTGCTTGGTGGGTCTCATGGAAGCTGACTAGTTTCTTATATGTTGTTGCCATGTGAGGAGATCCCCCACCAACCAATTGATGCAGGATCAACCATTTGTGACTTTCCTTGTCTCTACATGGAAAGGTCCTATAATAGTGAGGATATGGGGACCCTAATTGTTCCTTCCAATACTGATGGGATAGCAAGGGTTGTATTCCTATTCCATGAACAAGAGACTGCAACTCAATGAGCTTGTGTCCCTAGTAGGCACGAGCATCCATGTATGTAAAAAATGTGCACTATATGTCTATTGTGCATATGTGCATATATGCATATGTGCATGTGTGCATAAGCATATGTATGTGCCTATACGAACATATGTTAATGCTTATATATGTCTAATTTATGTTCATATATATATATATATATATATATATATATATATATATATATATATATATATATATATATATATATATATATATATATATATATATATATATATATATATATATATACACACACAGAGAGAGGTAGGTATTTGCAAACAAATCGAAAAAACAGGATTAGGGGAGGAGTTCTTTCTGCAAATGGGGCGTGCACGAATAAAAAGTTAGCTGCTGTTCTTGGGAAAGAAAAGGGGACTCTTGTCCGCTGCTTGCAGAGGAAGAAAAGCCATTGATCTTGAAGAATGAAGAGGGAGGGAATTCTCAAAATTATTATGCAAATAATTTCTTGTTCCGTTTTGGGCTCCCCACATGAATTGCAGGAGGAGCTGAATGGTTTGTGTGTAGTACGTGGAAAAAGAATATCCTAAAAAAACCAAAGGAAGGTTGGGAAGAACACATTCGTTTGGATGTGTATAGAGAAAGGAGTCGATAATTCTTTCGGGAACATTTGAATGAGGTTTTTCTCGACAGGAATGATGACAAGAAGAAATAATGAATTGAGATTGGGAGACTTAGAAGCTTGGCCTCAATACACGATTAGATCCCTCTCTTTGTTATTGAGCTTCTTTGGTAAAGTTTAATGCCTTTTATTCGAGCTTGAAGTTTTAAGGAACATGCAAGGATCGGATGGATTAAACAAGAGTTCCACAAGCTTCAACTTTATTGACGTGTGATAAAGCGCCTTCATGTGGTTTCTTTAAGTTCTAGAAAGAAAAGTCTTTCCTTTGGCATAATATGAACATAAAACGAAAAATCTTTCCTCAGCCTTTCTTGGGCTTTTGAGGTTGTGGAATCAATTTTAAGCTACTTGTGCCTCCCTAGTTACTACTAGGAACGTTGCAAATAGAAGCGATCATATTGTGTTAACCTTTGTGTTCACTCTTGTCTAAAGTATTTGGGACTAGAGGATCATATGCATACTAGATCATGTGAACTTTGAAGCTTGATGGTTGTACTGTGAGAAGTTTGGACCAATCAACTGGCACATGTATAATTTTGTGACGAAGGTAGAAGATTCATGTTACTATAAAGTTGGTACTTCAACTGCTAAAATGAAGACAGGAAAAACCAATATTGAAAGCATAGATAAGAAGAGAAAGGAGGTTAAATGCAAGCTCGGCTATTATGAGATATGCGCACCAGAATAAAATAGTAACTCCGTTGGCTGGAAAATATATGTAAATGTGTCCTATCCTTATCCGTTTTGTCATTATTTCCTACATAAAATTGCTTATTTCAAAAAAATCAGAATTTTTTGTATCCAGTCCTTTGGATTTAACGCGACAAGTTCTTTAATGGCTATGCTGAATTGCTACTACATAATTCGTGTTAGGTTACTACTTGCTTGTGCAAGTATGCTTCTTTCATCATTCTTTTCAGACGCACACATGTTATGTGTGCGCACACACACACAGGGTTTTGCTTAGTATTGACTCTTCCAAGAATTGGAAGATACTTCAATTGGATGTAAAAAAAGCATTTCTTAATGGATGGATAAGAGAAGAGGTATATATGGCACAACCACCTAGTTTTGAGAATCACATATATCCTGTTTATGTGTGTAAACTTAATAAAGCTTTATATGGACTCACACAAGCCCCAAGGGCTTGGAATCAAAGGCTTGTCTCATTATTACAACACAAAGGATTTCAACCTAGCAAGGCAGATCCATCACTATTCATAAAAAGGAGTAATTCTGAAGTCATCTCTTTGTGTGTGTATGTAGATGATATTATACTTACAGGAAATGATACAGATGGCATGAAGAGAATCAAAGAACAAATGAGAGAAGAATTCAAGATAATTGATTTGGGTTCACTTACCTACTTCCTAGGATTGGAACTTTTCTACAAAGATCATGGTTTCTTTCTCATTCAAAGAAAGTACATTAAGAACACGTTGGCAAAATTCAAGATGGATGATTACAGGATTGCAGGTACTCTTATGGAGGTTAGTCATAAATTTAGCTCACGTGATTGTGAACTCATAGAAGATGTGATAGGTTATTAAAGCCTTGTGGTAGCTTGAACTATGCCACATTGACAAGGGTTGATATATGTTATAGTGTGAGTGTGCTAAGTCAATTTATGCACACACCTAGGAAACCTCATATGGAAGCTGCCAAGAGGATGCTCAAATATCTCAAAGGGACCATGAATGAAGAGTTATACTACCCTTATGTATCTGACTTAAGTTTGAACTTGTTCTCTGATGCAGATTGGGTTGGCTCAAAGGAAGACAAGAGGATCACCTCAAGGTATGTTACCTTTGCAGGTTCAAAACTTGTCTCATGGTCATCCAAGAAGTAACCCAGAGTTGCACTCTCTTCCCCTGAAGCTGAATACAGAGGTCTTGCCATAGCTACTTGTTGGGGGATTCTTGGACAAGAAGGGATTTGAGTGTTTGTAGGAGAAAAGGGAAAGACAAGAAGAAAGATGCACACTAGAAGCCTATATCGATTGATTATAAGATGAAAAATACAATGGTGATGCACAATACAATCCAATAATACAACCCAATGCTTTTGTGCAAAATCCCACAGAGTGCTTAATCACAAAATACCAAATACCCAAGGGTCTTGTTACTACCGACCTTCTTTGCACCAGACCTCCACTTTCTCCAAGCTTGGACTTGTGCACACCTTGCACCAAGCTTCCAATAAGGGGGAGGGTTGGACACCTTCTGTAGGATCACGCTGTGGGAGCGATTCATGACGACTGGTGGATCAAGTCAATCGTCTTGCTAACGATGTACGCAGGATGTCTATGGCAGGACAAGTATTTTTTACTAAGGACCATAAGGCAAAGCATTTCTATATCTATTGGCTGCATCTATATAGGATGGAAGGATCAACTCTTCACTAGTTACTTTATCTTTTATAATTTGTGTTACGTTTGATTCTATTTGAGAATGATTCTATTTGAGAATTATCAGTATTTCTAGCTATGAATGGAGGGAATAGATTTTCACTATTTTCAGAACTAGGTAGAACAATGGAAATTAAAGATAATACTCTAGAAAATCTACGATCAAACTCTATTGAATGCAAAGTTTTCTCTACAATTTTATCCTTAACTATTTCTTCAATTTCCGTATTTTGTGTATCATTAACTTCTAATGGACTAGGAAGAAGTAATTCAAACAAATATGAAGGTAAAAAAGTACTACTAGATGAGGCTTCGTCAAATATATAAGATAAAATGAAAATAGATTAAAATATATATTTCTTAATTATATAAACTGTTTATATGAATGATATTCTATACAAAAGCTAAACAATAGAATTTTAGCTAAGTAAATTTTCTTTTCCACTCTTCAATTCTTCAATCCGTCTTCAATAGAGGCTGCATATCATCTCAAAATTAACATGAGCAAAATAACATCTCTTCAATTTTTCAATCTGTCATCAATAGAGGCTGCATATCATCTGAATATTAACATCTGACAAATAACATGAAAACCATAAGTATACTTTCATAAAATATAAAACACTCATTAAAACTGAACATATTAAAAACTCATGTTAATATTAACTCTCCTAATACATAGATATCATAAGTACATACAGTCATTTTAATATACACATTGTAATAAACATATTTCATTCATACACACATGAACACTAACCACCCATGCATTATATACATGCACATACATCAAATATTCATTCATGCATAACTTATGCATACATCTTTATATTTCATATGCATAAATAAGCATCATACACTTAACATGCATATACGTGCATACTTCTCATGCTAACATACATCTATATGCACATTCCTGCATTCATACACACTTATTAACATATATACATGTACTCACACATATACATACACTTATGCATACATGCATACCTAGACAAACTAACATACTTGCACATAGGTACTCACATATACATGCATCATAACTCATGCATTCATAAACATGCATATATGAACATGCATAAACTCATACACACATACATGAACTTGCATGCACTAACACATATACATAAACATGCATTCACTAACACACATTCATGAACATGCATACACTCATACACGAACATGCATACATTCATACACAAACATGCAAACATATCTCACATGCATACATGCATATGCATAAACTAATATACATACTAACATGCATACATGAATATGCTTAGATTAACACACGTACATGCATACATGCACACTCATAAATGAACATGCATTTGACTAACATGCATAAACACTAATTCATATACATAAACAGATATACTTACCTATCACGCATGCAAAACATCTAATATGCATGCACTAACTAACATCTAACATGCAATAACATAAACATGCATTAACATCTAATATGCATGCACTAACTAACATCATGCAATAACATATACATGTACTAACATGCATTAACATGTACTAACATGCATTAACATATACATACACTAACATGCATCAAAATATCCATGTACTAACATGCATTAACATATACATGTTAACATTCACTAACTCATATACATGCACTAACATTTTCCATGGATACATGCTCTATCATTTAACATGCATCGAATGCATTCATCATAAACTTCTATCATAAGCTAAGTATGGGCTGGGGAAGTTTGGCTAATGGATAAGAAAAGGAAATGAAAAGTTATGATTAGATAGGATAAATGATTGGAAAAGGAGAAGTTGGATAAATATGATGAAATCTTTGGGAAAGATAAAGGAAAATGGCTAAATGGATCCTCCATTTTGTAACCTCGAAATCAAAAAGAGGTTTAGGAAATCAAATCATACATATGTAATCAATTTAGTTAAATAAACACACACACATACCATTCATACCCTCAATTTCATACCAAATATACTTAATAAATACTTTCCTCATTCATATCATTCATCTCAAACAAACATACTAAATACATATGCATGTCATAAATTAAATGAAAGTAAAAACAATAATACTTACTACATGTAAATAAAATAGTAAAATAAAAATATAATAGTCCTAAGATCAATTATTAATTAAAACACACACACACATATACACACATAAATACTTATACACATAAATACATATACTTCCATAAATACATATACACTCTGTTGAGGAATCACTCACGAATTTAACATACAGACAGATATAAAAGAAAAAGAAAAGAAGCGGAATCTTCAGAAAATCAAAAGCGTCAGTTGTACAGCATGCGAAATCAGTCCGCTAACTAGAATCAAGAATTGTACGAGTAACAGAGCAATAAACCGCGGTGTGCGCATAATGTGCGCATAATGTGAATTAAAGAATGAGAGCGGGAAGGGCGCAGAAGGAAAAAGTGTATATATATACACCAAGGATTAAAGGACTCGGATGATGAAGGATGCTGCTGAGAAAGAGAAGGAGAGGATTACGAGAGATCGCGTATGAGTGAAGAGAGAGTGAGAAGTTCTCAAAAGACGCCATAGATCACGTATGTATAGATGAATAACAAAAACCTGGAATGTCAGGTATTCATCTGAGAGGGATGGTAATAAGAAACTACTCAGTGTAAGAGAGTTTCTACAGCTTGAGCAAGAAGAGGCCAAGCTTGTGTGTACACATCTTCTCTAATAGAAAACACATGTTCATGTGGAAGTTTGCGCGTTCTGTTCGCATGTGAAGAATCTGAAGTTTTTTCGTGTTACAGTAGAGAGTTCGTTAACCATTAACAGTTACAGTTCGTTACTAAACGTGTCTCTCGGTACTCTCTCAGTAAACGAATGTCTCGGTCAAAGATATCTTAGTAAACACATTTTCGGTCAGTTATAGTTCTCTCAGAAAGCGATTTTTCGGTAGAACAACGAAGTATATCTCGCAGTAGAATTCGAAGTTTTGTATGAGAGATAGCTCATCTTGTAGCTAGACGTCTCTACTTTAAGCGGATCACAGTTTCCGGTGGAATGGATATGTACACACAGTACAAAGTCTAACCGGAAAGTGGCACTTCAGAACTATGAAGTTTTCCTTAAGAAGTTCATTCAGTGAAGGAAGTTCACATATCACTTCCTTACTTCACATAATTCATTTGAAGTAATCACAAGCAGAATCAAAGTTCATTCCGGTGATATTCCGGTAAAATTTCGGTGACGTCCTAGTGACAGTCCGGTGAAGTCCGGGTGGAGTTCAAGTCGCAGTTTAACACAGTTAAGCGACAGTAATCATGCTAAGCTATTGTTGATTACAGAGGTGCTCTATATCACTTTAGCTTAGCTCTCTATTCGGCGGCGCGGCAATTTCCGCAGGCCTGACAAGGTTCAAGCCTTTGCCGTGATGACGATCATCAGCGATATCTGAGTGAAAGATAATGGCCAACAAGTGGTATCAGAGCAGGTTAGTTCCACGAGCGGCATCAGAGCCAAAAGACTCTCAAAGGCAACCTAAAGCAAACAAGAAGATCATGGCAGATCATGTCCAAATTGATAAGCTGGACAAAGATAATTATCCCGCGTGGGTAATGCGTATGGAAGCCTTACTTATGAGTAAGGACTTAATGATGTATGTGACCGGAGAAGAAAAGAAGCCGACCTTCGAAGATGATAGCCAACCGGAAAAAGAAGAGTTAGAAGCTTTGAAGCTGTGGCAGAAGAAAGATGCAACGGCAAGAGCTTACATTTACAAAACTGTTTCAGATCATCTACTACCGCACATTAGAGGTCTGGAGAAATCGGAGGACATATGGAGCGCATTGGAAGACCACTTCCAAAATACTACGAAAGCTAGAAAGGCTAGCTTATGGTCGGAGTTCACAACGTTCAAAAAGAAGCCGAGTCAAAGCATTAGTGACTACGTCACTAAAATGAAGGATCTAGCAGATAGTCTTGGATCCATAAAAGAAGATGTCGAAAATCACAGATTGATAGCGCAACTGCTAACAGGGTTGAGAGGAGATGAAAGGTGGAAACCTTTCGTACTCTCAACTGAACTTTCTTTAAATCACTTTGTACCAGATTTAAATCAGTTGCTTGGTTTGATGCTCACATATGAGCAAGATCTGAAAGGAGATGGAGACAAAGGACAAAGCTCTGCAATGTACATGAAGAACAAGAAGAAAGACAAAGGAAAGTCAAAAGATGAAGAAGAGTCAAGCGCTCAGGCTTATTATGCTAGAGGTAAAGGCACCGGCAAAGCAAGAGGCTTTGGAAGAGGAAGAAGTAGTCAGAATACCAAAAAGAAAGCTTGCTAGATTTGTGGACTAAGTAATCATCTGGCGCATGATTGTTGGCACACCCAACAGGGATCAAATCAAAATCGGAACAGTAATAACAGAGGCAGAAGCGGAAGATATCAAGGTAACTTCCAAAAGGGTAGACAGAATCAAAGAGGAGGTTACGGTAGAGGTGGAACAAGGAGTTGGGGACAAGGCCAATCCTACAACACCACCTATAACAACTACGCAAATGACACACAGAATGAAAATCATACATCATTGATGATGAACTCAATCAGCACATCTGATAACGAAGAACTAAAGGTATTTTACATTGACTCTGGATGTTCTAATCACTTGTCAGGAAACATAGAACTGATGTCAGAACTGGAAAAAGGAAGTTCAAGTCACACTGTTCAAACAGGTGACAATACAAGACATAGCGTACATTCAATTGGAAAGGTGAAATGTAAGAGTGGAGCAGATTTGCTAACCAATGTTTTGTATGTTCCAACAATACCAAAAAATCTGATTAGTGTGGGACAGATAGTTGAGAAAGGTTTTCAGGTCAGATTTACAAACAAAGGAGTATTTGTAGAAGATCCCGAGAATGGATATAATCAGATCGTCTCTGCTAAGAAAGAAGGAAGACTCTTTACTTTAAGAGTACAAGGGAACATTGGCCAAGCGTTGCTCACATATGATGAAAAGGTGATTACACAACTTGATCTCTGGCACAAGAGATTAGGTCATTTCAATGAAAAAGGAATCAAAGCTATGATAGCGAATCAGTCTATACTGGGATTACCAAACATATAGAACCAACATATGATTCACAAATGCGAAGCTTGTCAGATGGGAAAAGCCCACAGGTTACCTTTCCAGAGGAAAGGATTCAAACATGATAGTGTGCTAGAACTCATACATACAGATGTATGGGGACCAACAAAAGAAGGATCAATCAGCGGATCAAGGTATTATGTCCTTTTCATTGATGATGCAACAAGATGGATAACTCTTTATGTTTTGAAAGAGAAATCAGAAGTGTTTGGAGCTTTCAGACATTTTCATGCATATGCTGAAAGACTCACAGGTCGAAAGCTTAAAAGACTGAGGTCTGATGGAGGGGGAGAATACTTCTCCCGAGAGTTCAATGATTACCTTTGGAATGCAAGTATCAAGAGAGAAATAACCTGCAGATATACACCACAACAAAACAGTGTAGCAGAAAGATGGAACCGAACTCTAGTCGAGTTTGCACGAGCTATGCTGAAAGAAAAGAATTGTCCAGATTACCTTTGGGCTGAAGCCGTAAATACAGCTACATACTTGGTAAACAGATTACCGTGTACAACATTAGAAGGAATGACCCCTTATGAAGCCTGGTGGGGAAAGAAGCCAACACTTGATCATTGTAAAGTGTTTGGATCAGTCGCTTATGCTTATATACCATCTCAACTGAGACATAAGCTTGAACCGAAAGCAGAGAAATATGTGTTCATCGGATATGATGAAAAGCAGATGGGTTACAGGTTATGGAGTCCTCTAACCAAACAATTTACTATTTCCAGAGATGTAACGTCTCATCATAGTCTATGCTCAGACGCATGGCATAGACTATGATGAGACGTTTAGTCCAGTGGCAAAGATGTCAACCATAAGGACAGTGATTGCTATAGCAGCATCAAAAGGATGGAAGCTAAGTCAACTAGATATAAAGAATGCATTTCTGAACGGATATATATCAGATGAAGTCTACATGGAACAACCGAAAGGGTTTGTAAATTCCAGATACCCAAACTTTGTTTGTAGATTAAAGAAAGCCCTTTACGGACTGAAGCAAGCTCCAAGAGCTTGGAACTACAGACTTGTGAAGTATCTCAATGAACTTGGATACCAAAGTTCGAAGGCAGATGCAAGTCTACTCATCAAAAGAACAGAAGAAGGAATGATCTACATTTGCATTTATGTAGACGACATAATAATTACAGGTACCTCAGATGCAAGAATCACAAAGGTGAAGAAACTGCTCGAAAAGGAATTGAAAATCAGTGATCTGGGAAAGTTATCATACTTTCTAGGTATGGAAATCACATATACAGATCATGGTGTATATGTTACGCAAAAAAGGGTATCTCCTAAACTTACTAAAGAAGTTTAATATGGAGAATTGCAGAGAAGCTTCAACACCGCTTGAAGTAAATCATAAACTCAGTAAATATGATGGAACAGAGTTCAAAGATATGAAGAAGTATCAGTCGTTAGTAGGAAGCTTAATTTACGCTACGCTAACACGACCGGATCTCAGCTATCCGGTGGGAGTTCTTTCACAGTTTATGCATTGTCTGACAGATCAACATTGGGTTGCAGGACAAAGAGTTCTTAGATATATAAAAAGAACTATAATGGAAGGATTATGTTATCCTTTTACGTCAGATATAAAGCTGAGGGCATTCAGTGGCTCAGACTGAGCAGGAAGTCAAGATGACAGAAGATCGACACATGGGTATATGCTATACCTAGGAGATAAATTGGTAAGCTGGTGTTCAAAGAAACATCATACAGTAGCTTTATCGTCAACAGAAGCCGAATACAAAGGACTCGTAGAAGCCGTGAAAGAAGTAATATGGATGCAGACCTTGCTTAAAAGCATGGGTATTGATCAAGGTATACCAATTATACATGGAGACAATATGAGCTCTCTATATCTTGCAGCGGATCCGGTATTTCACGCAAGAACAAAACACATAGAAATTCAGTATCATTTCCTGAGGGAAAAGGTAATGGAGAAGGAGATAGAAATATTCTACACTCCTACGAAAGATCAGACAGCAGATATACTGACAAAAAGCCTGGATGGAACGAAGACTAACAGATTCAAAGAAATGGCAGGTATAAAAGAAAGAAAGATATATGAAAGATCGGAAGAGGTCAAATTAGTGATTGAGGGGGAGCTGTTGAGGAATTACTCACAAATTTAACATACAAACAGATATAAAAGAAAAAGAAAAGAAGTGAAATCTTCAGAAAATCAAAAGCGTCAGTTGTACAGCGTGCGAAATCAGTCCGCTAACTAGAATCAAGAATTGTACGAGTAACAGAGCAATAAACCACGGTGTGCGCATAATGTGTGCATAATGCGCGCATAACGTGAATTAAAGAATGAGAGCGGGAAGAGCGCAGAAGGAAAAAGTGTATATATATACACCAAGGATTAAAGGACTCGGATGATGAAGGATGTTGCTGAGAAAGAGAAGGAGAGGATTACGAGAGATCGCGTATGAGTGAAGAGAGAGTGAGAAGTTCTCAAAAGACGCCATAGATCGCGTATGTATAGATGAATAACAGAAACCTAGAATGTCAGGTATTCATCTGAGAGGGATGGTAATAAGAAACTACTTAGTGTAAGAGAGTTTCTACAGCTTGAGCAAGAAGAGGCCAAGCTTGTGTGTACACATCTTCTCTAATAGAAAACACATGCTCATGTGGAAGTTTGCGCGTTCTGTTTGCATGTGAAGAATCTGAAGTTTTTTCGTGTTACAGTAGAGAGTTCGTTAACCATTAACAGTTACAGTTCGTTACTAAACGCGTCTCTCGGTACTCTCTCAGTAAATGAATGTCTCGGTCAAAGATATCTCAATAAACTCATTTTCGGTCAGTTATAGTTCTCTTAGAAAGCGATTTTTCGGTAGAACAACGAAGTATATCTCGCAGTAGAATTCGAAGTTTTGTATGAGAGATAGCTCATCTTGTAGCTAGACGTCTCTACTTTAAGCTGATCACAGTTTCCGGTGGAATGGATATGTACACACAGTACAAAGTCTAACCGAAAAGTGGCACTTCAGAACTGTGAAGTTTTCCTTAAGAATTTCATTCATTGAAGGAAGTTCACGTATCACTTCCTTACTTCACATAATTCATTTGAAGTAATCACAAGCAGAATCAAAGTTCATTCCGGTGATATTCCGGTAAAATTTCGGTGATGTCCCAATGACAGTCCGGTGAAGTTCGGGTGGAATTCAAGTCGCAGTTTAACACAGTTAAGCGACAGTAATCCTGCTAAGCTACTATTGATTACATAGGTGCTCTATATCACTTTAGCTTAGCTCTCTATTCGGCGGCGTGGCAATTTCCGCAGGCCTGACAAGGTTCAAGCCTTTGCCGTGACGACCATCATCAGCGATATCTGAGCGAAAGATAATCGCCAACACACTCCATATATGTTTTAGTATATATTTAATAAATATATTAAACATAAATACAACATAAAAAACATGAAAATAAAACATAATATAATATTAAAATATATAAAAAAAGAAAGAAATAAAACATTTAATGTATATAAACTAAAAAATAAAAAGGGAATTAAAAAAATAAAGAAACCCCTCTCTCATTCTCTCTCTCTCTCTCTCTCTCTCTCTCTCTCTCTCTCTATACTGTGGCCCGTCCATCGCCCAGGGGGAGGGAAAGTTGAGATTAGAATAAAAAAAAAGAAAATAAAAACTAATAATTAAAAAAGATACTTTCTCTCTCACTCTCTCTCTCTCTCTCTTTCTCTCTCTCTCTTTCTCTTTCTCTCTCTTCTGTGTCGGTTGCATCCGTCGGCTGCAAGGAGGGGGGAAGGAGAAGCTTTAAAAAATAAAAAAGACAAATAATAAAAAAACTCTTTCCTTCTCTCTCTCTCTCTCTCTCGCTCTCTCTCTCTCTCTCTCTCTCTCTCTCTCTCTCTCTCTCTTTGCTACACGCGCAATGCATTGCACCGCTCATAGAGAGGAGACGGAAAGGAGTAAGATAACAGAACCATGCAACCTACAATTACTCCACATTCACTCAGCTTCTCTCCAACCAAACAATAGGCGTGGGTTTTTTTCTCCATTTGTTTTCCCAAAACCACTTAAAATAAATATTTATGTGACTTAGACTTTTATCATCCATTTAGATTTAAATATATGCAACCCTTCAATTCTTTTTTAATAATTTATTCACTTTAGAATTAATTAAATTTAACGTATCAATTATTAAATTAAAATATATTTCCATAACCTTAGTTATATTTAAATAATGTCAATTACTAATTAACATATTTAATTATTCATTTACATTTAAAATATTTGCTAAGGTTTCATTTAATACATTTACCCTATTTATTAACTCATTTAGAGACTAAACCTACTTAATTAACCTCTTAACCATAGGTTTACCCTTAAGCTAACCTTAAACCATGTTTTTAACCCTCAACTAAGCCACAAACTAATCTTTTACCCTTTCAAAACCATTTAAATTTATTAATTAAACTCTTAATTAACCTTGAAATCAAGGTTTTACCCTAAAAAAGCATGTTCAAATCCTACATTTGACCCTTGAATTTACTTTCAAACCTTAGATAAACTGTTAATTAACCCTTAGTTTTTAATCTATACCCACAATTACATTTAAAAACACCTTTTTAAATACTTCCCATCTTTGTACAAATCATCAAAACTTCTTATCCTGCAAAATTTAAAATCAAACATAAGTTAAAATTTTCATAAATTATTCAAACTTAATTTAATCACTTAATCTTTTAATTTTTAATAATATTTTAAGAGAAATAAATTCTTTCCGACATCCACCCCTACTAAACTTGTACATGATCCCGATGGGCCAACCTATAGATTCACGTGGAACAGATCAAATTCTTTATAAATAAGTTTTAAATTTTCAAAGTTTTATTTTATCATGCATTCATACTTTGTGTTATTAAAAAGATTAGTACAAATCTTCTAAAAAACAAAGTAGATATAAGTCATATAAATATCATGTTATATCTCTGAATCCACACTTAAACAAGCATTTATAGGAATAAATCATAAGTGTCATAGTCCTTCTGTTCATGAAACTTGCTTGAAATAAGTAAGTTATCCTGCAGAATAGCATATACCAAAACCTTTTCATCAATTTATAGAATTGTATGACTCCTACTTTTATTTCCTATGGTTTGACTCTCCATTCATTTCTTTTTTTTCATATCATTTTTTTCTTACCCTATTACTTCATCCCATCTCAGCTCTTTATTTATTTTTTTAACAAATCCGCCTATACTGAAATTGGGTGCGACTCCTGGACTTGTCCACTCGGCCAAGTTTATTCCACTTCTCTACCAACCCGGCATAGCACATGACAAAACTATGTCATCCCTACATGAAATTGACGTCAGCTCATGGCTCTGGCCACCCGACCAAAGTGACTCCACCCCTCTACCGACCCATGTAGGTGCATGACAACATAAAGCTTAGCCCTATGATGAAACTAGCGTCAGCTCGTGGCCTTGATCACCCGACCAAGGTTGTTCCACCCGCCTACTAGCCCAACATAGTGCACCAACTACAAACACATACATATAGGCTAAATTGGGTATGAAGTTTTATTTTATTTTTTTAATTCATTTAGAGGTCAGATCTCATAAGGAATAAATAGTAAGATAGAAAAATCCCACTTACTAATGGATAAAAGTTTGAGCATATACATATATTCATAATAAGGCTACCATTTCTTCCACAAGCTTTCAATTCCAAAATTTCTATTTAACTATCTGATTTCATTCATATAAATACAAGTTTTTCATGCATCAATCATAAATATATCAGATATTTAACATCTTAAAGTCTACTTGATTTTTTTAAAAAAATTCAACATATCCTTTTAACTCATTCAGAAATGTAGTGCATATACACAAAAAATCAAACAAATCTTTAATTAAAACTTTTTCACCTGATTGTTTTTATTCATCTTCAACTTCATCTTCTTCAAATTTATCATACCAAATCTTGAAATTATTTGCTCCATTTGTCTTCAAGTCTTGTTAGTAATCTTAAACTAGAAGCTACAAGAAAATAGATTTTCATCATCAATCATATTGCATCATAAATTTTAACATAATTATCATCATATCTTATCATTATCATAATACTAGTAAATGAAGCTCATATAGTTCATCATATTCATCATCATTTTTATCATATGTTTATCACACGTAAAAAGAAAAATCATATGTGCATCTCAAAAAACAAGATTATTCATTTTTCATAATGTTCTTTTTGTACGTGTAAATCATACTTTACTTTTTCATGAGGGAGAAAGTAAAAACTCCCATGCATATCATTTTTGTTTTTGATGAGGGAGAAAAATAATAAATTCCCATTCATATCATATTTGTTTTTGATGAGGGAGAAAAATAATAAACTCCCATTCATATCATACTTGTTTTGGACGAGGGAGAAAAATAAACTCCCATTCATATTATATTTGTTTTTTATGAGGGAGAAAAATAATAAGCTCCCATCATATCATATTTGTTTTTGAAGAGGGAGAAAAATAATAAACTCCCATTCATATCATATTTGTTTTTGATGAGGGAGAAAAATAATAAACTCCCATTCATATCATATTTGTTTTGGATGAGGGAGAAAAATAATAAACTCCCATTCATATCATTTTTTTTTTTTATGAGGGAGAAAAATAATAAAGTCCCATTCATATCATATTTGATTTTGATGAGGGAGAAAAATAATAAACTCCCATTCATATCATATTTGTTTTTGATGAGGGAGAAAAATAATAAACTCCCATTCATATCATATTTTTCTTTGATGAGGGAGAAAAATAATAAACTCCCATTCATATCATATTTGTTTTTTATGAGAAAGAAAAATAATGAACTCCCATTCATATCATATTTGTTTTTGATGAGGGAGAAAAATAATAAACTCCCATTCATATCATATTTGTTTTTGATGAGGGAGAAAAATAATAAACTCCCATTCATATCATATTTGTTTTTTATGAGGGAGAAAAATACTAAACTCCCATTCATATCATATTTGTTTTTGACGAGGGAGAAAAATAATAAACTCCCATTCATATCATATTTGGTTTTGATGAGGGAGAAAAATAATAAACCCCCATTCATATCATATTTGTTTTTGATGAGGGAGAAAAATAATAAACTCCCATTCATATCATATTTTTTTTGATGAGGGAGAAAAATAATAAGCTCCCATTCATATCATATTTGTTTTTGATGAGGGAGAGAAATAATAAACTCCCATTCATATCATATTTGTTTTTGATGATGGAGAAAAATAATAAACTCCCATTCATATCATATTTGTTTTTGATGAGGGAGAAAAATAATAAACTCCCATTCATATCATATTTGTTTTTGATGAGGGAGAAAAATAATAAACTCCCATTCATATCATATTTATTTTTTATGAGGGAGAAAAATAAAAAACTCCCATTCATATCTCACTATGAGGTTCTATTGTACTTATAGCTGACCCTATAGAAAGCCTTACCAAATAAGTTACCCACTTAGTTACAGGCAAACCATGCAATTTTGCTATGTCTTCAAATGTGTCTTAATAATTAGTTGCATTTACTCCGGTGAATTTCCCTTTTTCCCTAAGCATTGCTTCAACTACTTTCTGTCCTTGGGTTTCTGACATCATATCTCTAAATAATTCATCCGTTTTATTATGTATGTTTGAGCTAGACTTAAGTTTTGTAATAAAATCTTTAATTTCTTCTTGCACCTTAGTTTTTAGGTCTCTTACTAAACTAATTAACTTGTTTGTTTTCCAGTTTTGCTAAAGTTTAAATGCTTTAAACAATTCTTGTAAAATAGATACTAACTTTCAAATGAAAATTCTTTTTGAATTTCCAAATTAAAGTTGTACTAATCTAACAATCCCTAATATTTTAAGGTTCCCTAAGCTCCTACATAAATAGTAACAAACAAATTCAAGTTTAGTAAATATATCTAATAGTTGATCAAGAAGATAGAGTGCATGTGATAATTTCAAGTATACATATGTTGAGTAAGAAAATGCCTAAAACAAAGAAACTAAATGCTATGTGTGAAAACGTAATTCTTCAAGTTCTTGATGGTAGGGGTGGCGAGACAAAGCTGATCTACTTGCCTATTCCCGTGGAGGCGCTCAGAGCATAAGCCAGCCCTCAACACCCAGCAAATTACAAGGTTTATGAATTCTACCTCTACAAGATGAACCACCACAAATACTGCAACCACGTAACCTAAACAAAACTATTGCATATGCAAGAAGGAAAGAAATTATACATGTCTTGTCGTGCCGTTGTTTCACGTCGGGTTCAAATGTGGGAGCGATTCGTGACGAGTGGTGGATCAAGTCAATCGTCTCACTAACGGGGCACGGAGGGTATCTATGGCAGGACAAGTATTTTGTACTCAGGGACGTAAGGCAAAGCATTTCTATGTCGATTGACTGCGTCTATATAGGATGGTAGGATCAACTCTTCACTAGTTACTTTATCTTTTATAATTTCTGTTACGTTTGAGTCTATTTGAGAATTATTAGTATTTCTACCTACGGATGGAGGTAATAGATTTTCACTATTTCCAAAACTAGGTAAAACAATGGAAATTAAAGGTAATACTCTAGACAATCTATGATCAAACTCTATTGAATGCAAAGTTTCCTCTACAATTTTATCCTTAACTATTTCTTCAATTTCCGTATTTTGTGTATCATTAACTTCTAATGGACTAGGAAAAAGTAATTCAAACAAAGATGAAGGTAAAGAAGTACTACTAGATGAAGCTTCGTCAGACATATAAGATAAAATGCAAATTGATTAAAATATACATTTCTTAATTATATAAATTGTTTATATGAATGATATTCTATACAAAAGCTAAACAATAGAATTTTAGCTAAGTAAATTTTCTTTTCCACTCTTCAGTTCTTCAATCTGTCTTCAAAAAAGGCTGCATATCATTTGAAAATTAACATGAGTAAAATAACATCTCTTCAATTCTTCAATCTGTCATCAACAAAGGCAGCATATCATCTGAAAATTAACATCTAAAAAATAACACAAAAACCATAAGTATACTTTCATAAAATATAAAACACTCATTAAAAGTTAACATATTAAAAACTCATGTTAATATTAATTCTTCTAATACATATATATCATAAGTACATACAGTCATTTTAGTATACACATTGTAATAAACATATTTCATTCATACACACATGAACACTAATCACTCATGCATTTTATACTTGCACATACATCAAATATACATTCATGCATAACTTATGCATACATCATTATATTTCATATGCATACATAAGAATCATACACTTAACATGCATATATGTGCATACTTCTCATGCTAACATACATCTATATGCACATTCCTCTCATGCATTCATACACACTGATTAACATATATACATGTGCTCACACATATACATACACTAAAGCATACATGCATACCTAGACAAACTAACATACTTGCACACAGGTACTCACATATACATGCATCATAACTCATGCATTCATAAACATGCATACTACCATGCATATATGAACATGCATAATCTCATACACACATACATGAACTTGCATGCACTAACACATATACATAAACATGCATTTACTAACACACATTCATGAACATGCATACACTCATACAGGAACATGCATACATGCATACACAAACATGAAAACATATCTAACATGCATACATGCACATGCGTAAACTAATATACATACTAACATGCATACATGAACATGCTTACATTAACACACATACATGCATACATGCACACTCATAAATGAACATGCATTTAACTAACATGCATAAACACTAATTCATATACATACACATATATACTTACCTATCATGCATGCAAAACATCTAATATGCATGCACTAACTAACATCTAACATGTAATAACATATACATGCATTAACATCTAATATGCATGCACTAACTAACACCATGCAATAACATATACATGTACTAACATGAATTAACATGTACTAACATGCCTTAACATATACATACACTAACATGCATCAACATATCCATGTACTAACATGCATTAACATATATATGTTAACATGCACTAACTCATATACATGCACTAACATTTTCCATGGATACATGCTCTATCATTTAAAATGCATCTAATGCATTTATCCTAAACTTCTATCATAAGCTAAGTATGGGTTGGAGAAGTTTGGTGAATGGATAAGGAAAGGAAATTAAAAGTTATGATTAGATAGGATAAATGATTGGAAAAGGAGAAGTTGGATAAATATGATGAAATCTTTAGAAAAGATAAAGGAAAATGGCTAAATGGATCCAGCTCCTTTTTGTAACTTGGAAATCATAAAAGAGGTTTAGGAATTCAGTACATATGTAATCAATTTAGTTAAATCAACACACACACATACCATTCATGCCCTCCATTTCATACCAAATATACTTAATAAATACTTTAGTCATTCATATCATTCATCTTGAACAAACATACTAAATGCATATGCATGTCATAAATTAAATGAAAGTAAAAACAATAATACTTACTACATGTAAATAAAATATTAAAATAAAAATATAATAGTCCTAAGATCAATTACTAATTAAAAAACACACACACATACACACATATAAATACTTATACACATAAATACATATACTTTCATAAATACATATACACTCCATATATTTTTTTGTATATATTTAATAAATATATTAAACATAAATACAACATAGAAAACATGAAAATAAAACATAATATAATATTAAAATGTATAAAAAAGAAAGAAATAAAACATTTAATATATATAAACTAAAAAATAAAAAAGGAATAAAAAGAAATAAAGAAACTCCTCTCTCACTCTCTCTCTCTCTCTCTCCCTCTCTTTCTCTCTCTCTCTCTCTCTCTAAATGTGGGAGCGATTCCTGATGACTGGTGGAACAAGTCAATCATCTTGTTAATGGCCCACGTAGGGTGTCTATGGCAGGACAAGTATTTTTTACTAAGGATTGTAAGGCAAAGCATTTCTATATCTATTGACTGCATCTATATAGGATGGAAGGATCAACTCTTCACTAGTTACTTTATCTTTTATAATTTCTGTTACCTTTGAGTCTATTTGAGAATTATCAGTATTTCTAGCTACGGGTGGAGGGAATAGATTTTCACTATTTTCAAAACTAGGTAGAACAATGGAAATTAAAGGTAATACTCTAGACAATCTACGATCAAACTCTATTGAATGCAAAGTTTCCTCTACAATTTTATCCTTAACTATTTCTTCAATTTCCATATTTTGTGTATCATTAACTTCTAATGGACTAGGAAAAAGTAATTCAAACAAAGATGAAGGTAAAGAAGTACTACTAGATGAAGCTTCGTCAGACATATAACATAAAATGCAAATAAATTAAAATATATATTTCTTAATTATATAAACTGTTTATATGAATGATATCCTATACAAAATCTAAACAATAGAATTTAGCTCTTTTCCACTCTTCAGTTCTTAAATCCGTGTTCAATAGAGGCTGCATATCATCTGAAAATTAACATGAGCAATATAACATCTCTTCAATTTTTCAATTTGTCATCAAGAGAGGGTGCATATCATCTGAAAATAAACATGTGAAGAATAACATGAAAACCATAAGTATACTTTCATAAAATATAAAACATTCATTAAAACTTAACATATTAAAAACTCATGTTAATATTAACTCTTCTAATACATATATATCATAAGTACACACATTCATTTTAATATACACATTGTAATAAACATATTTCATTCATACACACATAAACACTAATCACTCATGCATTATATACTTGCACATACATCAAATATTCATTCATACATAACTTATGCATACATCTTTATATTTCATATGCATACATAAGCATCATACACTTAACATGCATATACGTGCATACTTGTCATGCTAACATACATCTATATGCACATTCCTCTCATGCATTCATACACACTTATTAACATATATACATGTGCTCACACATATACATACACTTATGCATACATGCATACCTAGACAAACTAACATACTTGCACACATGTACTCACATATACATGCATCATAACTCATGCATTCATAAACATGCATACTACCATGCATATATGAACATGCATAAACTCATACACACATACATGAACTTGCATGCACTAACACATATACATAAACATGCATTCACTAACACACATTCATGAACATGCATACACTCATACACGAACATGCATACATGCATACATAAACATGCAAACATATCTTCCATGCATACATGCACATGCATAAACTAATATACATACTAACATCCATACATGAACATGCTTACATTAACACACATACATGCATACATGCATGCATGCACAATCATAAATGAACATGCATTTAACTAACATGCATAAACACTAATTCATATACATAAACATATATACTTACCTATCATGCATGCAAAACATCTAATATGCATGCACTAACTAACATCTAACATGCAATAACATATACATGCATTAGCATCTAATATGCATGCACTAACTAACATCATGCAATAACATATACATGTACTAACATGCATTAACATGTACTAACATGCATTAACATATGCATACACTAACATGCATCAACATATCCATGTACTAACATGCATTAACATATACATGTTAACATGCACTAACTCATATACATACACTAACATTTTCCATGGATAAATGCTCTATCATTTAACATGCATCTAATGCAATTATCATAAACTTCTATCATAAGCTAAGTATGGGTTGGAGAAGTTTGGCTAATGGATAAGAAAAGGAAATGAAAAGTTATGATTATATAGGATAAATGATTGGAAAAGGAGAAGTTGGATAAATATGATGAAATCTTTGGGAAGGATAAAGGTAAATGGCTAAATGGATCCTTCTTTTTGTAACCTGGAAATCATAAAAGAGGTTTAGGAATTCAAATCATACATATGTAATCAATTTAGTTAAATATACATACACACATACCCTCCATTTCGTACCAAATATACTTAATAGATACTTTAGTCATTCATATCATTCATCTCAAACAAACATACTAAATGCATATGCATGTCATAAACTAAATGAAAGTAAAAACAATAATACTTACTACATGTAAATAAAATATTAAAATAAAAATGTAATAGTCCTAAGATCAATTACTAATTAAAACACACACACATACACACACATAAATACAGATACTTTCATAAATACATATACACTCCATATATTTTTTAGTATATATTTAATAAATATATTAAACATAAACACAAAATAAAAAACATGAAAATAAAACATAATATAATATTAAAATATATAAAAAAAGAAAGAAATAAAACATTTAATATATATAAACTAAAAGATAAAAAAGGAATAAAAAATAAAGAAACTCCTCTCTAATTCTCTCTCTCTCTCTCTTTCTCTCTCTCTCTCTCTCTCTCTCTCTCTTTCTCTCTCTCTCTCTCTCTCTAAATGTGGGAGCGATTCGTGACGACTGATGGATCAAGTCAATCATCTCCTTAACGGTGCACATAGGGTGTCTATGGCAGGACAAGTATTTTTTACAAAGGACCATAAGGCAAAGCGTTTCTATATCTATTGACCGTGTCTATATAGGATCGAAGGATCAACTCTTCACTAGTTACCTTATTTTTCATAATTTGTGTTACATTTGAGTCAGTTATCAGTATTTCTAGCTACGGATGGAGGGAATAGATTTTCACTATTTTCAGAACTGGGTAGAACAATGGAAATTAAAGGTAATACTCTAGACAATCTATGATCAAACTCTATTGAATGCAAATTTTCGTCTACAATTTTGTCCTTAACTATTTCTTCAATTTTGAAATTTTTTGTATCATTAACTTCTAATGGACTAAGAAAAAGTAATTCAAACAAAGATGAAGGTAAAGAAGTACTACTAGAAGAAGCTTCATCAGGCATATAAGATAGAATGCAAATAGATTAAAATATGTATTTCTTAATTATATAAACTATTTATATGAATGATATTCTATACAAAAGCTAAACAATAGAAATTTAGCTAGGTAAATTTTCTTTTCCACTCTTCAGTTCTTCAATCCATCTTCAACAGAGGTAGCATATCATCTCAAAATTAACATGAGCAAAATAACATCTCTTCAATTTTTCAATCTGTCATCAACAGACGCTGCATATCATCTGAAAATTAACATTTAAAATATAACATGAAAACCATAAGTCTACTTTCATAAGATATAAAACACTCATTAAAACTGAACATATTAAAAACTCATGTTAATATTAACTCCTCTAATACATATATATCATAAGTACATACATTCATTTTAATATACAGATTGTAAAAAACATATGTCATTCATACACACATGAACACTAATCACTCATGCATTTTATACTTGCACATACATCAAATATTCATTCATGCATAACTTATGCATACATCTTTATATTTCATATGCATACATAAGCATCATACACTTAACATGCATATACATGAATACTTCTCATGCTAACATACATTTATATGCACATTCCTCTCATGCATTCAAACACACTTGTTAACATATATACATGTGCTCACACATATACATACACTTATGCATACATGCATACCTAGACAAACTAACATACTTGCACACATGTACTCACATATACATGCATCATAACTCATGCATTCATAAACATGCATACTACCATGCATATATGAACATGCATAAACTCATACACACATACATGAACTTGCATGCACTAACACATATACATAAACATGCATTCACTAACACACATTCATGAACATGCATACAGTCATACACGTACATGCATACATGTATACACAAACATGCAAACATATCTCACATGCATACATGCACATGCATAAACTAATATACTTACTAACATGCATACATGAACATGCTTACATTAACACACATACATGCATACATGCACACTCATAAATGAACATGCATTTAACTAACATGCATAAACACTAATTCATATAAACATTTATACTTACCTATCATGCATGCAAAACATCTAATATGCATGTACTAACTAACATCTAACATGTAATAACATATACATGCATTAACATCTAATATGCATGCACTAACTAACATCATGCAATAACATATACATGTACTAACATGCATTAACATGTACTAACATGCATTAACATATACATACACTAACATATATGTTAATGTACTAACATGCATTAACATATACATGTTAACATGCACTAACTCATATACATGCACTAACATTTTCCATGGATACATGCTCTATCATTTAACATGCATCTAATGCATTTATCATAAACTTCTATCATAAGCTAAGTATGGGTAGGAGAAGTTTGGCTAATGGATAAAAAAAGGAAATGAAAAGTTATGATTAGATAGGATAAATGATTGGAAAAGGAGAAGTTGGATAAATATGATGAAATGTTTGGGAAAGATAAAGGAAAATGGCTAAATGGATCCTCCTTTTTGTAACTTGGGAATCATAAAAGAGGTCTAGGAATTCAAATCATACATATGTAATCAATTTAGTTAAATAAACACACACACATACCATTCATACCCTTCATTTCATACCAGGTATACTTAATAAATACTTTAGTCATTCATTTCATTCATCTCAAACAAACATACTAAATGCATATGCATGTCATAAATTAAATGAAAGTAGAAACAATAATACTTACTACATGTAAATAAAATATAAAATAAAAATGTAATAGTCCTAATATCAGTTACTAATTAAAACACACACACACACATACACATACATAAATACTTATACACATAAATACATATACTTTCATAAATACATATCCACTCCATATATTTTTTAGTATATATTTAATAATTATGTTAAACATAAATACAACATAAAAAAAATGAAAATTTAACATAATATAATATTAAAATATATAAAAAAGAAAGAAAGAAAACATTTAATATATATAAACAAAAAAATAAAAAAAGAAAAAAAAAAAGAAATCCCTCTCTCATTCTCTCTCTCTCTCTCTCTTTCTCTCTCTCTCTACTAGCTCTCTCTCCCTCTCTCTCTCTCTCTCTCTCTCTCTCTCTCTCTCTTTCTCTCTGTCTCTACTGTGGCCCGTTTGTCGGCTACAGGGGGAGGGAAAGATGAGATTAGAATAAAAAAAAGAAAATAAAAACTAATAATTAAAAAAGATTCTTTCTCTCTCACTCTCTCTCTCTTTCTCTTCCTCTCTCTTTCTCTTCCTCTGTCTTTTGCGTCGGTTGCATCCGTCGGGTGCAGGGAGGGGGAAAGGAGAAGATTTAAAAAATAAAAAATACAAATAATAAGAAAACTCTTTCCTACTCTCTCTCTCTCTCTATCTTCTCTCTCTCTCTCTCTCTGTCTCTCTCTCTCTCTCTCTCTCTGCTGCATGCACTGCGCCGCCAGCAGAGAGGAGAGGGAAAGGGAAGGAGAAAGAGAGGGAAAGAAGGGAATAAAGGAAAAAAGAAGGGAAAAAAGAAATAAGGAAGAAGGAAAATGAAAAAAGGAAAGGAAAAAAACAAAAGAGCTCTCCAAATCTCTGCGCCTCCTGAATCAAAAAGCAAAAAAAAGTGCTTCACATTGAATGAAGTGAAAAAGTAAGAGAGACGGTCTTCTCTCTCCTTATGCCAGAAGGACAACATGGAATTGAGTGCACAAACAACCATAGCCTAGAGTATAGAGTAAATAGAGTATTTGAAAATTAACACGAGCTTGTGAATACGACTCCCCTCCTTATGTACATGAGAGTAGCCCACCATAGCCCACATTTTCCCTAAGATAACAGAACCATGCAGCCTACAATTACTCCACAATCACTCAACTTCTCTCCAACAAAAAAATAGGCATGGGTTTTTTTCTCCATTTTTTTCCCAAAACCACTTAAAATAAATATTCATGTGACCTTAGACTTTTATCATCCATTTAGATTTAAATAAATGCAACCCTTCAATTCTTTTTTAATTATTTATTCACTTTAGAATTAATTAAATTTAACCTATCAATTATTAAATTAAAATATATTTCCATAACCTTAGTGATATTTAAATAATGTCAATTACTAACTAACATATTTAATTATTCATTTACATTTAAAATATTTGCTAAGGTTGCATTCAATACATTTACCCTATTTATTAACTCATTTAGAGACTAAACCTACTTAATTAACCTCTTAACCATAGGTTTACCCTTAAACTAACCTTACACCATGTTTTTAACCCTCAACTAACCCATAAACTAATCTTCTACCCTTTCAAAACCATTTAAACTTATTAATTAAACCCTTAATTAACCTTGAAATCAAGCTTTTACCCTAAAAACAATGTTCAAACCCTACATTTGACCTGTGAATACCCTTGAATTTACTATCAAACCTCAGATAAACCCTTAACTAACCCTGAGTTCTTAATGTATACCCACAACTACATTAAAAAACACATTTTTAAATACTTCCCATCTTTGTACAGATCATCAAAACTTCTTATCCTATAAAATTTAAAATCAAACATAAGTTAAAATTTTCAGAAATTATTCAAACTTAATTTAATGACTTAATCTTTTAATTTTTTAAGAGAAATAAATTCTTTCCGATAGCTTACAGCTTGAATGAGACCTTGGGCTCCTTGGGGTGAATAGCTTAACACTTCTCTACACACTTCCTTGGTCACTCTTCATGCACACCTTGCACTTCACTTCTCTGCATCACACAATGTGTGTCTCTTGCACTTCTCTCTCTTGCCTAGCTTAGACTATGCTCACCTTGGTTGATCTTCCTTACACTTGCTTAGTCCAAGAATAGTCCTTGCCTTGATTTGAGTGTCGATTCACGTACGCTCCTAAATGCAAGAGTATCTTGGTGCTTCCTTTGATGTCCCAAGATTGTCTCAAAAAGTGGGCAGCCAACGAATCCCTATTTTGCCTTGTAGTGACTTTAGACTAAAACAAAAATTTTAATTGGGGGCCATACTTTCACTTCTGCGTACGCTGCCGCTTCACATACCTTCACATTTTCCTTTTAAGTCTTCACTTATGCACCTAAGAGAGGGTTCACTTGAACCTTCCAAAACAATTTAAAAACACTTTGAATCTTAGGGAAATTAGAGAAATACCTCTGCAACCTGTAACCACTTTCTCCAATTCACCCTTTCTGGGCAATTACTTGTGCACTACCTGTGCACCTTGACACCTGCACTTCGAACACTTTCACTTTGCCCCTGTTGACTTTAACCTTGACCTTGTTGACCTTGGCTGGTTTGACTTTGATGTTTTGACTTTGATTATGGTTGACTTTGTCTATAGTTGACTTTGACTATGGTTGACTTTGACCAATATAGCTTTTATGGGCTCAACACTACTCAAGAAGCAATGTGGATGAAGACACTATTCACAAATCTTGGATTGGAGATTGGAACTCCAACTATTTTTGGTGACAACATGAGCTCCATTCACTTGGATGCCAATCCAATTTTTCATGCAAGGAGTAAACATATTGAAGTACATTATCACTATTTAGGAGAGAAGATTTTGGGCAAGAAAATTCAGTTAACTTATGTGTCCACTCATCAACAATGTGTAGATATTCTAACCAAAGCATTGGATGGTATAAAGCTTTGCAAATTCAAGGCTGTGATCGGGTTGCAAGTAATTCTTGAGGATTGAAGACCTCAAGCATACTTGGCTTGAGGGGGAGCTATTGGAGAAAGTCTATGACAAGCCTAAGTATTGGCTTGAGTCTCACAAGGTCATAGGAGAAGATTTAAAGTGAAAACAATGTATGAGTTCACTTGTGAACTATATCTTGTAATTTATGAAGCCTTTACTTGATGTAAAAGTAAAAGTATCTAAAGTGGTTGAGTCCACTTGATGAAAAAAGAAAGAGAATGCAAAAATTCATGATTGAAGTGGTTGGAGAATCAATCAATCACTAAAAGATAGGAGATTTGTTTTAGGTGAGCAAGATTCAAATTCAAATCTTCGATCCAAAGATCACTATATATACATAGCTCTTTAGCCGCGGTTTTAGACCCCCATGAGCAGAGCTTTATGCCATATCAAAGTGTGGGTTCAAGACACACATGTGTATCAGTAAGTCCATTGTACTTTACAATCAATATACATTCATTTTGAGGATCATTTGCGTTCATATCTTCATGCTTTTGTGAGTATATTGTTCACTACCATATCTCTTAGTTTTCTCAGTCAAATTGCAGAGATGATTTCTCTAAGCTTGGTGCATCATTTTTAGTGATTTAAGTTGGTACAATTTTCTCATTATGTCTACTACCTATATCATAAAAGTTCATTGCAATTTTGTTTCGAAATCTTGAGATATTGAAGTCGACTATATCTCTTCATTGTTTACTTCTCTATCAGCACTCCATTAGAATAGTCATTTTCTGAGAGCTTGTTCTCAGAGTGTACTTCATCCTTTTCAATGATTCAAAGCTTGATGGAATCCACATACTGTCTAGTATATGCTTACAAAATTTCATAAGCATTACCTCTTTGAATGTGGGGATATTAATATTTTGTTTCTCATAGGTCTGAGGACTGTTATAACCCATGAGAATCGGGATGGTGCTATAACTTGCTAAACACTTTTCTCTTTATGTAGTCCATCATTTTTTATGAAATCACTCATGATTGTTAGCTTACTAATTTAACAATATTCCAAAAAAGAATTAAGTCGATTGCTGTTGTGGCCAGAGAATTGTTTAAAACATTGGAGAGGTGTATGAACAAAAATAGGAAGTTTTTTGTTCTTGAATATACTCCAACTAATCTTTTTTTATTCATCTTTTTGAGAGTGATCTTCCAAGGTAGATAGGGTTTCTGACACATCCTTTGGTAAGCTAAAAGGGCCCACTACACATCCCTAGAGTTTATTTGGTTGGTGTAGTGCAAAGTTTTTGGAGCACCACTTCATCTTCTCCAAGTTCAAATCCATCTCTTCACATATGCAGAGATGGATTGGTCTTCTGATCTTGATTCTTGATGGTCTACTTATGGATAAATATTATTGCTTGACTCAATACCTATCCCTTGGGCAAGTAAGAAATAGCTTACACTTGCTTTGTCATCCATGGAGGCGGAGTATTGAGCATCCAACTTTGACTACCAAAGACCATGATGTCGGGTGAGGGCAAGGTATTGAATCAGTCTCTAAGCTGCATCCCAATGTGTTTTAAAAGGCGGGTATGAAAAATAACTAAGTATCTAAGTAGCATAGTCAATATCTGGTCTTATGTTGGCTAGGTAAAGGATACAACAAGCGGACAATAAGTATGCACATCTACAAGTGATCATGCATCCTCCATTGTGAGCTTGGTGTTTGGAGCAAGTGGTGTGGAGGGTAAGCAGCATTGGTCCACATTATACTTGGAAAGAAGAGCAAAGTGGTACTTCTTTTGTGAGAGAAATAAACCTTTTTTTGTTTGCCATACTTCCATGCATAGGAGAGAATGAAGTAGACCAAGATCTATCATGGAGTACTCAAGGTCAAGCTCTAATGATGAATTGGATATGTTCTTCATCTAAACCTATAAAAATCAAGTCATATACATAGAGGATGGTTATGGAAAGTAAGGGATCTTTCTAATATATGGATAAGTTATCATCAATATTGCTCCTTTGAAATCCTTTAGCTTTGAAGATCTTGTATATCTTCTCATACCAAGATCTAGGAGCTTGCTTAAGTCCATAAAGTGCTTTATGAAGTTTCTTGACATTATCTTCCTTGTCTTTGATCTTGAAACCTTTAGGTTGTTTAACATATACTGATTCTTGAAGATCACCATTTAGGAAAGCACTTTTGATGTTGAGTCTGTAGATCGGCCATTTGAAGTGTGAACTTTATGCAAGAAGGACTCTTATACTGGTAAACCTTGTAGTAGGGGCAAAGGTTTCTTCATAATCAATGCCATGCTTTTGCTAATAACCCTTAGCTACTAGTCTTTCTTTGTACTTGTCCAAGGCTCCATCTGATTTGTGTTTGACTTTGTATAGTCTCTTAAATTTAATAACTTGATGATTCGTAGGATTTGGAATAAGTTTCCAAGTATTTTTCTTTTCAATTGCATCCATTTTTGTCTACATAGCTTCTTACTATTCATGTTGACATTGAGCTTCTTTGAGATTGGAAGGCTCTAGAATCTTGTGAAGCTAGTGCATAAGTGCATAATTCACATAGTGGCTTTGTTCACATTGCTTCTTCTCCAAAAGCCTTTGAGATCTCCTACGTTGGTGGTAAGTACTTGCTTATATGTTTTTTTGAGAAATAATTGTGTCCCTCTTTGAAGTGAGGATGGGTGGACTCAAGCTTGAACTTGGGTTTTTGGTTGATTACTTTGAAGTTGCATCAAACATGACATCTAGTGAAATGGTGATGGAGTGGTTCTCAAGATCATACAATCTATATGCCTTAGAGATTTCAATATAGCCAATGAATTGATGTTTTCTAGAATAAAATTGAAACTTATGTTGATCTTCCTTGGGCACATGTACAAATGCTTCACTTCAAAACACTCAAAAGTAATTAACGTTGGTCTTGAATCCATAGTAGTCTTCAAATGGAGCCTTTTGTGTAATGCGCTTGTGAAGCCTCTATTGATTATGTGATCAATAGTGTGTACAACTTCGGCCCAAAGCTGAATGGTAAGACTTTGTTGTGAAGCATAGTGCATTCCATTTCCATGACAGTGCAGATCGTTTTTTTCAACTACTCCAGTTTGGGATGGAGTATGATTTTGCATGACTTGCATTTTGATACCCTTTTGTTTCAAGAAGCTTTCAAAGCCATGGTTAATGAACTCTCCACCTCCATCTCATCTAATGGTCTTGGTCGAGCTTGATGCTTCATTCTCCATTTGATAGGCCCATTCTCTAAGCTTAAAAAATATATTTGCCTTAGAATTGACTAAAATAAATCCATATATATATATATATATATATATATATATATATATATATATATATATATATATATATATATATATATATATATATATATATATATATATATATATATATATATATATATATATATATAGTATGATCATCTATCATGAGAAAGAGTAGAGTGATCCAATAAGTTATGGGTTATTCATTGCTCCACACAAATTCATGTGGACTAGAGGTAGAGGGTTTCTTGATCAAGTGGAAGCCTATTTGCAAGCACAAGCCACATGTTTGTTGCCTTGATTGAAAGCTTGGTAAATATCTTGCACTTTCCCAATCTTGGGTGATCTCTTAACCAATTGAGATGTTCAGAGTTTTATTAAATAGGATGTGTGTCCATATCTCTATTGCCACATGGTGGAAATCAAATCCTTAGAAAGAAAGCATGAAAGCTTGTACAAGCCTTTATCCTCAATTACTTGGGTTATGATGTCCTTAATGCTAAGATCATCCATCCTTAGTGATGTTTTGTCCAAGATAACTTGCTTGTGATGATCTATGATTTTGCTTATTGAGAGGAGGTTCATACATATGTTCAGTATAAAATTTACATTCAATAAGGATATGCATTTGTTGGAGTTTGAGGTATGCGGAAGCACATGAACAGCACAAGGAAGAAGAAGAAGCTTGGATTACAACACACAATACTAAATGTATTACCACTAGAATGTACAAAGGTAAGTAACCCGTTAGGGCAATAGGCATATATAAAAGTGGGGGGAAAAAGCCTCCTAAAGAGGGAAAAAAGTGCCCCGGTGGTCCTAGTGTGTTTACATACATCACAACCTAGATATATCAACAAATGTCCCCTAGGATTAATGCAGTGAACAAGGAGCTGGCACTCATGTATAAGGATGTGCTAAGCTATGTGGAATAAATCCACAAAAGGAAGTAAGCCCAAAGCCTTGTGGAAACCTTCAAACTTCACCCTAGGCAGAGCCTTCGTGAAAAGGTCTGCAATGTTCTCTTGTGTGGGCATATATGCCAAGATAATCTCTCCAAAAGAGAAAATCTCCCGAACATGATGATAATGCACCTCAATGTGCTTAGTGCAAGCAGGAACACAAGGATCTTCACAAAATGGCAATGCGCTCTGACTGTCAGTGATGATGGTGGTGGCTTTTTCTATTGTTTTTCAAAATCTTAGAAGTCTTTGATGTCGTCTTTACACTCCCTTCGATATGCTTGATAATATCATCAAGTAATTGTTTCTCTCCCTCATCCACTTCTTTGCCAAATTTTACATCTCCTTGAGCTTCTTCTTTACTCTTCTCTAGTTCAGTCTCTTTATCAAAGTTTAATTGGGATTGTAATTTTGCAACTTTCTCTTGATAAAAAAGATTCTCATTAGTTAAAATTTTTGGATCAAATGACACATATACATCTTGCTCTTTCTTTGATTTCTTTTGCATTTCTCTATCAGATTCTCTTCTATTGTCAATTTCCATTTGTTCTCTCAATATTTGTTCAATGTTATGTTTCTTGACCTTGATTTTTCTACCTCTGGTTTCTACAATAGATTTCTCTTGACTCTCAGTAGATAGTAGGATCTTTTGTTCATCAGATTTACTATTCTCAAGTCTTTTTGAATTCCACACTCTTTGAATTGATTTCGATCTAGTTTTAGTCTCTTCAAAATATTCTCTCATTCCACCTTTTCTGACATTCAAAGGTAAAGGGGATCGATCTTGAAACTTACAAATCTTATTTTCATGTTCACTTACAAGTTTATGTCTGCATGCACTCTCATATGCCATGTAGTCCCAAAACATATGTCCATACTGGTCACACCAAAAGCAACGTATAGGTCTCTTCTTAACCCAACTTGATTTCCTAGGTATCACTCTAGGCGTGGGTCTTCTAAGACCTAAAGATTGTTTGTGTGCAGATATGCCTTGGACTTTTACCTCATGCTCATTATCACATTTCAATACTTGTAGGTCATTAACTTGGTTTGTCAACATATCAACCTTATTTCTCAATTTAGAAATCTCAAAATCCATTTCATTTTTTAGGTCTTTAATACTTATGCCCATTAAATGAATAGTATCTGATATTGCATTTATAGTTTGCATTAGGGTCATAACAATACTAAATTTTGATTTTATAGATTCATTTGCGTTAATTTCTATTTCTTTGATTCTCTCTTCATATCTTCTAAACTGTTGATCAATCATTTCCTTCATTTTAATTTCCCTCTTGTTATGATCTAAGCTGAGAAGTACATTCTTGATCTATGCGTCAATAAGAAGGTGCACACTCGTATGATTTAAAATGTTGTAGATCATGAATGCTCAGAATCAAGCAACCAAACAATCTTTCTTTTCAAAGTGTGTGTGAAGCAATGCAAAAAATCACAGACCCTTATGCTAGTACCTAGAGTCTCTGTTCGATGTCGAGGTTCCTGTCTGTCTTCTCAAGGAGTGGGTGACACATCGAGGATCACCAGGCAACCGCCTCGCTTCTCATCGGGTTCAGGTGTCGGGAAGAAGGAGGTAAGGTAGGAAGCCAGCGTGGGGGTTGGATCAAGCCCCTTTTACTGGTGTGCACCCGTTCCTGCTGTCCTGCGAATGGCGTCTGCGCATCGGGCGCCTCGCCTAGACTCTCTGGAGTGTGCGCGATCCTCTTACGTCCCCTGCCCCTCGGAAGTGATGAGATGTGTGTGTGTACGCGTGAGACCGTAGGCGTCGGGAAAGAGACAATCGGATATAGCAGTAATACACGGGATGCAGACAAAGCTCGATGATGCGATAAAAAAGTAACGGCGGTCAACCAATGAAATATGAATGATACAGTGATGCCCGCTACAGTGCTTGCGGGTCCGCGATACAAAAAATCAGCTTCAGTGCCGAACAGGTAAATACAAATAAATGCCGTCGCTACAGTGCGGATCGGCTAGATATGATATGCCTCTCGCTACAATGCAACAAGGTGCCCAGGATCTTCGACTTCAGTCTTCGCGGATGGATCTTTCTTCACTTTGGGTCCTCGGTCTTCAATCAAAGCTTATCCTCAAGTCTTCTTTGGCAATAGTTTTACTTCAATTTACTTCAATCGTCCATGCAAAATCAAATACTTGGAGAATAGGTGCACCAAGAAGATCCACGAGGAGTAATCTTTACGTCAATCTTCAAACTCTTCAACTCCACTTCATATAATCCTCTCAAATAAGATCAATCGACACCTGGTAGGAAGATCCACAGTTAAGACCCACGGGGAGGAACAAATAAGGTAAGGCCACCTATTTATAGGCCTTCCCCTATCTAGGACTTCTCTAGAATAATCTAACCTCCTGAGATAACTTTCTATTTCCGGAGCCTTCTTGCATGTTCTCTTACTATTCCTAAAAACCTCACATCTTTATTTCTATTTTTGGATTTTTCTCTTTTTTAATTTTTATTTATATATTAATTTTTATTTTTTTCAATTTTCTTCTTTCTATTTTTGAATCTTTATCTTTTTCTCTTTTTCTTTTTCTTAAATTAAGGTTTGCTTTTACACTTTACACACAAATTAAATAAATTCCAAGGGCTAGACTTAAGGTAAATGACAAAACTAAGGTTCCAACCTAGGGTTTCCATGGGGCTAGACTTAGTTTCATGGACTATTTACAAAATCACATGGTTTCGCATCTCATAGTCAATTAAATCAGCCAAAATGTGTACACTTCTTGCCACTTTCTTAGTCAAAACACCACACAAACTCATAAAATCAATCAACTTTGAAAATAATCATGCACACTTCCCTGGGGGATTTCATCCCGACATTCGCCCCCACTAAACCTGCACATCGTCCCGATGGGCCAATTTGCAAAATTCACTAGAAGCGTATCAGGGTTCTTTTGAAAATCTCTTTACTTTTGATGTTTTTCTTTTTCAAAAATCAGAGCATGATCGCATGCAGTACATGCATGTTTATAAACATTAGTATAAACTTTAGAAAATTATGCAGATTCAAGATTTACAAACATCATACTATGTTTTTGCGTCTGCAATCTGACAAGTAATCATATTAATAAAACGTTGGCTTTCTAGATCTTTTGTTAGCTCAACTAGTTCAGATTCAGCAACTCATTCTAAGTACTAGCATATACATATGTTTCTACTAACTCAGTTTGTAGAATATACCTCGATTCCCACTATTTATCTCGTACTTATCCAACTCTCCATTAGATCTCTCTTTTCTTTTCTCTTTTTTAGTTTTCTTTTTCTCTTTCTTTTCATTTTCACTTCATCTCAGCTCAGCATTTATTCTTTTCATCTTTATTTTATAAATCGGCCTATGTCAAAATCGGGTGCGACTCATGGACTTGTCCGCCTGGCCATGTTTATCCCACCTGTCTGCCAACCCGACATAGCGTATGACATACACAACATCAGCCTTGCATGAAATCGACATCAGCTTGTGGCTCTGACCGCCTGGCGAGAGTGATTCCACCCGCCTACCGACCTATGCAGGTGCATGACAACAGATAGGTCAGGCCTACGATGAAACTAGCTACGGCTCGTGGCCTTGATCACCCGACGAAGGTGGTTGCACCCACCTACTAGCCCATCGTAAGCACACTAACAACATGCACACACATATAAACTGGCTTGGGTATGAAGTTTTTTCATAAATCATGATACATATGGAGGTAAGATCTCGCAAGAAACAAATAGTAGGATCCAAAGAATCCCACTCACTAAGTGTTCAAATCTATCAGCATACACATGCACTCAGTCTAAGCATGCCATCACATTCCCAAGCTTTCACTCTCCAAAGTCTCTAGTATGCTAAATGATTTCGTTCATATAATTCCTAGTCATTTATACTTTATGCAAACCCATAATAGATATTTGTTATCTTCATTCTACATGATTTTCTTAAACTCATACATATCTTTATCGTACACAACAATGCAATGCATATGCTATATTAGAAAGAAAATAGAACTCAAATCAGAAACGTTTCACCTAGTCATTTTTCTTCATTTTCATCATTGATCGATCCAGCTTTTGTTCATCTTCATGATCTATCATTCTTCATCAGCATCAACCTAAGTATCATCAGCATCCTCGAGTATCATCATCATCATAATCATTCATCATCATCAATCAGCAATCATAATCCATCAATCATCATCATTCATCAATCATCATTCATTTTCATCAATCATTTATCATTCATCATCTTTCATTAATCATCAATCATCATCAACCATCATCATCAAGCATCATTCATCATCATTCATTAATCATCAATCATTGTCATTCATCATCATCATCATCCATTAACATTCAATAGCTCTTGATCATTCTCATGCGTTTTCATTATGGTTCTTCTTCAATCATCATTGAATATTTGCAAATATATCTTGGAAAGTTAGTTTTTTACTTTTTCTATTCTTTTTCAAAATCTTAGAAGTCTTTGATGTCGTCTTTACACTCCCTTCGATTTGCTTGTTAATATCATCAAGTAATTGTTTCTCTACCTCATTCACTTCTTTGCTAGATTTTACATCTCCTTGAACTTCTTCTTTACTCTTCTCTAGTTCAATCTCTTTATCAAAATTTAATTGGGATTGTAATTTTGCAACTTTCTCTTGATCAAAAAGATTCTTATTAGTTAAAATTTTTGGATCATACATCTTGCTCTTTCTTTGATTTCTTTTGCATTTCTCTATCAGATTCTCTTCTATGTTCAATTTCCATTTGTTCTCTCAATATCTGTTCAAGATTATGTTTCTCGACCTTGATTTGTCTACCTTTGGTTTCTTCAATAGATTTCTCTTGACTCTGAATAGATAGTAGGATCTTTTGTTCATCAAATTTACTATTCTCAAGTCTTTTTGGTTTCCACACTCTTTGAATTGATTTTGATCTAGTTTTAGTCTCTTCAAAATATTCTCTCATTCCACCTTTTCTGATATTCAAAGGTAAAGGGGATCGATCTTGAAACTTACAAATCTTATTTTCATGTTCACTTACAAGTCTATGTTTGCATGCACTCTCATATGCCATGCAGTCCCAAAACATATGTCCATACTGGTCACACCAAAAGCATTGTATAGGTCTCTTCTCAACCCAACTTGATTTCCTAGGTATCACTCTAGGCATGGGTCTTCTAAGACCTAAAGACTGTTTGTGTGCAGATATTCCTTGGACTTTTACCTCATGCTCATTATCACATTTCAATACTTGTAGGTCATTAACTTGGTTTGTCAACAGATCAACCTTATTTCTCAATTTAGAAATCTCATAATCCATTTCTTTTTTAGGTCTTTAATACTTATGCCCATTAACTGAATAGTATCTGATTGCATTTATAGTTTGCATTAGGGTCATAACAATACTAATTTTTTATTTTATAGATTCATTTGCGTTAATTTCTATTTCTTTGATTCTCTCTTCATATCTTCTAAACTGTTGATCAATCATTTCCTTCATTTTAATTTCCCTCTTGTTATGATCTAAGCTGAGAAGTAGATTCTTGATCTATGCGTCAATAAGAAGGTGCACACTCGTATGATCTAAAATGATGTAGATCATGAATGCTCAGAATCAGGCAACCAAACAATCTTTCTTTTCAAAGAGTGTGTGAAGCAATGCAAAAAATCACAGAACCTAAAATGCTAGTACCTAGAGTCTCTATTCGATGTCGAGGTTCCTGTCTGTCTTCTCAAGGATTGGGTGACGTGTCGAGGATCACCAGGCAACGGCCTCGCTTCACATCGGGTTCAGGTGTCGAGAAGAAGGAGGTCGGGCAGGAAGCTGGCACTGGGGTTGGATCAGGCCCCTTCTGGTGTGCGTCGTTCCCGCTGTCCGGCGAGTGGCGTCTGCGCATTGGGCACCTCGCCCTCTCGCTCTCTGGTGTGTGGTGATCCTCGAAAGGCCCCTACCTTCCTGCTGTCCTACAAGTGGAGTCTGCACGCGGGGCGCCTCGCCTATACTCTCTAGAGTGTGCGTGATCCTCATAGGTCCCCTACCCCTCGGAAGTGATGAGACGTGCATGCATACGTGTGAGACCGTAGGCATCGGGAAACAGACAATCGAATATAGCAGTAATACAATGGATGCAGACGAAGCTCGATGATGCGATCAAAAAGTAACGGCGGTCAACCAATGAAATCTGAATGATACAGGGATGCCCGCTACAGTGCGGGTCCGCGATACAAAAAATTCACTACAATGCGGAACAGGTAAATACAAATAAATGCTGCCGCTACAGTGCAGATCGACTCGATATGATATGCCTCTGGCTACAATGCAAAAAGGTGCCCAGGATCTTCGTCTTCAATCTTCGCGGATGGATCTTTCTTCACTTTGGATCCTCGGTCTTCAATCAAAGCTTCTCCTCAAGTCTTCTTCGGCAATAGTTTTACTTCACTTTACTTCAGTAGTCCATGCAAAATCAAATACCTGGAGAATAGATGCACCAAGAAGATCCACGAGGAGTAATCTTTACGTCAATCTTCAATAGGAAGATCCACAAGTAAGACCCACCGGGAGGAACAAATAAGGTTATGCCACCTATTTATAGGCTTTCCCGTATCTAGGACTTCTCTAGAATCTTCTAACCTAAAACCTCACATCTTTATTTCTATTTTTGAATTTTCTCTTTTTTTTATATTTATATATATATATATATTCAATTTTATTCTTTCTATTTTTGAATCTTTTTCTTTTTCTCTTTTTATTTTTCTTAAATTAAGGTTTGCTTTCACACTTTACACACAAATTAAATAAATTCCAAGGGCTAGACTAAAGATAAATGACAAAACTAAGGTTCCAACCTAGGTTTTCCATGGAGCTATACTTAATTTCATGGACTATTTACAAAATCACATGGTTTGGCATCTCATAGTCAATTAAATCAGCCAAAACGTGTACAATTTTTGCCACTTTCTTAGTCAAAACACCACACAAAACTCATAAAATCAATCAACTTTGAAAAAAATCATGCACACTTCCTTGCGGGATTTCATCCCGACACCGAGAGTGATAGCACATTTGTTTCTTTTGAGCACACTCATTCACGGACATTAGGTTTCTCCATATGTACTGGTCCTTATATATTGCTCTTGTTGTATTCTTGTTTTAGGTCATTCTTTTACATTCCTTTTTATGTAATAGAAGAAGATCATTCTTCCTTGCCTCAATGTTAGTGCGTACTTCTCTTTGATTGTGAGAGTGTGTGTGTGAGCTCTCTTCCTTATCTCCTTCCTCATGATAGAATCCATGTTGGGGATCCTCCACAAATGCTTCATATTTGTTGAACCTAACCTACAAACCCTTTCCCACAATCTGCCAAACACTCATCAAATTCTTGGTGATTGTAGGTACATATAGAACCCTGCTCAATAGATTTCTATTTCCATGAGAGGTTTTAACATTTTGTACCTTGACCACTGAATGCTTGGTGTCATCACCTATTTGTACTTGGTGCTTTCCCTTAGGTTCCTCAAGGTTAGAGAGAAGAAGTACATTGCTTGCCACATGGTTTGAACATCCCGAGTCAATGTAGAAGAGATGTTCATGATTCATACCTTGCTTTGAATTCATATTCATAATTAGAAGGGAATCCTCTTGTTCCTCTGTGTAATTGTTGTAATCTTTCCTTGATTGTAGCCTCCTTGGTAGTTGTTATTGTAATTGTTTTTGTAGTTGTTATTGTAGCCTTGATGATGGTTGAATATTCCTCTTGAATGTGTGTAACCACCTCTTTGGAAACCTCTACCTCTCTGATTCTTGAAGTTCATGTAACACTCATCTGTGGTGTGATTTGATCAACCACAAATATTACATGGGGAAGAGTTGAAAGGTCTCCCCCTACCTCGCTTATCTCCTCTACCTCGACCTCTTGAGTTTCTACCTCTCCCTGCATCGTTATCTTGAGAAGTGGTACCTTCATCCTCAATCTTTTTGCTTTTCCCTTTCTCTTTAGTCTTGCCTTTATCTGAGTATAGAGGAGAAGAGTTATTACCTCTTGATGAATCTCCATTTTTGTTGAGCTTGGCCTCATGGGTAAAGAGTTGCCCCATGAGTGTGGTAAGATCTAGAATTTGCATGTCCATGTACAACTCCATAGTAGTTGTGAAGCTTTCTCATTTGTCATCTGCCTTAATACCATTGATTACTTGTCTCACAATTTGCTCCACTTCAATCTCCTCTCCTATAATTGCCAAGTGGTCAGCCACATCCTTGACTTTGGTCACATACCTTGAGATGCTTTGCTTTGGTTGCTTTCTTTGAGTGGTAAACTCAATCCAGAATTATTCTTCCTAGCCCTTGTGTTGGAAGAAAAATATGAAGACAATGTATCCCAAGTCGCTTTGGATGTCTTATAGTTCCTAATGTGTGGAAGAAGAAAGTCAGAGATAGAGTTAAGTAAGTATGACCTTGCTAATGCATCTTTGGCACACCATGAATTTGGTCTTTCATGCTCCTCTCTTGTAGGTTGTCCTTTGCTTCTGAAAATGGGCATCTCCTCATCTTTTGAGATGTAGACATAGAGACTCCTTCCTTGCAAGTATTTCTTCATCCTCAATGACCATGTTTGGTAGTTGTTCCAATCCAATTTATCAATGAGTGAAGGAAAACCATCTCCCATTTTATGGTTTCTTGCTCTCATACCATTGTTGGGAAAGATGGATGGACACTCCAAGGCATAAGTTGGTACTGCTAATCCCCGCTCTGTACCTGCCCTTTGTTGATTCAGAGTTGTGTTGTAGGACCTTTTAGATTTCCAATGACACTAAATAAGTGCCTATGTACTTTGGAGATGATGCATGTAATGATTAATCTAAAACAAATAATTTCACAAGTCACAAGTCATCAAAAACTTGTGATTTTGATTCACAAACCTATTTTTATTTAAGCTTAGTACTCCCAACACAGTAGCAATTATAAATATTCCTTATGGGGATGTCTAACTAGCGTAAAGAGCTAATGATTCCAAGTTGAATCACTTAAAATGATTGACGATGCATAGAGCAATCAATTTAGAAAGTGAAACATTACCCCCGACTTTTTAGGACCTCTACAGAGAATGCCCAGTGACCACTTTGAGATGCTTTTCTCCAAATTAGATGAATGAAATGTCGTCAAAACCTTTCAGCATGTAGTAGACTTAAAGCTGATTCCAAAGACCCATAGAACATTGAAACTGTTTGAGAGATCACTGAGATATGAGCACAACAAGTTCACTATTCTGAGTGACAATGACAGATATGAACAACAGAAATGATCAATGATAAGATATATTATATAACAATGTTGTACATGATCATTGGCATGAATCTAACGCCCAATGATGGTGATAGGAGTAGGCTATAATATGAGCCTCTGAGTTAGATCAAATGATCAACACTAAGCTCAGTAATCGAGACACCCAAGGCCGTGAGATTTCAAGTGCTTTTTTATAGTGAATCTCTTCAAATTTCAATTTTGTAATTCAAATGCATTTCCACCTAAAAGTTGTTCCACTAAATAAGGAGATATTTGTCAATGAAACTTGTACCATAAGTTCTCCTAAGTCCATGAGTATAGTGGAATTTACAAGATTCTTCTAAGTCAAGTGACTTTTACAAGAGTTAATGGTAAAAATGTTAAGCCATGGTTTATGTGGTTCTTCAAGTAGTTGCACATAAATTCTTCCAATGCCTAGCCAAGTGTGAAGGCTTGACATTTGCACCAACAAGTATTCCCTATAGGGGCAAGTTCAAGTGAACTGAACAAACTATGTTGTGAGGCTATATGTCTGGTTGCCCTACTATCAAAGTATCAAACATCTAATTCTACTACATACATACACTACTCATGAGAAGATGGGTCATAGGTGCACACAATATTAAATGTCCATTCTTCATTCTAAAAAAGATAAGGAGACGTTGTTATAGGCATAGAGGCCTCTACAACAACCATTCTAGCCTCTCCCTTCTTTATCTCTTTTGTAGCCACTTTTGGAAAACTCTTTATGACATGATCATTTCCCTTACAGTATTTACCAAATTGTTTCTACTTCCATGTTTTCTTTTTGTCTTTGTATTCAGTCTTTGATTTTGTAGCATTAGCAGATTTTTTGCTTAGTAGATGAGCTCCATTTTTCGTTTCTATTTTGACTAGCTAAGAAAGCTCTCTCTCTCTCTCTCTCCCTCTCTCTCTCTCTCTCTCTCTCTCTCTCTCTCTCTCTCTCTCTCTCTCTCTCTCTCTCTCTCTCTCTCTCTCCCTCCCCCCCTCCCCTCCCTCCCTCCTTCCCTCCCTCCTTTCCTCCCTCCCTCCCTCCTAAGACGTCCCAAACCATCTCAAATGCCCAAGTCCCACAAACAAGGACACAAGGCATGTGCAAGAGAAACATACACAAAATCAAGACATTTGCCAAAAGAGGGCTTTTGAATCACTTTCAAGGATTTCTTACAATGGATGGAAAAGAGGGCCTGATAAGCCGAAATGGCATCCAAGAGCACTAGTACCCCTTATAGTTGCACAAAATTGGGTACAATAGTGCAAACCATGCAAGTATCAAAATAGCTTGGATAGAAATATAGGGGTTGTGACATCCTCCCCTGGGTTGAAGAGCATGTTTCTCTCAATGAGCAAGTTGATAATTAGAAAATATTGGGTTGTTACAACATAGTTTGATACAAAATTATGTGAATGTTACAACTGGTTAAGGGCCTAAATAGGCATAATGTTATGATAACATTTTCATAGAAGGGGATGATCTGCACCAAAGGGCTGGCCGAGATCCAATCTACATCTACAAGGGTGCATCCACAGCATTTGATGGGGAACTCAAGGCCTTCACGTTGGGGATGGTCTCACAAAATGGCCTCCAATTTGAAGTGGTTCTCCCCATCTTATAGTACTAGGACTTTGCATCCATACTTCTACCTTGAACAGCTTGAGTGGGCTCACATGGAATGCGTTGTGGAACTCCTTATTGTCTAGAAGGTCGGTATGTGATCAAATTGGTTTTCTTTTCCACTTTGTATGGGCCATATTATGGATGGTTGAACTTGTGTGTGAAGTTTCAAGGAAGCATGATCTTATGTGAGCTCACAAGAATTGTCTCCTATGTTGAAGACTTCAACCAATTTCCACTTTTGATTCACATACATGGTCATTGATTCCTTGCTTTTATGCAAAATTGGTGTGACTTCTTCTAGCTTTGTCTTCCACTAATCTAAGAAAGCCCCACAATACGAATCATTGGTTGAGAGCATTGAATCTTGTGTAAGTGTGAATGGGGTGATAACTTCATTTCTGGTTGTTACATCAAATGGTATTATCTTTTTACATGAGTGGATTGAGGCACTATAATGAAACTCAACAATTTCTACGTGTTTGGCCCATACCCTTTGGTCAACTTGAAAATAGTTGCGGATGTAATCTTTGATCATTTGGTTATAAAGCCATTTGGTTTGGCCATCAGTTTGAGGGTGATAAATTAAAGAAAATCTAAGTAGCACGTTGAGCAACCAGAAGAGTTTGTTCCATAACCAACTGAAGAACCGATTGTCTCAATCAAACATGATGGCCAATGGAAGTCGGTGGTATTTGACTATGTGCCTAAAAAAATTTGTGCCACTACCTTTGCACTCAAGGGGGGTTTGAAGGGATGAAGTGATCATGCTTCATGAAGTAATCAACCACCACAAAATCATTGTGTATCCCTTGGATGGTGGGGGCTCTATTATAAATTCCATGTTGATCATGTCTCAAGGCCTTTTTGGAACTAGTAAAGGTTTGAGAAGGACCACAAATTTAATGCAATCTTGATGAACAAGTTGACAAGTTGGGCACATCTCCACATATTCTATTACCTCAATGTTTATTTTGTTCCATAGAAGTATTTATGGAGAATCTCATAATTGTGTTTTTGGCCTCCATGTCCTGCAACTTTGTAGTTGTGTGCTTCCCACAATAGCTCTTTGCGTAACCCAAAGTTGTCTATACCAGCATCTTCTTCTCGTGGGTGCTTCATCTCAATTTGGGTCTGATGAACTTATGGAATTCACTGGCAATGGGTTGACCATCCTACATGAGTACACCTACAATTGAGATCCCCGATGCATCTGTATGGACCTCGATCCGCTTGTCAAATTCTTAGAACTTGAGCACAAGAGCATTGCACATAGCTACTTTGAGATCTTCAAAAGTAGACTCCCATATTAGGCCCTAGTGAAACTGGTGCTTGCCTTTTGTTAACTCAAGTAAAGGGGACATGATTTGATTGAATCCTTAGATGAAGCAGAAAATAAACTAGCAAAGGTTGATAATTCGCACACTTCCTTGATTGATGATGGCCACACCCATCTGATGACTACCTCCACTTTGTTGGGATCCCCATGTAACCCAAGTTTAGATATGATGAAGCCCAAAATCATGATATTTTTTCTAGGCAAACTCACACTTTCTCAGCTTGGCAAATAGGCATTACTCTCATAGTCGTTGGAGGACTGCCCAAACGTGTTTGTAGTGCTCCTCTAGAGTATGATTGTAAATCAATAGTTCTTTGTGTTGAGATATCAAGCTCAACATGTGATGATCCAGGATGACACGTATCACTTTTTCATTTCTTTGACATGTATAGTAGTCACGCCGACATATGTTAAGCTTTTTACCTTCTTTCTAGAGTGATCTTCTTGCAATAAAACAGAGATTAACTCCTAAATTGTTAAAGAATTAGGATTACCTTCATCATCAATCAAAGAGTAGAAGTAGATTTCTAATATGAATCTAGGAATATGTCAAGAATAGTCTACACAAGGCATTTATCTCGCTACACTTCATTACTAGAAATTAATTGATCCTTCAAATTGTCTATCTTTGTGATAAAAATATCCATATAATTCCTTCATTCATAAGCTCACTCTCCAACGATTTTCAAAGGTAAGCAACACGAGCCTCATTTCTTGCATGGTATAAAGTGGTAAGTATATACCAATCATATTCTTCTATTTTGTAGGAGGGAATGTGAGGGATAATGGCATGTTTGATAGATAAAGCTATCAATGTGTGTGTCTGAGCATCTCTGCCATCCCAACAAAGTTTCTCTATAGTTAGGTCCAATAGAAACCGCAAGACGAACATGAATTTGAAGATCATCATCTTCAACATCATGTACATCACCTTCAATACTTCTATTCGTAGATATAGTAGGACATTTTTCAACACCTTGCATAGTATTCCATACTCCTTTTGCTATCAATACATGATGCATCATATATGCCCACAATGGGTAATTAGTACCATTCAACCTATCCTCAATAGCCTGAAGTATTTCAATGGCGATGCACCACACTGCACTCTCCTTCTCGAGAGCTCCACGACGATATGCTCGAAGTAGAAAACCGAGCTCATGATGCCACACACAGTACTCCGCACAGAGGTTGTAGAATACGCAGAAAACGCAGTACACAGGGAGCATGAAGACAGACTTCTTAGGTATTACAAATGCGGTCGAACTTACAGTCTGTGACTGACCAGGCCACTATATGTTTTATTAAAGAACATATACAAAGAAGTGTCCGGTGGCCATTTGGCCTTTCACATGGACACTAACGGTAACAATCTCCCACTAAAGGCCAATATGGCCAGAGTAACTATGGGAGAAAAAAGAAAGAATGATAAAGAATACCTGAGTGTAAGTATACAAACTATACCTCCCACCTGATGGGCATGTTACACAGTATACAAGTGACTGCGAAGATCAAGAATCAAGTAACCCCCATCAAGTGACAACAATGTCGAAAGCTATCCTATGGTAGAGCTTTAGTCAAAGCATCTGCAGCATTATCTCGAGTGTGAACCTTCTCAAGAATAATGCTCTTAGTGGATAAGCAATCTCTAATGAAGTGATACCTCACCTCAATGTGCTTGGTCTTTGCATGATAGACCGGATTCTTAGCCAAAGCAATGGCACTCTGACTATCACTGAGCAATTGAGGTACATGCTGAGGTAAACCCATATCACAAGCAAGACGAGAAAGCCACAATGCTTCCTTACATGCCTCACTTGCTGCAACATACTCTGCTTCTGTGGTGGAAACAGCTGTACATTCTTGAAGACGAGATCTCCAAGAGATAGCACCTCCAGCAAAATGAAAAATGTACCCTGATGTAGACTTACGATTGTCTACACAACCAGCATAGTCAGAATCTGTGTAACCAATAATGGATGCTTTCCCTCTACCTAAGCATAGATACTTGTCCTTAGTGCCACTCAGATATCTCAAAATCATTTTGACCGCTTCCCAATGTTTCTTGCCAGGATTAGACATATATTTGTCTGGTCTCGTAGCTACCATAGCATACATGAGACTACCAACAGCAGACTGATAGGGAATTTTGGTCATGAATTCCTTTTCCTCATCTGATTTGGGGCAGTCATCCTTGCTCAATTTCACATATGTGGGTAAAGGTGCACTCAATGCCTTTCCACCCTGCATATTGAATCGATGAAGTACTTTGGATATGTACTCACTTTGAGACAAGTATATGCATCTTTTACTCCTATCACGAGTAATGCGCATGCCAAGAATATGTTTGGCATCCCCCAAATCCTTCATATCAAATGTCTGACTCAACTTCTTTTTGAGAATTGACAAATCATAAGAGGACTTCCCAGCAATCAACATATCATCACCGTAAAGTATCAAGCATATCAAGCTGCCATCAGAACATCTCTTTGTGTAGAGACAATGATCCTCATTGCTCCGAGAATAGCCTTGGGACTTCATAAAAGCATCAAACTTTTGGTACCATTGTCTAGGAGACTGTTTAAGTCCATACAAGCTCTTCTTGAGCTTACAAACTAGACTTTCCTTGCCAGGAACTACATAACCCTCTGGTTGTTCCATATAGATCTCATCTATAAGATCTCCATGCAAGAAAGCTGTTTTCACATCCATTTGGACTAGCTCTAAGTCCTCCATTGCAACGAATCCAAGCAACATGCGCAAAGTAGTCATCTTGACCACTGGAGAGAAGATTTCCTCAAAATCAACACCATGTTGTTGCTTAAAACCCTTTGCAACAAGTCGTGCTTTATATTTTGGAGAAGCACTATCTGATGTGAATTTCAGCTTATATACCCATTTACATGGTAAAGCTTTCCTGCCCTTTGGCAAAGGTACTAAGTCCCAAGTACCATTCTTGTGAATAGAATCCAACTCACTCTTCATGGCACGCTCCCACTTGACATGATCCTCTGTCTGCATAGCCTCTTTGTAGCAAGAGGGCTCACCGGCATCTGTTAGCATAACAAAATCTAAACCTGGAACATATCTATCAGGTGGATATGAGACACGTGCAGAACGTCTCAATGGTTGCTGAACAGGAACATGTGCAGACTGATCTGAATGGACATTCTCTTGAACATCCCTATGTGCAGCATTTTTATGCATGCTAACCGGAGGACTAGTATTCTCAAACACCACTCTTCTCACTTCAACCTCCTTAATCGGCTGTTTATGCATCTTAGACTCATTAAAATTGACATCACTACTTCTGATCACTGACCGTGTTTCAGGATCCCATAAGCGATATCCAAATTGTCCTTCTCGACCATATCCAAGAAAAATGCATTTCTTTGACTTATGGTCCAACTTCTGTCTAAGATTCTTGGGTATATGAACATATGCTTCACACCCAAAAACTCGAAGATGATCATAATATGGTGGTTTCCCTGTCCATAACTCTTGTGCCACTTTCAGACCTTTGGCAGTACTAGGTGAAAGGTTAATCACATGAACTGTAGTCAATACTGCTTCTGCCCAAAAGCCTTGTGAGAGGTTTGCATGATGCAACATAGAGACTACTCTATCTTGAATAGTTCTATTCATCCTCTCAGCTACACCATTCTGTACTGGGGTATAAGGAGCTGTAAACTATCTACGAATCCCTCTACATTGACAGAAAAGGCTGAATTCATGTGAGGTATACTCACCCCCATTATCTGAATGTAAAGCCTTAAGCTTAGCTCCTTTTTCAGTCTCAACTGAAGCAAGCCATTTTCTGAAAGTAGGGAATACATCATCCTTCGATTTGATGGGATATACCCAGACGTTTCTAGTAGCATCATCTATGAAAGTGACAAAGTAAAGAGAACCACCTAAGGACCTAGTGGGCATAGGACCACACACATCTGTATGAACAAGACCTAAAGGCTGAATTGAAGAGTCAATGTGCGTTTTATGCACATTTCTGGTTTGCTTTCCATATTGACAATGCTCACAAAATGAAAAATCAGAGAAAGATAACACAGGTAAGTAGCCAGAACGAGAAAGATTTTCCATTCCACTACGAGATATATGGCCCAAACGACCATGCCAAATACAAGCCATAAGCTGTTCAGTAACAGCTAACAAGTGTTCTTTCTGTGATACAAATAAAGGGTAAAGTGAGCCAACTTTCCTTCCTTTTGCAATAACCATATTGCCCTTTGATATACGAAAGGACTGAGCATAGAAGACAACCTTGTAACCAAGGTCATCAAGTTGACCAACTGACATCAAACTGCGTGATAACTGAGGTACATGGCGTACATTATGCATAGTAAATTTTGAACCGTCAATGAACTGCACAACCACATCTCCAATCCCCACAACATCACACTGGTAAGAGTCACCAAGTCTCACGGTACCAAGAGACTTTGCTGCATAATTAGAGAACCATTCTCTATGTGGTGTCACATGGAAAGAAGCACCAGAATCTAGCAGCCAGGTGTGGGAAAGAGAATCAGCCATAAGTGCCTCAGATGGCACAGTACTATCAAGTGTCAACACATCAGCATCATCAGAAATAGCATTAATTTCTTCAATCTTCACAGTCGAAGTAGATGGTGCAGGTAACTGTTTAACATGCCCATCAACATTCTGTCCTTTACCTTTAGCATTCTTTAATGCATAACAGTCTTTCTTCATGTGTCCTTTCTTATGACAATAATGGCATTCAATATCCCTCTTCCTTGATTTACTTCTGCTCTTATTCCGTTGACCATTCTTTTCCTTGTTCTTGCTCCTGCCACGTTGTTGATTCTTTCCTTGGTAAGAATCACGAACATTATATGCATCTCCACTCTGAGTGCCAACCATAGATTTTCTACGAATCTCCTCACTCAAGAGTGCTCCACATATATCATCATAGACGAGTTTACCACCTGGTGCACTATTGCTAATAGCTGTGCAAAATGTATCCCATGATGATGGCAGGGTGCATAACAGCAATACTGCTTTCATTTCATTGTCCATATCCATTTTCTGAGCCTGTAATTGGGAGAATATGGCATCAAACTCATTTAGATGAGCAGCAACACTATCTGTGTCCTTCATACGAAGGTCATATAATTTTCTCATCAGATATACTTTATTTGATGCCGTTTATTTTTCATATGTATTGCATAACTTCTTCCAAAGCTCCTCTGCACTTTCACAGTCTAATACTGTAAAGTAAACATTATCTGCTAGGTGCAACCGAATGGTAGACCTGGCCATTTCATCTAACTCATCCCAATCATCTTCATCCATGTCAGCAGGCTTCTTTGAAATCCCGTTTACTGGCTTCCATTGCCTTCTTTGAATCAGCACATCTTTAATCTGATTCTTCCATAGAGCAAAGTTTGTGCCATCAAATTTTCGGATCTCAAAATGGTCTTTGCCCTACAAGTTATAGCTCCTCCTCGGAACGCTAGCACTAGACCCTGATCCACCAGATGTGCCTGAGACCTCTGATGCCATGATCGTAGAGAATTGAATAGAATGATAATGGAGCTAGAAGAGTCCAAACACCAACAAATAAGTGTATCAAGGAGTAAATTGACCACTATATAGTTGACTAAACCAGAAATCTGGAAAAATTTTGCTAGAGTATCCTCTGCAAAATTAGCATATGACCAGTGTCAAAGTATCATAAAACTGCAAGTATTGACATGTCTACCTGCATAGTGAATCACTGACTCCACTGCATATAATCAGTTACCCAATAGAAGCCAACTAGGCTTATCGAGCACCTATGAACAACTATCATACATCTCCTATGGCGAGGCTGGGTAAGTCTTCCACCTGCATCACCGAAGAGAGCCCGACATCTGGGTGTCTCCCAGTTAAGAAAACCTCACCACGACCCTCTTTATCAAACGTAAAAGGCTTTATGCAAAGAACGTAACCGCTATATCAATGCCCACATGGACGTACATAAGCGGTATCCACAGAAGCGTACATGGTGTGTATGTGCTCAATATATGCAGTAAAATGACACTGAAAGGCTGAATACACAGCCCAAAAACTAGCCAATAACACCTGCAAGTGTCTCTCAACTTTGATGTTTTAGGCTTTAAAAACCTGCATAAATTTGCAGCGACTGCTCCCACCAAAACTGAAAACCCCTCGAGAAACCTGTAGTTTTACGAGTGTGGCTGAAAATACAGCCCCAAAGGTTGATATTTATTGTCTGAGAAGTACAAGGAACACTCTTCTTGATATTCTTGGACCTGTGTGAAGAGAACTACGTGCGAAAGTACTCCAAAATGGCTCCAAAAACACCCCAAAATTGCTTCAGAAATAGGCTTTAAAAGCAAAAATGAAGCTTTGAGGGACCAAAACTTGTTCAAGGTAATGTCAACCTTAGTCTTTCCCCTTCTTCAAACACCACAAGAGTGTAGCTTAGTGGCAAGAGATTGCCACGGTTAAGCGAGCTCTGGGGGGAACAGTACTGGGATGGGTGACCTCCCGGGAAGTACCGGGAACCTCTATATTCCTTGATCGTTGAGGTCCTCCCTCGCGCGCAGCCAACGGCGCCAATGGTGACTTCAGTGACTCAGATGACAAGGTATGCCAAGGTCTATGCCTTGGTCGCCGCCTTAGTCGCCGGCCTTGGAGAAAGCCTGGGGGGGGTTCTCGCTTCGCTCGCACAAAAGGAACAAAGCTTTCTTTTGCCTCGAACTGCTCTGATACTAGTGAAGTATTTTAATGGCGATGCACCACACTGCACTCTCCTTCTCGAGAGCTCCACGACAATATGCTCGAAGTAGAAAACCGAGCTCCTGACACCACACACAGTACTCCGCACATAGGTTGTAGAATACGCAGAAAACGCAGTACACAGGGAGCACGAAGAGAGACTTCTTAGGTCTTACAAATGCGGTTGAACTTACAGTCTGTGACTGACTAGGCCACTATATGTTTTATTAAAGAACATATACAAAGAAGTGTCCGGTGGCCATTTGGCCTTTCACATGGGCACTAACGGTAACATAGCCAACATACAAAATACATCATTGCTTTCATCCATGGCCACTCACTAAATACCCTGATGCAGAAATTTAAACAAAACCATCCTATTGTGTTGTGATAAATTTGTAATAGACTTTGAGTCGCATGTACTAGTGAACCAAAACCTATAGATATGTTTGGTACAAAATGATGAAACTACTTGCACAAGCACTGCGATAGTGCATTTAGAGGTTGAAATGAGCTCATACCAAAATTGCAATGGCATATAATGAAGTTGTTTTGAACTCCTAATTGTCCTTATTATGCTCACAAATTTGTATGAAATTCTAAGACTTTGCTCAAAGGGGCGTGGATGAAAACCTAAATGAAGCAATCAGCTTCTCTGATACCAATTAATGGAGTTTGAGGCCTTTGAAAGCATGCGAGAGCACAAAGGAAGAAGAAAAAGCTTGGATCAAAATACAACATTGAATGAATTACCAAGTGAATGTACAAAGATAAGTAGCCCTTAAGGTCTATCAACATATATAGAAGACAAGTTAAATAACCTCCTAAAGAGGGGAAAAGTTCCTTGGTGGTCCTAAGTGTTTTCACAAACATCACTATGAAAATGTATCAATAGCAGATGAGAGGGTCATGGCAAAAACCTGCTCCAGTATGGCCTAAGATTCACTTGGATTCTTTAGTAGGCTTCCTAGCTTCCATAATTTGCAATTATACCAATATGATACCTTGGAACATGAATCTCCAATTTGTATCTTAACACAGATAACTAATTTTTCTTATTGGTCATATACGGAAAACCTTCTATTTATGGAAGAGGACACTTAGAGATTCACTCAAAGCACACAACATGCTAGAAAATGACCCAAAAAGGTTTTCAAAAATTCAAATGAAGTGATGAGAGAACTTTTACAAGTTATTTCAAGAATTTGGAAGGACTATACTGATAGCAATAAGTATAAGAAGTCAAGGGTGATCGTGAGTTTTCAAGAGGATGAAGATGCACAAATATAGTTACATACATTTGTTCATATCTTAGTGCACGCAAATCCAATGACCATGCAACTTTGTTTGTGTATAAGTCCTACCTTCATACTCCAATTACTAAACTAGACAATGAGACCATACATATGTTGCAATGACTCACAGAAGTTCATAGACTTAGAGAAATGTAGTGCAACAATCAACAATGAGGAATATAGATGATGAAACTTTATGTAAATTCTTAATCCACATAGCTTGCTAAGTTGCATTTGCCAAGCCTCTATATTCAGAATGTGTAGATGAAAGAGAGAGAGATAATCTTGGATCCTACAAATGAAAGATGTCAAGAGGTACTCCTTCTATCATCTTTTGATCTTGCCCAATCTACATAAGAGAATGGCCTGATTTCTATATTAGAGGTTTATGAGTAGAATAGGCCTTCATTCAATGTTCCTTTGAGACATTTGAGAATCCTTTTTGGCTTCCTAACAAGTTTTAATAATTTGACACATCTTCAATTAGCTCACCTTCATGATCACGTAACTTGGAGTTTGCTTCCGTCAGTGTACCTACAACCTTAGCATTCTCCATTTCGAACTCGGCTAACATATCTTTAATATAGTTCTTCTGAGTAAGATACATATCCTTCTTTGTATATACTACTTCTAATCCAAGGAAATAATTGAGTTGTTCTAAGTTACTAATCTTGAATTCCACCTTCATGTATAGCTTGACTCTTCTTATACCTTTAGCATCATTACTTGTGAGTATGATATCATCCACATATATAGAAATCTATATTACTTCCCCACGTGATATCTTAATGAGGAGAGAAGGATCTACTTTTCTCTCAACAAATCCTTTGTCCTACAAGTAGGTCACAAGCCTATGATCTCAAGCTTGTGAAGTTTGTTTTAGCCCATATAAGGCCTTCAGTAATAAGAAAACATGTTCAAGAAAATGCGACTCTTCAAACCCAGGGGTTAAGCCATGTATACCTCTTCTGAAATCCATCCATTGAAGAAATGCATTTATCATATCCATTTGATAGATCTTAAAATTTTTGGTAGCTGCAATACTCATGAGTAGTCTGATTGTTGGAATATTTTTCATAGGAGAGAAGGTCCCTTCATAATAATATCTTGTTTTTTAGCATACCCTTTAGCCATAAGCATAGCCTTCTGCCTATTAATAGTTCTATCAAAGGTTTTCTTTAGCTTATAGATGCATGTGAATCCAATGACCTTCATAATAGGTGTCTTGGGTAATAGTTCTTAAGTGTTGTTTTCCTTCAAGGATTCAATTGCTTCTTCCATTGCATGCTTGCATTATGGTTTCTTCTTGGCCTCCTTATAAGATGAGAACTCTTTAGAGTTCAGTTCTTGAGCTATATAGATACATTTATTAGTTACCAATGAGGTTTCATATCCATAATTTTCTTGCTTCTTCCTTTCCCTTGTTGATCTTCTAATGGTTTGTTTAGAGAACTTTGCAACATCCCTTAACTCTTAAACCTTGGATTTACCTTCAGAATTCCATGAGTTGATCTCCCTCCTAAGAGTTTTCTAATCATCTTTAGGAACACTTGAAACATCAAGTGTATGTCTAGTTCTTCTTGAGAGTGTTGGAAAATCCTCTTACAAATCATATGGCAACTTGATCTTCCTACCATCATCTTCAAACAAAGATTTTTTTTCATCAAACACTACATCTCGAATCACTATCAAACCTTTGATGCTAGGTTTATATAGCTTATAAGCCTTTTGGTTAAGGTCATAGTCTATAAAGACACATTTTTTTGCCTTATGATCAAGTTTACCTCTAATTTGGGATGGTATGTGGGCATATGCAATGCACCCAAGTATCATGCAATGATCCAAGTTTGATCTCCTTCAATTCCAAGGTTCATGGGGAGTTATACCATCCAATTACTTTGAGGGAAGCCTGTTTATGAGATAGGTGGTAGTGGAAATTGCCTCTACCCAAAGGTAATTTGGCATTTTCTTCTCATTCTGCATCAACCTTGCTAGTCCAAAATGGTCCTATTTCTCCTCTCTACAAATCCATTCTACTAAGGTGTGTATCTGGTGGCCATCTCTCCCTTGATTTTCCTATCTTGCAAGTACGGAATAAATATGTGGGAGAAGTACTCTCCCCCTCCATCAAACCTTAGTCGTTTCATGGTTTTAAGGGTTTGATTTTCCACAAGAAATATATACTTATTAAAACATCAGAACACTTCCACTTTATGCTTCATGAATTCTTCTTTCGCTCACTTCTCCTCTTGAATTTCTCCCAAAAAATCTTAAGAATACTTATTTATATATGGGGTTACCCGTGATTAAAAAGGCTTGGGAATACTAACTTCTCTAATGGTAGAGCTTCCTTAACTTCAAGAGGTTCTAGTAGATTGTTGGAAGGAAAATTAGACTTCAAAAACATATCAGTTGGAAGCAAGCTCTGCTAGGAGAAGTGATCGGATGCTCTGCGACTCTCAGGAACACCATTAGAGGGGAGATCCTATGGAAGATTTGGCGAGAAAGATGTGCTTACAACTTTGGCGACTCCCTTAAAGAGTGGTTGATTGAGAAGTCGTTGTTCCTCCTCGGTAAAGGAATCGCTAATTGCAAGAAATCCCCCCCCCCTTCAGACATCATCAACTGCTCCTTTTGATCAATAACAAGCTTTAACCCAAGTGGGCCTCGCATGAGGGTGATGAGAGGGTGATGAGGGTGACGAGAGGGTGATTAACCTTCTTTGTAATGCCACGTAAACTTTGTAAGTCCTTCCCAAGCTCTGTGGGACTTGGGGGGTCGTGTGGGCACTAGTCCCCTTCACTTGTACTTTTCCTTTTCTTTATTTAATACAAGTTCAGGTGAGTAGGCTAATGACGAACTTCCTTTTATTAAAAAAAACAGTATATAGGCTTGGCTTAATTGCACCAAAAGCTCCCCCTCAAGCCTAACATGCTTGGTCTTCATTTCTCCTTGATTTCCTGCAAACTAATCATCAATTTGAACATGTTCATCTTTGTTCCATCCAATGCTTTGGTAAGTACATATGCACATTTTAAATGAGTTGATACATAGCATAATTGAATATCCTTACTAAGCAATTTCTCACTTACATAATGATAGTGCATTTCAATGTGCTTAGTCCTTGCATGGTATATAGGATTAGCAGCCAAATGAAGTGAACTAGTGTTCTCTCCAAAGATAATTGGAGTGTAGGAATGTATCTCCAAATCTGCATATAGTTGCTTAAACCACATTCTGCCTTTGTGGAAGATAAGGCCACATTTGGTTGCTTCTTGGATGACCAAAATATGAGTTTTGAACCTGCAAAATATAGGTACCCTAAAGTGCTCCTCCTATCATTCTTGGAGCTAGCCCAATCTGCATCAAAATACATCTTAATATCTATGTCTGAAGTGAAGGGATAGAACAAACCCTCATTCATTGTACCCTTTAGATACTTAAGCACCCTCTTTGCAGCTTCCATATGAGGCTTCCTTGGTACATGCATAAATTGACTCAAGGTACTTACTACATAGGCAATGTCTACTCTTGTTAAAGTAGCATAATTAAGACTACCCACAAGTCTTTGAGAACTTGTAACATCTTCAACTAGTTCACCTTCATGTGAACTTAGCTTATGGTTGAGCTCCATAGGGATACGTACAACTTTAGTGTTCTCCATCTTAAACTTTACGAACATATCAAGTATATACTTCCGTTGTGTGATGAATATACCTGAATATGTATACACAAGTTCCAAGCCAATGAAGTGAGTTAATAACCCTAGATCACAGATTTTAAATTCCTTCATTAACTACGTTTTGACCTTCTTGATACCATCAGTATCATTCCCTGCAATAATGATATCATCTACATAGACACAATAAATGACTTCTGATTTGTTCTTCTTAACAAATAAAAAAGAGTCTGACTTGCTTGCTACAAAGCCTTGATCCTACAAATAGGTAACAAGCCTATGGTTCCAAGCTCGAGGAGCTTGCTTAAGACCATTTAGTGCCTTTCTAAGCTTGCATAAATAAGCTGCTTTTTCTTCATCTTCAAAACCTGGTGCTTGTCCCATATACACTTCTTCTTATATCTAACTATTTAAGAATGCATTCTTCACATCTAACTGATATAAATTCCAATTTTTAGAAGCACCAAGACTTACCAATAGCCTGATTTTTGGCATCTTTGCCACAGGTGAAAATGTTTCTTCATAGTCTACTCCATTTATTTGGGCAAATCCTTTTGCCACTAACCTTGCCTTGTACCTATTTATAGAACCATCATTGTTCTTTTTAATTTTGTATATCCACCTTGAACCAATTACCTTCATATCTGGCTTCTTGGGAACTAGATCCCAAGTGTGGTTTTCCTGCAATGCTTCCGCTTCTTCCTGCATGGCTTCTCTCCACTCTTTCTTCTTCCTAGCCTCTTCAAATGAAGAAGGCTCTTCTACCATAGGGTCTCTAGTGATTTACATAGAGTGTTTTGTGACTAAAGATTTATCATATCCATGCCTTATGGGCTTCTTACTTTCTCTTTATGACCTCCTTAAAGCTTGATTGGAAGAATCGAGTAAATCTTCTAATTGCTTGAATTTGAACTTGTCTCTCGACTTCCAAGCTTTGAACTCAATCTGCTCCTCATCCTCTGAGTCGATGTCTTCTGCTAAGCGTTGATCTTCTTGAGTGAGGGTTGGAAAATCATTTTCCAAATCATTTGGTAACTTAACTTTCCTGCAATCATCTTCAAACCATGAATTATTCCCATCAACTACTACATCCCTACTAACTATAAATGCCTTGATAGTGGGATTGTATATCCTATATCCCTTTTGATTGTGATCATACCTGATAAATATACATTTTTCAGCCTTAGGGTCAAGCTTCCCTCTAATTTGTGATGGAATGTGTGCATAGGGAATGCACCCAAATATTTTGCAATGATCCAATGAGGGCCTCTTGCCATTCCATGCTTCATATGGTGTCATACCATCCAGTGTTTGGGATGGAAGGCTATTGAACAAGTAGGTGGTTGTGGAAACAACCTCTACCCATAAATAATTAGGTATTTTTTGCTCATTTAACATAGACCTAGCTGCCTCAACAATTAAGGTGTTCCTTCGTCTATCACTCCAGTCAATTCAAGAGTATACCTAGTTGTTACTTCCCTCTTTATACTTTTGTCCTATAGAAATAGATCAAACTCATGTGAAAAGTACTCACCACATCCATCAGAGCTAATTCTCTTCAAGCTCCTTCCTGTTTGGTTTTAAACTAGTGTCAAATACTTCGCGAAACATGTAAATACCTCATCCTTATGCTTCATGAAAGAGAGGATTTTCCATCTACTGTAATCATCAATAAATGACACATAGTACCTTGAACCTGAGATGGATGGATCTTTGCTAGGACCCCACACATCAGTGTGTACAAGCTCCAAATAGTTTTCATGGATGTATCCTTTCTTGTTCAATGGTTGCTAACGAGCTTTGCCAAATTGGCAAGCTCCACATTTGTATATCATGTGCTACTTGGTCACATTGGGAATGCCAAGCACACTATGATCCATGCAAATTTGTTTCAGAGTTCTTTCTCCTATGTGCCCTAGCCTTTTGTGATATATTTCCAACTCAGATAAGGTTTGATCTCTATAACTCAATAGTGCTATGTTCCTAGTATCTTTAATTTCAAATGTAAGCAATCAACCTAACTTCTCATGTTTGGCAATCCTTTTGAAGCCTTGCTGGGAGTCTTCCACATATGCTCCATGCTTAGTGAACCTGACCTATAGACCTTTGTCTACAATCTGCCCAACACTAATATGGTTTATGGTTATAGTATGTACATATAGAACTTCTCAAAACGTTCATACTACCATCAAATGTTTTGACATTTCCAATTTGCTTGACTGAGTGTTTAATGTCATCACTTGCTGGTACTTCATGCTTTCCTTTGGGTTCTTCAAGATCAGATAATAGAGCTACCTTTCCTTCCACATGATTGGAACAACTTGAATTAATGTAGAAGAGATGCTCATCATTACCTTGCTTGGATGTCATGTTCATGATGAGTAGAGAGTCTTCTTGATCTTTAGTATAGTTTTTGAAGTGCCTTCTTCCTCTAAAGCCTCCTTGAAAACTGTTGTTATTGTAGCCTTGATTGTAGTTATGATTGTAGTTGCCTCCACCATTATTCTTCCTGCCTCTTGATTGTCCATAGCTTCCTCTATGGAAGCCTCTTCCCCTTTGGTTCCTTGTATTTTTGTAGCATTCTTCATTAGTGTGGTTGTTGAGACCACAAATGTTTCATGGTGAATTATTGTAGGGTCTCCCCTGCCTTGCTTTCCTCCTCTACCTCTTCCTCTAGCACCTCTTCCTCTTCCTGCATAATTAGCGTGAGAGGTACTAGCCTCTTCTTCCTATAACATGCTTTTACCTGTATCCTTAGCTTTATTCTTATCTGTATAAAGCGCTGACGATTGGTTACCTCTTTAGTTGTCACCATTTCTCTTGAGCTTTGTCTCATGAATGAAGAGTTGCCCCATCAAGGTGTTAAGATTAGGTATTTGCATATCCATGTAGAGGTCTATTGTTGTCGTGAAGGATTCCCACTTCTCATCAGCCTTAATTCCATTGATGATCTGCCTCACTAAATGCTCTTCATCTATCTCTTTGCCAATGCTTGCAAGCTGATCAGCTACATCTTTGATTTTGGTTACATAATCAGCCACTCCTTGCTTTGGTTGTTTCTTTAGGGTTGTGAATTCCATCCACAACTAATTCTTCCTAGCTCCTGTGTTTGAGGAGAAATATGATGAAAGCACTTCCCAAGTCTCTTGGGAGGTCATGCAATTCCTAACATGTGGTAACAAGAAATCAGAGATTGTGTTTAGTAGATGTGACCTGGCAAGACCATCCTTTGCACACCATGTGGTCAACCTTTCTTGCTCTTCCCTTGTTGGTTGATGCTTGCTCCTGAAAATTGGCATGTCTTGATCTCCTAAGATGTATCCATGTAAGGTTCTCCCTTGAAGGTATGCTTGCATCCTAAGTGACCATGCTGAGTAGTTTTTCCTATCCAATTTTCCAATCAAGGATGGAAATCCATCTCCCATCTTGATTGTGCTTGCTCCGATACCACTATAGGAGGAGTTGGTGGATAGTCACAAGAGATGAATTGGTGTAGCTAAAACCTGCTTCACACCTGCTACAAGTGATGGCTGGAGAGTGTTGTGGGCCTCTTTAGTTAGCTAATAAGCATAATTAATCACATATGTTGCTTGGAAGATGATTGACTAATGGTAGGATCAAAATTGATAGGTAGGAATATAATCTAAGGTCCAAAAACCTGCTATTTTGGTTGATACACCTATTCAGTGTTTTAAACCATCCTCTAAGTACAGTAGCAATTGAGTAAATTCCTTTTGGGGACCTCTAATTTGCTTAATGAGCTACCAATCATGAGTGATACCATAAAAAATGATGAGCTATATGGAGAGAAATGTGTTTAGAAAATCAACCAAGCATCCCAACATTTATGGGCCTTGATAGTTAACAGACCAGTAAGCAAAGATGGATTAATATCTAATGATTGGGAGAGGCATTAATAATGAAACATTGTAGGATTACAATGGACAGTATGTTGTATCTATCATGCTTTAAATCAAAGGAAATGATAAACTATAGATAAAGAACAAGGTGTGACAAGATCACTCTTCTCATGGAGTTATGATAGAGAAATGAGAATAAGAGGTAACGATCATGTATGTATTAAATCATGTAAAAGTACAATGTCATTGGAAATCAACCATTGCTTAATGAGTGAGAAGTGAGTGAGCGATGATGTGATCTCCTCTTCTGAATGAAAGTACATCAAAATGATCTCTGAATCTCGAGATAGACATGGGCCTTTCATATCCTCTTTTCGTAGTTATTGTTGGAGCCAAAGGATTTGAATTCAAATTCAAATCTCTACCTAAAAGTGAATGCTAAAGTATAGGACTGACTTTCTCTTGAGTCAACTACCAAATGATACGAGATTATGTTCTTCCTAACTCCTCGTGGATATATTTCACTTTCACAAAAGTAAATGTTAAGTAGAATTACAAGAGGTCGAACATATGAAGCCTTCCAAAGGTTATGCCATTAAGTTAAGCATAAGTGAAATGGTCAAGTATGTAGGCTTGGGCTTAAGTGCACCAACAGATACAATGTCAAGAGATGGAATGGGTGGAGGGGTTTAGAGTGAAGGAGGTTAAGCTGAAAGCTCCATTAATTTTTCTTGGATTTCCTTAATACTTCCCTCTAGCTCCACAAGTCTTTTCGCCTATTGAATCTCAGATCTATCCAAAGTATCCTTCCAAGTTCCAGTTCTCTTCTTATTCAATCCACTGGATTTTCTGCCTTCTTTTCTCTCTATGCCTAGATATTTAGGTTTCTTTTGATCATGTGCTTGGGTAATCCTCTGAATTGGAGAAAATCTTTTGGGTTCTCTTGTGTTCTAATCACTACCCGACGACATTCTCTTGATTGATATTTTTGGATTTTTATGATAGAAAAATCAATCATCATTCGCATTGTTTAAAGTTACTAGATCATTCAAATAGATATATGATTTGCGTTTCCCACTAAGTAATTCATCTAGAAATAGGGACACACTGCTTGAGTAGGTAACTTTGGAATAGGACACACAGTCTAGATAGTACTTACATCTTCTTCCTACTAACCACATAGTTTTTGAGGGGTCTATTTGAAACTATGAATCAAGGATGAGATATTATACAAAATCTTGATCTTAGAGAACTCTATAATGAATGCTTATAGTAATAGTGTGATCTCAGGTAAGTTTCCTCAATTTAGTGACTAGAACAATGCAAGGGCGATTCCTTTTAGAGTTAATCTAAAGACCTCAATTTGAATGAACAAGTCCTAAGGATTTTCTACTCATAGATCATGTTTGAACTCTACCACATGATCAATATAGATCTCTTGTGCCATCAAAGTAATTTTTAATGGCCGTTAATACCTAACATAGCCTCAAAGTCGTCAAATGTTCTCACAGCTTAGGCAATGGGAAATGCTCTAAATGTCTATGTGTCCTATTGCTTCTCTCTATCTCTCTTTTTAGTTTATTGTTTCCTTGTTCTTATCTTCTTGCACATAATTAGGAAAAATTCTAACTCTAGGTGGGTCTCTGGATTTCTTCTTATGGGTTGCTTTACGGTTTGAAGGTCCAATGCCCATGGATGCTATGGGCCTATGTGAAGTGGTTTTCTTACATAGTGGAAATATCTTCGTCCCTTTTGGGGTATGTGTGGGTCAACTAAGTCCAGTAACTTGGTACAATTGATCCCAATTGTAGTCTAGGTAGAAACGTTTTTCTATTACATCATATTCCTTATAGTCGTTCACCAATAAATCCTCCTTAAAAAAAGGCATGGGTGATACAAAGTTCCAAAAGGCATCTTCATTGGATCTATTAAACAATAACTCGATACCTTGATTTTCTTTTGGGTGCATCGAAGTAGATATAATCCACGATAGCACATAATTTTGATGAGTTGTTCTACAAGTCACATTCTAGGGTCTTCCTCTTCTTTTTCTTTTAACTTCATCTCTAGGGTGATTATTCCAAAGTTGCTAGTTCTCTTAGGGTAACTAGTGACCACATACATCATGCCTTGTCTTTCTATGTAAGATTCATCTTCAAATTTTACTAGTAGGTTATCAATCCCATATGGGTAATCATGGATTAAAAATTTCACTATTGACCTTCTTAATACATTCTCATAGATCGGTGCACCTAGAGGTTTGGTTTTGATGTACTCTAAATAAGTCTTATAGGCTCCTTTTATGTATCTATGTACACTAGCATCAAACTAGTTCTTTGTCTATCCATTCTATAAGAACTATATGATTTGCTTGTCTTTGAGTCCAAGATTGAGGAATCTGAACCTAACTGCTTAGATCAAGGCATGGAAGTGTAGTTGAAACTAGTCCCAAATGATCTTACGTTTTGTTGATCCATTTTTTGTGAGGTGCTTTCCTAATCATGAGTTCATGAATGATTCACTTTACCCCTTTACATCGTGTTGATTTTCATGCCAGTGCTTCTTTTTAATGTCGCTTGAATTCTATTTTAATCTCTCTAATGGTTCTTGTCTTTTCAAAAAGTCTTAGTAAATTAGTCGATCATTTTGGAATTTTCATTGTATTGCAGTTGTCATTCGTTTCTTATGTTTTCATAGCTTCATTATCAATATTAATACTTGGGTTCCTTAGAGTTTCTTATGATTTGAGATTCCTATTGGGGCCATAAATTATAGTGTTAACACTCTACGCTTAGCCTAGCCTAGAAGTGGTAAAGAGAGTCTAGGTGGCTCCAAGCTGGTACTAGAAGCCTCAGAGGAATCATCCCAACCCTTTGCATGTGTAATGGAAGCTCCTAAATTCACCAAATTTTCACGACCTCATGTAATCAAGAGCTCATGACCTCCTAGACAGGTTCATGGCTTATCAAAGTTCCCGAAGATCCTAAAATCAACAAGAATCAACTAAAAGTTGGAAATTTTACACCAGACTAAATAACTCCATGATCTGGACTATTGTGATAGTCCACTATGCGTGATAGTCAGGTATGTTGTGATGGTCCAGGATTTTCGTGATGGTGATGCACTATCATGATGGGCATGTCATTGGTGGGTCGGTTTGTCATGATAAGGGACCATTGTGATGAACTGGTCTATCAGAATAGAGTGCCTCGAGCGTGATAAGTAACCGTATCATACATGGGGGTTTGTTATGATAAAGGGTGATCATCCCGATGTAATGGTATATCCCAATGCTACATTGTGCAATAGAGGGGTCTCTTTTGTAATGGAGTGACCTGTCATGGTGTCTGGCTATCAAGATGACTGGTCTATCATGATGGAGTCAAGGCATGAGAAGGTTAACGGAGGTGGTGAGAGTGCATATGGGTTGACTAAAAGCTGAAAAATGGAGAAAATTTGAAAAAACTACTTACCAAATGTTTCCAACATCTCTTATGAATCTACTCTTATAATCATATGCTTGTCCCTCGAGTATTCCACTAAGAACGTTGCCAACAAGGTGCTGTAGAGCTCGATATAGAAAAATGGTGAGCACCAGCATCAAGTGAGAACCCCTATCTTAAGTTATCAATCACAAGAGATGAGGGAATGATATGATGATCGCGAGAAAAATGATGTGTGAAAATGTGTGAACAAGAAGGAAAGTGATATATGCATGCCTACACATGCACACACACAAAGCATGAAGAGCAAAGATGAGTGGAACAATGAAGAATTATACTAGAGATCGTTTCAAATACAAAAAGAGTTCATTTCTTTCCTTCCTAAGAGTAGCCCACCTCTCAAAATGAGATTTCAAGCTCTATTTATATTGTTTTTACCAGCTTTGGCTGGTTTCACATCTAGTGATTAACATAGCTTAAAAAAACATGTCCTAAGGCTGATTTTAGGGCTCAAACAATCTCTAAAAGTTATGGAAATTTGTACACATGTTCTAGTTGAGCTACACAAGCTTGAGGTCTCAATGGCTTGGAAAAAACGGAGTTAGGATATAAGAAAATGGTTTTTAGGTAAAACAATTAGTTATAATAATCACTATTTTGAAATTACATGTCATAAAAAAAAAACGTGACGGTGCCCTTTTCTTACATGCTCCCTTTTCTTCTATGTCTGCTTTTTCTTGGTCCAATGTCACCTATGAGAACATCCATCTATGGATAACATCTATTAAAGAATGCTTTTTGTGGCTCAATCCAGATTTATATAATGGAACGAACAAACAAGTGGCGGAATTTCAAGTCTAAAAAAGCTGATTGTAGTTTTAGAAGGATCTATTCCATCGTTTTTCATCATCTAATGGTTCCATGAGTTGCCAGTTGATTCCATCACGTTGAGGTCTCTAGTCATGACTTTTGGAGGTGGAACGATCCATCAATGTCTACTATGTAGAAGTGACCATGACCATCATCCTATTATGAAGAAACATCCCACAGTGATCCAAGTATGGAAAGCAGAAACCTTGTTTATTATCTTGCGCAACCTATCATAACTTATTAAACACAAATGAATTCTCGGTTTTAGTCTCTTATAATTGATCAGATAGTTCAAATTAATATTTTTTAGGGATCTAATCACTTAGACTATGAATGGAACTCTGACTTTCAAGCATATCTTCTTTTATCATGGAGTATTCATCGCTGGAGCTTTATTCGTCTAACTCATGAGCCCTAGGTATTCCATTGCATTAACGTCCTTCTCAACGGTGGCAGTCTTATTTTCCTTTACTTGTAAACACTTTTTTGTAAATTTTATAACTCTTCCTTGCTTTAATTCTCCTCATGTAACTAATTATCAGTTTATTATTTGCAATCGTTGTGGTAAGTAGTTTCATGGGGTTCTACAAAAAAGAGGGTCTTTTGTCGCAGTATTCAACAATGTTAGTCATGGGGCTAAGGGTTGGGTCACTAACACTGTCAACTGTGAAATCATGTCATGTTGAACTTATGTCTTGTCTCTTTGTTGTTGATAATTATTCCTTGGGGTCCTTGACATATGGCCTTGGATAGCATACTGGAAACTTAACATTTTGTCTCATATTGTTGTATTATTCGGTGATGAACTTAACATCCACCTATGTGTATCCCCCAAATGCATAAAAGAACGTGTTCACTTATTTTTCTACCACTATTTTAATCCCTCATATTGTTGTATTATTCGGTAATGAACTTAGACCAGGGGCTCCTTCACCAAGTCCAATCTATCGGAATCTCATCATCTTGTAGGATTTCTATAAACACAGATTTTTCCCTTAGGTCTATCTTAGTGATGGTAGCATTTTGTTGTGTACCCTTGGACCACTTAGTTTCACTTTCTTTTTTCCACACTTTTTTTGGACCACTTAGTTTCACTTTCTTTTTTCCACACTTTTCTAGTTTTCTCACAAATATTTGGTATTCTCTCCTTGAAATTTTGGTCTGTATGGGTGTGTAGTTGACCTTTACTGTTGGAGTTTGAGGTCTGCGGAGGCACATGAACAACACAAGGAAGAAGAAGAAGCTTGAAGCACAATGCACAATATTGAATGTATTGAAAAGGGAGTTTAGGTGGCTCCAACTTGGCACTAAAAGCCTCAGAGGAATCATCCCAACCCTTTGCATGTGTAATGGAAGCTTCCAAATTCACCAAATTTTCACGATCTCACATAATGAAGAGCTCATGACCCTTAGAGAGGTTCATTGCTTATCAGAGTTCCCAAAGATCCTAAAATCAACAAGAATCAACTAAAAGTTGGAAATTTTACACCAAAATACATAACTATTTATTTGTCTCCATGATCTGAACTATTGGGATAGTCCACTATGCATGATAGTGTCGTATGTTGTGATGGTCCAGGATTTTCGTGATGAAGTGTTCAATCATGATGGTGATGCACTATCATCATGGGCATGTCATCGGTGGGTTGGTTTGTCATGATAAGGGTTGACCATTGTGATGAACTGGTTTATCAGAATAGAGTGCCTTGAGCATGATAAGTTAACCTATCATACATGGGGGTTTGTTATGATAAAGAGTGATCATCCCGATGGAATGGTATATCCCAATACTACATTGTGCAATAGAGGGGTCTCTTTTGTAATGGAATGACCTATCATGGTGTCACGCTATCAAGATGACTGGTCTATCATGATGGTCTAGTGCTATCATGATGGAGTCAAAGCATCACAATCGTCTAAAAGTAATGGCCTTTTGGAATTGCTTGTAGCACTATGTTTGTGCTAGTATGCAAGGAAAAATCATTTGTGGATAGAGTTTACTACTCAAAAGAAGCAACCTAAGTAGAATGATTCAGAGTATGTGACCAAGGTGAAGGATGTAGCTGATCAGTTGGCAAGCATGGGAGAGGAAATTGAAGAAGAGAAAATAGTGAGATAGATAATCAATGGCATCGAGGCAAATGATAAGTGGGAATCCTTCAAAACTGCAATGGATCTTTATATGGATATGCAAATCCCTAATCTAATCACTCACATGGGGCAACTCTTTACCCATGAGGCCAAGCTCAACTAAAATGGTGAACCATCAAGAGGTAACAATTCTTCTGCGCTCTATACAGATAAAGGAAATTTTAAGGATAAAGGAAAAAGTAAAAAGTTTTAAGATGAAGGTGTTACTTCTCAAGCTAACTATGCAAGGAGAGGTAGGAATTCAAGAGGAAGGGGAAGAGGAGGTAAGCAAGGTAGGGGGAGACCTTTCAACTCTCCCCCATGCAATATATGTGGACTTTCTAATCACAAAACAAATGAGTGATTTAGGAACTTCAAGAACCAGAGAGGAAGAGGATTCCAAAGAGGTGGCTACTCACAATCAAGAGGAAGATTCAATCATTATCAGGGCTACAACCATGGCTACAACAACAATTATCAAGGAGGATACAAATCAAGAAAAGACTTCAACAACTATACAGAGGATCAAGAGAATTCTCTTCTCATTATGAACATGACTTCAAAACAAGGTATGAATGATGAGCACCTCTTCTATATTGACTCAGGTTGTTCAAACCATGTAGCAGGCAATATAGCTCTCCTTTTTGATCTAGAAGAACGCCAAGGGAAAGCACCAAGTGCAGAAAGGTGATGAATCATGTTATATCTCTGAATCCACATTTAAACAAGCATTTATAGGAATAAATCATAAGTGTCATAGTCCTTCTGTTCATGAAACTTGCTTGAAATAAGTAACTTATCCTGCCTAATAGCATATACCAAAACTTTTTCATCAGTTAATAGAATTATATGACTCCTACTTTTATTTCCTATGGTCTGACTCTCCATTCATTTCTTTTCTTTTTCATATCATTTTTTTCTTACTTTATTACTTCATCCCATCTCAGCTCTTTATTTATTTTTTTAAACAAATCGGCGTATACTGAAATTGGGTGCGACTCCTAGATTTGTCCACTCGGCCAAGTTTATTCCACTTCTCTACCAACCCGGCATAGCATACGACAAAACTATGTCAGCCCTACATGAAATCCACGTCACCTCATGGCTCTAGCCACCCGACCAAAGTGACTCCACCCGCCTACCGACCCATGTAGGTGCATGACAACATAAAGCTTAGGCCTATGATGAAACTAGCGTCAGCTCGTGGCCTTGATCACCTGACCAAGGTTGTTCCACCCACCTTCTAGCCCAACATAGTGCACCAACTTTTGAAGAGGGAGAAAAATAATAAACTCCCATTCATATCGTATTTGTTTTTGATGAGGGAGAAAAATAATAAACTCCCATTCATATCATATTTGTTTTTTATGAGGGAGAAAAATTATAAACTCCCATTCATATCATATTTGTTTTTAATGAGGGAGAAAAATAATAAAGTCCCATTCATATCATATTTGTTTTTGATGAGGGAGAAAAATAATAAACTCCCATTCATATCATATTTGTTTTTGATGAGGGAGAGAAATAATAAACTCCTATTCATATCATATTTTTCTTTCATGAGGGAGAAAATTAATAAACTCCCATTCATATCATATTTGTTTTTGATGAGGGAGGAAAATAATAAACTCCCATTCATATCATATTTATTTTTGATGAGGGAGAAAAATAATAAACTCCCATTCATATCATATTTGTTTTTGATGAGGGAGAAAAATAATAAACTCCCATTCATATCATATTTGTTTTTGATGAGGGAGAAAAATAATAAACTCCCATTCATATCTGTTGAGCCCATAAAATTCATATTGGTCAAAGTCAACAATGATCAAGGTCAACCACAATCAAATTCCAAAGGTCAAAGGAAAACTAGTCAAAGTCAAACTAGTCAAAGTCAATTGGTGCAAAGTCAAAGTGCTAAGGTGCAAGTGTCAAAGTGCATTGGTAGTGCACAGTTAATTGTCCACAAAGGGTAAATTGGAGAAAGTGGGTTGCAGGTTGTAGAGGTATTTTCTCTAATTTCCCTAAGGTTTAAAGTGTTTTTTAAAGTGTTTTGGAAGGTTCAGGTGAACTCCCTCTTATGTGCAAAAGTGAAGACTTAAAAGGAAATGTGAAGGTATGTGAAGCGGCAGCATACACACAGGTGAAAGTATGGCCCCCCCATTAAAATTTTTGGTTTTAGTCTAAAGTCACTACAGGATAAAACAGTGAGTCGTTGCCTGCTACTTGTGAAGACAATCTTGGGACATCAAAGTGAGCACCAAGATACTATTGCAGTTAGTAGCGTACGTGATCGACTCACTCAAATCAAGGCAAGGACTATTCTTTGACCAATTCTAGAGTAAGCAAGAAAAGCATAGTCTAAGCAAAGCAAGAGAGAGAAGTGCAGGAGTCACCAACGTGCGACGTAGAGAAGTGGAGTTGAAGGAGTGCATGGAGAGTGACTAAGGGATTGTGTAGAGAGTGCTAAGCTAGTCCCCCAAGGATCTCAAGGTCTCCTTGCAGTGTGCGCGTGCCGATAAAAGTTATTCATTCCTCCCCCTTAGTGGAAGCTTGGTGCAAGGTGTGCACAAGGATAAGCTTGAAGTAGGTGGAGGTCTGGTGCAGAGGAGGCCGGCGGCAAGAAGACTTTGGGGTATTTGGTATTTGTAATTGAGCACTCTGTGGGATTGTGCACAAAAGTATTGGCTTGTATTGTGCTCCAAACATTGTAATTGTCTTACTGTAATCAATCGGGAGAGGCTTCCAAGGTGTATTTCCTCTTCTGGTCTTTTCCTTTTCTCCTACAAACCCTCAAAATCCTTCTTGTTTAAGAATCCCCCAACAAAATTTGGCATGCATGGTGGGACCTCCAAGGAGATTTGAGCGTAGGAGAAGATATATTGCAGTTGGAGAAGCAATATTCAAGTGTCAACAGTACCACTTCAGTGGACTAAGAGGTACATATGCTATCAATTATCTCATATTAAGAGGACTATGAACAGCCCATGACTGCAACCCAGTCCCAAACATTGAGGGTCACCTGCAAGCAAACAAGAAGGAAGGCTGTTAGAAGGTCCTCTAGTCCACTTTCATCAACTTCATCAGTAAAGAGCATGGCGGGACAGGTAGACTTGGAAACCTTACTCTCAAGATTAAATATAAAGTTTCCTTCTTTCAAAGGCGTAGCTGAGGAGGATCCAGATGAACACATTAGAAGGTTTTTGGCACTATGTAAGACTAGAGGCTTAATGGGTAGGGAGGATGCCTTTTTTATTCTCTTCCGTGCCACATTAAAAGGATTAGCAGATAAGTGGTTCAACCAGTTTGCTGAAAACCATTTTACCACTTGGGATTTGATGAAAGATGCATTTAGAAACCAATTCTAGCATGGAAACACTACGGAGATCATCATAGAAGAACTTAAAAATTTGAGATTGGGTCCAGGAGAAAAGTTCCCAAAGTTTGTGACTAGGGCCAAAGCACTAATGGCTAAATTGCCAGATCCACCACATGATTTTTTTGTTACGAAATGGTTAGCTAAGCCCCTACCAGTGGCCACCCAATGCAAAATAAAGGAATTAGTGTTACCCACAGCCTCCATAGAGGAGTTCATCAACATAGCTACACGCTTGGAGCAGATAAGGCACCAATATGGAGAAACTTCTTCCCAACCAACATATGGTACAGAAATGGAGGATCCAGTGATCCAGCTAAGGAAGGAGCTGGAGGGCTTAAAAAGAATTAAGCCGTACAAAGAGGAGGAGAATGTCGTTGCTCAGTTGAGAAGGGAGATTGAAGCACTAAAGCTCCAAAAGGAGGAGGAGGCCCAAGTAGAGGAATTCGCTCAGCTGCGACAGGAGCTGCAGGAACTCAAAGGGAATGGCATCAAGAGTGGGCGTTGGTGTTCCATGTGCAGCAAGCAAGGTCACATAGTAAGTGAATGTACTCTATTAAGTGTGACTTGCCAATTATGCAGGAAGGTTGGTCATGAGGCCCATGAATGCCAATCAAGGGGAATGCCTACAACGACATACTGGACACAAGGAGGACCCCCACCACCAACAAATGTCATGGCTGCTGCACCGAATCAAGGTAACACTTATATACCAGAAAATGCCCCTCCTTGCAGAAACTGCCCAGAGGCCAGAGACCACTATACAAATTGTTGTCCTAAGAGTCAAGCCTCTTCATCCGGGCCCCACATTCAAATGATTTCTATGCAGGAAGAAGAAATCGTAGGTCAAGTTAAGGTGCCATCACCATCTACCAAGATGGTGCAATTAGAGGAAATTGAATCTTTTACAGTGCAGACAAGAAGCAAGGGGAAGGCTCCAGTGGACATGGGTCAAGAATCAGTGATTAATGGATTAAACAAAGACAAAGGTGTGTCTGAGTACAAAGCCACCACATGTGTAGACACAAGGCAAAAAGAAAATTTCATAGGTACCAGTGATGCTATTGGACATGCATTCAACAGGGCACATGAGGAGTTTGATAAGTCAAATGGGGCCCAGGCTCTTAAGGAATCAGAAGCCTCCAGACTACTCAAGTCCATGAAAAAGGAGGTTAGTATTTTTTATTTAATAAAGATGGATGGGAAATTCAGGTCAGAACTCTTGCAGATAATTGATGAAATGTCCACAACAAGTTTAGTGGCAAAGGCTGCTATTATGCATAAAGATAAAAGTGTAGGGGAAGCACCCCTCACAGATTACAAGAGCCCTCGGCTAACAATCTCTATTAAAGGTCATGAGTTTCAAGGAGTTATTGTGGATGGTGGTTCTGGCATTAACTTGATGCCTGAATATACCATGAAAAAGATTGGACTATACCCTTCATGACCTACCAAATTCACTGTAATAATGGCAGACCAAAGCATAGTAAGGCCTATGGGAGTGGTCCCTGGAGTTCCAGTCAAAATACAAGGTACCATCTTCAACTTGGACTTTGTCGTTTTAAGGCTGCCACAGGTAGAAGGAAGTTTCCCCCTGTTAATTGGGAGACCTTGATTAAGGCATGCCAATGTGCTGCATGACTGGGGCAAGGACACAATGTGGGTAAAGCAGGAGGGAAAAGAGTTGAAGCAGATAATTTTAGAAGAAGGACCAGACAATCAAAGAAATACTAGCATGATGCAGACAATTGGGATTTGTATGGAAGAAGAAGTGGTGGACAACCCAGAAGCAGATCTATTTGAAGGAGCAAATTTATATGAAGATGAAAATATGTTGGCTTGGCTCCATGCAAAAGACCCATCTTCTTGCTATGGAATTTTTCCAAACTCAAGTAGAGAAGAAGCATATGAAGAAAAAGAGGAAATCACTCAGGTTGAAATAGTCTGAGTCAAAGGCCATAGCAAAGAGAAGAAAAGCAAAGCCCTTACATGCAGTAGTGATGATGCTACTCCAATTCATATGTCAATGGCCATTTTTTTATGGATACTGGTATGGCTATCATCTGTTATGTCAATTCTTATGATAGCAAGTGCAGGGCTTTACAAGAATGTGGAAGGTGTACCTGCCAGTCTTTGGAATCAGAGGGTTCCATTGGATGAAGAAGCCGGAATAGCAAAAATAAAATTTTGCAGATTAAGTCATAATGTGGCTGAAACAAAGGTACAAATGATGCAGTATGAAGGAGATAATATTTTTCTGAAGGATTCAGGATACCCCTATCAGATCATCAGTGTGCCCAACAAGAAGCTAAAACAAATGAAATGCAATACAATTGGAGATTATGGAGGAGTTTCTCGGGGTCAACATATAAAGATCATGGCTAAAGGCCTATCATCAAGCCAACTCAAGAATTATGGATCACCTGGAACCTGCAAAATTTATCCACGTTGTACATAGTCTTTTCTCGTCATTTTTTACTTAAGTTTTAGTAGTTTTATTTATCCCTTTCATGCTTGTTTCTTGAGTTTTTAGCAAATTTAGCAGCCATTTCATCAACTTTGCAAAGGTACAATTTTTGGAATTTTTTCAGAATTTTTCAAGCATTTTTTTAGTATTTTTCTAGCATTTTTCTCCTTTTTCATGTGTCGTTTTCTTGCCAAATTTGAGGAATAAAGGAAGCTCTTTGTGGTTTTGAGTGAAGAAACTGGCCTAAACCTGTAGGAAAATTTTTTAGAATTTTTTGAAGATTTTTTGGATTTTTTTTGCCATTTTTTGGGATTTTTTATGTATTTTTCTTTAGTTTTTTGCATAATTTATTATTTAAAAAAAAAAAAAGCCCCCCCCTAGGCATTTTGTTTTTTCCCAAATTAAAAAAAAAAAAATCCCCCCCTTCCCCCCCCCCCCCCTCCCCCCCCCCAAACCCCCACCGACCAACCTCTACCCCCCCACCCCCCACCGACCAACCACCCCCCCCCCCCATCGACCAACCCCGCCTCCCCTCCCCCCCCCAACTCCCACCAACCAACCTCCCCCCCCACCCCCCACCGACCAACCACCCCCCCACCGACCAAACCCCTCCCTCCCCGCCCCCCCCTCCCTCCTCCCCAACCCCCACCGACCAACCTCCCCCCGCACCCCCCACCGACCAACCACCCCCCACCGACCAACCCCCCCCCCCCCCCCCCCCGTTCTGATACACCCCCTCCCCCCCTACCAACCCCCCCCCCCCCAACAACCCCCACCGAACAACCTCCCCCCCACCCCCCACCCACCAACCACCCCCCCCCCTCCCCCCCAACCCCCACCGACCAACCTCCCCCCCCCCCCACCCCCCACCGACCAACCACCCCCCCCCCCCACCGACCAACCCCTCCCCCCCCCTACCAACCCCCCCCCTCTCCCCCCCCACCGACCAATCCCCCCCCCTCGTTCTAACACACACCTTGTTTTTTATTTTATTTTGTTTATTTTATTATTTTATTATTTTATTATTTTTATTTTTTATTTCGTTTATTTTATTTTATTTATTTTATTATTTATTTTCTTTATTTTATTATTATTCTTTTTCTTCTTTTTATTTTTTTCTGTATGGGCATTCGAAAAAAAAAATTATTATTTTTTTTATTTTTATGGCTCAAAGCTTTTGGCTTGGGATCGTGCCTCGGTTGGCTGTTTTTCACAAAAGTGGAGTCATTTTCATGTTTTTTGGCACCTCTGGACTTAGTTTTTGGCTTTATTTTTCCAAATTCCAACGTTTTCTCTGACTTTTGGTCAAAACCCACTTGTTTTGAGCACATTTATCACATGTTTTTATTTCCCCACATTGTCTACATGGTTATTCTCACCTTGTCTTACCTTATGTTTAATAATATCCCCCATGCACCCTCTCTAGCTCTATTGTTTGATCATTTTCACCCCCTCTAGACCCCATCATCATACCCCCATGCCCTCCCTTTACCAATCTGCCCAGCCACATCCTTAACCCTCCCTATCCCTTCAATCCCCGCCCCTCAGCCCTCCCCTCCACCTCCTTACTACCCTCCCATTGCAACCCTTTGCTTTTCCATGGCAAAATCCAATTTTTGGTTCTTCTCTAGTGCTTGTTCTATCCTGCTTTTGGTGGAATTGGTTGCTGCTCAATTGTCCTCTTCAAGTTTTTGTAGCTCTATTCTCATGCTGTCCTATATGCTCAGAGTTTTGGCTATAGCTCTCCGGGACGGAGAGCACATTAGGTGGTGGGCAATTATTGAGCCCATAAAAGTCATATTGGTCAAAGTCAACAATGGTCAAGGTCAACCACAGTCAAAGTCAAAAGGTCAAAGTCAAACTAGTCAAATTCAACAAGATCAAATTCAACTGGTGCAAAGTCAAAGTGCTAAGGTGCAGGTGTCAAAGTGCACAGGTAGTGCACAATTAATTGTCCACAAAGGGTAAATTGGAGAAAGTGGGTTGCAGGTTGCAGAGGTATTTTCTCTAATTTCCCTAAGGTTCAAAGTGTTTTGGAAGGTTCAGGTGAACCCCCTCTTATGTGCAAAAGTGAAGACTTAAAAGCAAATGTGAAGGTATGTGAAGCGGCAGAGTACGCACAGGTGAAAGTATGGCCCCCCCATTAAAATTTTTGGTTTTAGTCTAAAGTCACTACAGGACAAAACAGTGAGTCGTTGGCTGCCCCCTCTTATGTGCAAAAGTGAAGACTTAAAAGCAAATGTGAAGGTATGTGAAGCGGCAGAGTACGCACAGGTGAAAGTATGGCCCCCCCATTAAAATTTTTGGTTTTAGTCTAAAGTCACTACAGGACAAAACAGTGAGTCGTTGGCTGCCACTTGTGAAGAAAAACTTGGGACATCAAAGTGAGCACCAAGATACTATTGGAGTTAGGAGCGTACATGATCGAAACACTCAAATCAAGGCTGTTGGTGTAAATCACAAGCCTACACATTTGGCTTGGAAGATATCATGAAGACTCTACATACATGAAGAATCATAAGAACATATGCTAGTGGTTAATTACCACTTTATCTCATTGTAAAAGTCAAATTGACTTAGAATCTTTTGTAATCACCTACCTAAGTGATTCGTGGAAAAGTAACTCACTTGATTGAGAGAATATCTCCAAGCATTTAGGAGCTTGATCATAGGGAGCCAAAAGTTTGAATTTGAATTCAAATTTTTAGTCATTTACTATAAAAATGGATATAAATTGGACAGGAACAACTATCAGCTCGGTCTCTAAGAATGAAGACCTACCTACAAGGAAGGAGTCTCTATGGATACATCTCAGGAGATGAGGAATTTCCCTCATTCAAAGCAAGAGGATTGCCAACCAAGGAAGAACAAGAAAAGCTCAACACATGGTGTGCAAAGGATGCATTGGCAAGGTCTTATTTACTCAAATCTATATCTGATTTTCTTTTGCCACATATCAGAAATTGCAAGACTTCCCAAGAGACTTGGGAAACTTTGTCATCATATTTTTCCTCCAATACAAGGGCTAAGAAAAATCAGTTGTGGATTGAATTCACAACACTAAGGAAGCAACCTAAGCAAGCTGTTTTAGAATTTGTGACCAAGATCAAAGATATTGTAGATCAGTTAGCAAGCATAGGAGAAGAGATTGAAGAAGAACAAATTGTGAGGCAGGTAATCAATGGAATCAAGGCTGATGACAAGTGGGAAAGCTTCAGCATTGCAATGGATCTCTACATGGACATGCACACTCTAGATCTTACAAGTCTCATGGGTCAACTATTTACACATGAAGCAAAGCTCACCAAGAGTGGAGATACATTCAAAGGTAACAACTCTTCTGCCCTATACACTGATAAGAAATCTAAGGATAAAGGCAAGAGTAAGAAGGTGGAAGATGAAGGCTCTACCTCCCAAGCCAACTATGCAGGGAGAGGTAGATCTTCAAGAGGAAGGGGCAGAGGAGGTAAGCAAGGTAGGGGGAGACCCTATAATTCATCACCATGTAACATTTGTGGTTTATCAAATCATACCACAGATGAGTGTTTCAAGAATTACAAAAATCAGAGAGGAAGAGGCTACCAAAGAGGTGGATACTCACAGTCAAGAGGAAGGTTCAACAATCACCAAGGCCACAACAACAATTACAACAACAACTACAACAACAATTACAATGGCAACTACCAAGGAGGATTCAAAACTAGAACGGACTACAACAACTACACAGAAGAGCAGGATGACTCTCTTCTGATCATGAACATGACTTCAAAGACAGGTACAGATGATGATCACTTATTTTACATTGATTCAGGGTGTTCAAATCATGTGGCTAGTAATGTGGCACTACTCTCTGATCTTGAGGAACCAAAAGGTAAATAGCAAGTCCAAACAGGTGATGATACAAAGCATTATGTGGTTAAAGTTGGAAATTTGAAGACTTGCAATGGTAATCAGAATTTGTTGAGCAGGGCACTTTATGTACCAACAGTTACAAAGAACTTAATGAGTGTTGGTCAGATTGTAGAAAGGTTTGCAGGTCAAATTCAATCAATATGGAGCATTTGTGAAGGACCCAAGACATGGATTCAAAAGGATAGCTAAAGGAGAAAAATCAGGTAGACTTTTCACTTTTGAGCTAGAAGACATAAAGAATATTGCACTATACAGTTATAAAGATCAAACACTTTTAGAGCTTGATATTTGGCACAAAAGGTTAGGGCACATAGGAGAAAGAACCTTGAAAAAAATGTGTAGGGACCAATGTGTGCTTGGGATACCTAATGTATCCAAGCAACATATGATTTACAAGTGTGGTGCTTGTCAATTTGGTAAGTCTCACAGGTTACCCTTCTCAAGGAAAGGATATATACATGAAGACTACCTAGAGCTGGTACACACAGATGTATGGGGACCTAGCAAAGACCCCTTAGTCTCAGGTTCAAGGTACTATGTGTCTTTCATTGATGATTATAGCAGATCGACTATATTATACTTCATGAAGCACAAGGATGAGGTATTTAATTGTTTTAAGAAATATCTTGCATTAGTTGAAAACCAGACAGGAAGGAATTTGAAGAGGCTAAGGTCAGATGGAGGAGGTGAGTACTTCTCCAATGAATTTGAAGACTTCTTGTAGGACAGAGGCATCAAAAGAGAGATAACCACAAGGTATTCTCCTGAACAGAATGGGGTAGCTGAGAGAAGAAATAGGTTAATTGTTGAGACAGCTAGATCTATGCTTAATGAGAAGAAATTACCTAACTATCTATGGGCAGAGAGTGTTTCTATTGCCACTTACCTCATAAACAGGTTACCATCCAAGTCACTTGATGGTATGAAAGCCTATGAAGCATGGCATGGTAAGAGACCATGATTGGATCATTGCAAAATATTTGGATGTGTAGCATATGTGCACATTCCTTCTCAGATAAGAGGTAAGCTAGACCCAAAGGCTGAAAAATGCATTTTCATTGGGTATGATTTAAATAAAAAAGGTTACAGGTTTTATAATCCTACCAACAAGGGATTTATGGTAAGCAGAGATGTGATCTTTGATGAAAATGATTCTTGGTATGAGAATGGATGCAGGAAGGTCAAACTACCCTATGATTTGGAAGAGGAATTTCCAAAACTTGCAAAGGAGGAACCTACTCAGAATGAAGACTCAAGTTCAGATGATGAAGACACTATCAACCTTGAAGAATTCAAAGCATGGAAGTCCAAGGGCAAAATGAAGATGAAGAAGCTTGAAGACATACCGGAATCATCAACTCAATCAATCAGAAGATCTCCAGAGGTAATATATCTCTGTGTTTATGTTGATGACATCATCATTACAGGTAATGATGTCAGTGGAATCAGATATATCAAAACCAGATGATGAAGGAGTTCAAGATCAATGATCTTGGCTTATTGAAGTATTTTCTAGGGCTTGAATTAGTTTACACTAATTCAAGGATATACATTACTCAGAAAAAGTATGTACAAGATATGTTGAAGAAGTTTCACTTGCACGATGCTAAAGTAGCAAGCACTCCAATGGAGGTGAACCTAAAGCTAAGTGCCCATGAAGGTGATGAAGTCAAGGACATTACAAGTTATCAGAGTATGGTGGGTAGCTTGAACTATGCTACTCTTACAAGAATTGATATTGCATATGGAGTTAGTGTGCTAAGTCAATTAATGCACAAGCCAAGGATACCTCACTTAGAGGCTGCCAAGAGAATCTTGAAGTACCTCAAGGGTACACAGAACCATGGTTTGTATTTTCCTTTCACTTTAGATATTGACATAAAAGTCTATTCAGATGCAGATTGGACAGGATGCAAGGATGATAGGAGAAGAACTTCTGGATATATTTCTTTTGCAGGTGACAAACCAATTTCATGGTCTGCAAAGAAGCAACCAACTATTGCATTGTCTTCTACAGAAGCAGAGTATAGAGGGCTAGCTAATGCCACTCAAGAAGCAATTTGGATTAAGCTTTTGTATACAGAATTGGGATTATATACTAGGCCTCCAATTATCTTTGGAGATAATACAAGTTCCCTTCACCTTGCAGCTAATCCTATCTATCATGCCAGGACAAAACACATTGAAGTTCATTATCATTATGTGAGAGAAAAGTTGCTAAGCAAGGATATTCAACTTACCTATGTATCAACCAACATGCAATGTGCAGATTTGTTGACTAAAGCTTTGGATGGAACAAAGCTTTGCAGGTTCAAATCCATGATTGGATTGCAAGATGTACTTGAAGATTGAAGATGAAGACTTAAACCAAAATGTTTGGCTTGAGGGGGAGCTGTTGGTGTAAATCACAAGCCTACACATTTGGCTTGGAAGCTATCATGAAGACTCTACATACATGAAGAATCATAGGAACATATGCTAGTGGTTAATTACCACTTTTTCTCATTGTAAAAGTCAAATTGACTTAGAATCTTTTGTAATCACCTACCTAAGTGATTCGTGGAAAAACTAACTCACTTGATTGAGAGAATATCTCCAAGAATTTAGGCGCTTGATCATAGAGAGCCAAAAGTTTGAATTTGAATTCAAAGTTTTAGTCATTTCCTATAAAAATGGATATGAAAAAGTCCTGGGTAGATCACTTCTCTCCCGAGATTCATTCTACTGTAATTGAGTGTGTGTGAGGACTATACCATAGCCTACACCTCTCTACACCATTAGGCAATGTTATTCATGCCAATGGGATTGTACACAAGTGTTAATTTATAGATACATTTACATCATTCATCTTTGTGTTCTCTGCTAGTCTACTCAAAATTCTGTCAACTTGTCAAGGGCATATCTCGGTCAATACTCCACCAAATTCAATGATTCAAAGCTTGTTGGATTCAGCTTGATACCTAATACATGCTGTCAAAATTTGAAGACATTCTATTCAGTCAATTCAGAGAAATATGCATCGAGGTGCTCACTGGTCTATTTCTGCTATAGTCCTAAAAAGTCGGGGGTATAGCTAATCTTGCTAAATTGATTTCTCTTAGCATAATTTATCTTTTTACATCATTCCACTTGCAAATGATAGCTTACTAAGCTAATTAAATACCCCTAATTTTATCAATTGCTACTATGCTGGTCACACTGAGCAAAACATTCAGCAGGTGTCAAGACATAAATAGAAGGTTTTCTTGAGTTTGTGATTTCCAAAGTTATCTGTTTTGATTTAATCATTGCACATATCATTTCCAAAGGACATAGGCCATTTCTTGGTGTCATTGGATTGCTATGGAAGTCTACTAATCAAGTCTGAAGCCAAAGAGGGCTCGTACAAAGTAGGTTTAGCAGTATCTACTCAGTCTCTTGGATCATCCATCCATCATTCCCAACAAAGGTAAGGACTATTCTTGGACCAGTTCTAGAGTAAGCAAGAGAAGCATAGTCTAAGCGAAGCAAGAGAGAGAAGTGCAGGAGTCACCAGTGTGCGACGTAGAGAAGTGGAGTTGAAGGAGTGCATGGAGAGTGACTAAGGGATTGTGTAGAGAGTGCTAAGGTAGTCCCCCAAGGATCTCAAGGTCTCCTTGCAGTGTGTGCGTGCCGACAGAAGGTATTCATTCCTCCCCCTTAGTGGAAGCTTGGTGCAAGGTGTGCACAAGGATAAGCTTGAAGCAGGTGGAGGTCTGGTGCAGAGGAGGCCGGCGGCAAGAAGACTTTGGGGTATTTGGTATTTGTAATTGAGCACTCTGTGGGATTGTGCACAGAAGTATTGGCTTGTATTGTGCTCCAAAAGTTGTAATTGTCTTACTGTAATCAATTTTTAATAATAAACTCCCATTCATATCATATTTGTTTTTGATGAGGGAGAAAAATAATAAACTCCCATTCATATCATATTTGTTTTTGATGAGGGAGAAAAATAATAAACTCCCATTCATATCATATTTGTTTTTGATGAGGGAGAAAAATAATAAGTTCCCATTCATATCATATTTGTCTTTGATGAGGGAGAAAAATAATAAACTCCTATTCGTATCATATTTATTTTTGATGAGGGAGAAAAATAATAAACTCCTATTTGTATCATATTTTTTTTTGATGAGGGAGAAAAATAATAAACTCCCATTCATATCATATTTGTTTTTTATGAGGGAGAAAAATATTAAACTCCCATTCATATCATATTTGTTTTTTATGAGGGAGAAAAATAAAAAACTCCCATTCATATCTCACTATGAGGTTCTATTGTACTTATAGCTGACCCTATAGAAAGCCTTACCAAATAAGTTACCCACTTAGTTATAGGCAGACCATGCAATTTTGCTATGTCTTCAAATGTGTCTTAATAATTAGTTGCATTTACTCCGGTGAATTTCCCTTTTTCCCTAAGCATTGCTTCAACTACTTTCTGTCCTTGGGTTTCTGACATCATATCTCTAAATAATTCATCCATTTTATTATGTATGTTTGAGCTAGACTTAAGTTTTCTAACAAAATCTTTAATTTCTTCTTGTACCTTAGTTTTTTGGTCTCTTACCAAACTAATTAACTTGTTTGTTTCCAGTTTTGCTAAAGTTTAAATGCTTTAAACAATTCTTGTAAAATAGATACTAACTTTCAAATGAAAATTCTTTTTGAATTTCCAAACTAAAGTCGTACTAATCTAACAATCCCTAATATTTTAAGTTTCCCTAAACTCCTACTTAAATAGTAACAAACAGATTCAAGTTTAGTAAATATACCTAACAATTGATAAAGAAGCTAGAGTGCATGTGATAATTTCAAGTATACATTTGTTGAGTAAGAAAATGCGTAATACAAAGAAACTAAATGCTATGTGTGCAAACATAATTTTTCAAGTTCTTGATGGTAGGGGTGGTGAGACAAAGCTGATCTACTTGCCTATTCCCGTGGAGGCGCTCAGAGCATAAGCCAGCCCTCAACACCCAGCGAATTATAAGGTTTATGAATTCTACCTCTACAAGATGAACCACCGCAAATACTGCAACCACGTAACCTAAACAAAACTATTGCATATGCAAGAAGGAAAGAAATTATACCTGTCCTCTCATGCCATTGTTTCACGTCGGGTTCAAATGTGGGAGTGATTCGTGACGAGTGGTGGATCAAGTCAATCGTCTCACTAATGGGGCACAGAGGGTGTCTATGGCAGGACAAGTATTTTTTACTAAGGACCGTAAGGCAAAGCGTTTCTATATAGATTGACTGCATCTATATAGGATGGAGGGATCAACTCTTCACTAGTTACTTTATCTTTTACAATTTCTGTTACGTTTGAGTCTATTTGAGAATTATTAGTATTTCTAGCTACAGATGGAGGGAATAGATTTTCACTATTTTCAAAACTAGGTAAAACAATGGAAATTAAAGGTAATACTCTAGACAATCTATGATCAAACTCTATTTAATGCAAAGTTTCCTCTACAATTTTATCCTTAACTATTTCTTCAATTTCCGTATTTTGTGTATCATTACCTTCTAATGGACTAGGAAATAGTAATTCAAACAAAAGCTAAACAATAGAGTTTTAGCTAAGTAAATTTTCTTTTCCACTCTTCAGTTCTTCAATCTGTCTTCAAAAAAGCTAAACAATAGAATTTTAGATATTCTATACAAAAGCTAAACAATAGAATTTTAGCTAAGTAAATTTTCTTTTCCACTCTTCAGTTCTTCAATCTGTCTTCAAAAAAGGCTGCACATCATCTGAAAAATTAACATGAGCAAAATAACATCTCTTGAATTTTTCAATCTGTCATCAACAAAAGCTGCATATCATCTGAAAATTAACATATGAAAAATAACATGAAAACCATAAGTATACTTTCATAAAACCTAAAACACTCATTAAATCTTAACATATTAAAAACTCATGTTAATATTAACTCTCCTAATACATATATATCATAAGTACACACATTCATTTTAATAAACACATTGTAATAAACATATTTCATTCATACACACATGAACACTAATCAGTCATGCATTATATACTTGCACATACATCAAATATTCATTCATGTATAACTTATGCATACATCTTTATATTTCATATGCATACATAAGCATCATACACTTAACATGCATATACGTGCATACTTCTCATGCTAACATACATCTATATGCACAGTCCTGTGATGCATTCATATGCACTGATTACCATATATACATGTGCTCACACATATACATACACTTATGCATACATGCATAGCTAGACAAACTAACATACTTGCACACAGGTACTCACATATACATGCATCATAACTCATGCATTCATAAATATGCATACTACCATGCATATATGAACATGCATAATCTCATACACACATACATGAACTTGCATGCACTAACACATATACATAAACATGCATTCACTAACACACATTCATGAACATGCATACACTCATACAGGAACATACATACATGCATACAGAAACATGAAAACATATCTCACATGCATACATGCACATGCATAAACTAATATACATACTAACATGCATACATAAACATGCTTACATTAACACACATACATGCATACATGCACACTCATAAATGAACATGCATTTAACTAACATGCATAAACACTAATTCATATACATACACCTGTATACGTACCTATCATGCATGCAAAACATCTAATATGCATGCACTAACTAACATCTAACATGTAATAACATATACATGCATTAACATCTAATATGCATGCACTAACTAACATCATGCAATAACATATACATGTACTAACATGAATTAACATGTACTAACATGCATTAACATATAAATACAGTAACATGCATCAACATATCCATGTACTAACATGCATTAACATATACATGTTAACATGCACTAACATTTTCCATGGATACATGCTCTATCATTTAAAATGCATCTAATGCATTTATCATAAACTTCTATCATAAGCTAAGTATGGGTTGGAGAAGTTTGGCTAATGGATAAGAAAAGGAAATGAAAAGTTTGATTAGATAGGATAAATGATTGGAAAAGGAGAAGTTGGATAAATATGATGAAATCTTTGGGAAAGATAAAGGAAAATGGCTAAATGGATCCAACTCCTTTGTGTAACTTGGAAATCATAAAAGAGGTTTAGGAATTCAAATCATACATATGTAATCAATTTAGTTAAATGAACATACACACATACCATTCATACCCTCCATTTCATACCAAATATACTTAATAAATACTTTAGTCATTCATATCATTCATCTTAAACAAACATACTAAATGCATATGCATGTCATAAATTAAATGAAAGTAAAAACAATAATACTTACTACATGTAAATAAAATATTAAAATAAAAATATAATAGTCCTAAGATGAATTACTAATTAAAACACACACACACATAAATACTTATACACATAAATACATATAGTTTCATAAATACATATACACTCCATATATTTTTTAGTATATATTTAATAAATATATTAAACACAAATACAACATAGAAAACATGAAAATAAAACATAATATAATATTAAAATATATAAAAAAGAAAGAAATAAATCATTTAATATATATAAACTAAAAAATAAAAAAGGAATAAAAAAAGAAACTCCTCTCTCATTCTGTCTCTCTCTCTCCCTCTCTTTCTCTCTCTCTCTCTCTAAATGTGGGAGCGATTCGTGTTGACTGGTGGATCAAGTCAATCATCTTGCTAACGGCTCACATAGGGTGTCTATGGCAGGACAAGTATTTTTACTAAGGATTGTAAGGCAAAGCGTTTCTATATCTATTGATTGCATCTATATAGGATGGAAGGATCAACTCTTCACTAGTTACTTTATCTTTTATAATTTTTGTTACAATTGAGTCTATTTGAGAATTATCAGTATTTCTAGCTAAGGATGGAGGGAATAGATTTTCACTATTTTCAGAACTAGGTAGAACAATGGAAATTAAAGGTAATACTGTACACAATCTACGAACAAACTCTGTTGAATGCAAAGTTTCCTCTACAACTTTATCCTTAAGTATTTCTTCAATTTCTGTATTTTGTGTATCATTAACTTCTAATGGACTAGGACAAAGTAATTCAAACAAAGATGAAGGTAAAGAAGTACTACTAGATGAAGCTTTGTCAGACATATAAAATAAAATGCAAATAGATTAAAATATATATTTCTTAATTATATAAACTGTTTATATGAATGATATTCTATACAAAAGCTAAACAATAGAATTTAGCTCTTTTCCACTCTTCAGTTCTTCAATCCATCTTCAACAGAGCCTGCATATCATCTGAAAATTAACATGAGCAATATAACATCTCTTCAATTTTTCAATTTGTCATCAACAGAGGCTGCATATCATCTGAAAATTAACATCTGAAGAATAACATGAAAACCATAAGTATACTTTCATAAAATATAAAACACTCATTAAAACTTAACATATTAAAAACTCATGTTAATATTAACTCTTCTAATACATATATATCATAAGTACACACCTTCATTTTAATATAGACATTGTAATAAACATATTTCATTCATACACACATGAACACTAATCACTCATGCATTATATACTTGCACATACATCAAATATTCATTCATGCATAACTTATGCATACATCTTTATATTTCATATGCATACATAAGCATCATACACTTAACATGCATATACATGCATACTTCTCATGCTAACATACATCTATATGCACATTCCTCTCATGCATTCATACACACTTGTTGACATATATACATGTGCTCACACATATACATACACTTATGCATACATGCATACCTAGACAAACTAACATACTTGCACACATGTACTCACATATACATGCATCATAACTCATGCATTCATAAACATGCATACTACCATGCATATATGAACATGCATAAACTCATACACACATACATGAACTTGCATGCAGTAACACATATACATAAACATGCTTTCACTAACACACATTCATGAACATGCATACACTCATACACGAACATGCATACACAAACATGGAAACATATCTCCCATGCATACATGCACATGCATAAACTAATATACATACTAACATGCATATATGAACATGCTTGTCTCTCTCTCTCTCTCTAAATGTGGGAGTGATTCGTGACGACTGGTGGATCAAGTCAATCATCTCCCTAACGGCGCACATAGGGTGTCTATGGCAGGCAGAGTATTTTTTACTACGGATAATAAGGCAAAGCGTTTCTATATCTATTGATCGTGTCTATATGGGATCGAAGGATCAACTCTTCACTAGTTTCTTTATCTTTTATAATTTGTGTTACATTTGAGTCTATCTGAGAATTATCAGTATTTCTAGCTACGGATGGCGGGAATAGATTTTCACTATATTCAGAACTAGGTAGCACAATGGAAATTAAAGGTAATATTGTAGGAAATCTATGATCAAACTCTATTGAATGCAAATTTTTGTCTACAATATTATCCTTAACTATTTCTTCAATTCCGTATATTGTGTATCATTAACTTCTAATGGACTAGGAAAACGTAATTCAAACAAAGATGAAGGTAAAGAAGTACTTCTAGATGAAGCTTCATTAGAGATATAAGATAAAATGCAAGTAGATTAAAATATATATTTCTTAATTATATAAACTATTTATATGAATGATATTCTATACAAAAGCTAAACAATAGAAATTTAGCTAGGTAAATTTTCTTTTCCACTCTTAAGTTATTCAATCCGTCTTCAACAGAGGCAACATATCATCTAAAAATTAACATGAGCAAAATAACATCTCTTCAATTTTTCAATCTGTCATCAACAGACGCTACATATCATCTAAAAATTAACATCTAAAATATAACATGAAACCATAAGTATACTTTCATAAAATATAAAACACTCATTAAAACTTAACATATTAAAACTCATGTTAATATTAACTCCTCTAATACATATATATCATAAGTACATACATTCATTTAATACACATTGTAAAAAACATATTTCATTCATACACACATGAACACTAATCACGCATGCATTATATACTTGCACATACATCAAATATTCATTCATGCATAACTTATGCATACATCTTTATATTTCATATGCATACATAAGCATCATACACTTAACATGCATATACATGTATACTTCTCATGCTAACATACATTTATATGCACATTCCTCTCATGCATTCATACACACTTATTAACATATATACATGTGCTCACACATATACATACACTTATGCATACATGCATACTTAGGCAAACTAACATATTGCACACAAGTACTCACATATACATGCATCATAACTCATGCATTCATAAACATGCATACTACCATGCATATATGAACATGCATAAACTCATACACACATACATGAACTTGCATGCACTAACACATATACATAAACATGCATTCACTAACACACATTCATGAACATGCATACACTCATACACATACATGCATACATGTATACACAAACATGCAAACATATCTCACATGCATACATGCACATGCATAAACTAATATACATACTAACATGCATACATGAACATGCTTACATTAACACACATACATGCATACATGCACACTCATAAATGAACATGCATTTAACTAACATGCATAAACACTAATTCATATACATAAACATTTATACTTACCTATCATGCATGCAAAACATCTAATATGCATGCACTAACTAACACCTAACATGTAATAACATATACATGAATTAACATCTAATATGCATGCACTAACTAACATCATGCAATAACATATACATGTACTAACATGCATTAACATATACATACACTAACATGCATCAACATATCCATGTACTAACATGCATTAACATATACATGTTAACATGCACTAACTCATATACATGCACTAACATTTTCCATGAGTACATGCTCTATGATTTAACATGCATCTAATGCATTTATCATAAACTTCTATCATAAGCTAAGTATGGGTTGAGAAGTTTGGCTAATGGATAAGAAAAGGAAATGAAAAGTTATGATTAGATAGGATAAATTATTGGAAAAGGAGAAGTTGGATAAATATGATGAAATCTTTGGGAAAGATAAAGGAAAATGGCTAAATGGATCCTCCTTTTTGTAACCTAGAAATCATAAAAGAGGTTTAGGAATTCAAATCATACATATGTAATCAATTTAGTTAAATAAACACACACACATACCATTCATACCCTCCATTTCATACCAAGTATACTTAATAAATACTTTAGTCATTCATATCATTCATCTCAAACAAACATACTAAATGCATATGCATGTCATAAATTAAATGAAAGTAAAAACAATAATACTTACTACATGTAAATAAAATATTAAAATAAAAATGTAATAGTCCTAAGATCAATTAATAATTAAAACACACACACACACATACACATACATAAATACTTATACACATAAATACTTATACACATAAATACATATACTTTCATAAATACATATACACTCCATATATTTTTTATTATATATTTAATAAATATGTTAAACATAAATACAACATAAAAAAAATGAAAAGTTAACATAATATAATATTAAAATATATAAAGAAAGAAAGAAATAAAAAATTTAATATATATAAACAAAAAAATAAAAAAAGAATAAAAAAATAAAGAAACCCCTCTCTCATTCTCTCTCTCTCTCTCTCTCTCTCTCTCTCTCTCTCTCTCTCTCTACTGTGGCCCGTCCATCGGCTAGAGGGGGAGGGAAAGATGAGATTAGAATAGAAAAAAGAAAACAAAAACTAATAATTAAAAAAGATTCTTTCTCTCTCACTCTCTCTCTCTCTTTCTCTTCCTCTCTCTTCTGCGTCGGTTGCATCCACCGGTTGTAGGGAGGGGGGAAGGAGAAGATTTAAAAACTAAAAAATACAAATAATAAAAAAACTCTTTCCTACTCTCTCTCTCTATATATATCTTCTCTCTCTATATATCTTCTCTCTCTCTGTCTCTCTCTCTCTTTGTCTCTCTCTCTGCTGCATGCGCTGCGCCGCCAGCAGAGAGGAGAGGGAAAGGGAAGGAGAAAGAGAGGGAAAGAAGGGAATAAAGGAAAAAAAGAAGGGAAAAAAGAAATAAGGAAGAAGGAAAATGAAAAAAGGAAAGGAAAAAAACAAAAGAGCTCTCCAAATCTTTGCGCATCCTGAATCAAAAAGCAAAAAAATTGCTTCACATTGAATGAAGTGCAAAAGTAAGAGAGATGGTCTTCTCTCTCCTTATGCTAGAAGGACAACATGGAAATGAGTGCACAAACAACCATAGCCTAGAGTATAGAGTAAATAGAGTACCTGAAAATTAACATGAGCTTGTGAATATGACTCCCCTCCTTATATACATGAGAGTAGCCCACCATAGCCCACATTTTCCCTAAGATAACAGAACCATGTAGCCTACAATTACTCCACATTCACTCAACTTCTCTCCAACCAAAAAATAGGCGTGGGTTTTTTCTCCATTTTTTTCCCAAAACCACTTAAAATAAATATTCATGTGACCTTAGAATTTTATCATCCATTTAGATTTAAATAAATGCAACCCTTCAATTCTTTGTTAATTATTTATTCACTTTAGAAATAATTAAATTTAACCTATCAATTATTAAATTAAAATATATTTCCATAACCTTAGTGATATTTAAATAATGTCAATTACTAATTAACATATTTAATTATTCATTTATATTTAAAATATTTGATAAAGTTTCATTTAATACATTTACCCTATTTATTAACTCATTTAGAGACTACACCTACTTAATTAACCTCTTAACCATAGGTTTACCCTTAAACTAAGCTTAAACCATGTTCTTAATCCTCAACTAACCCATAAACTAATCTTCTACCCTTTCAAAACCATTTAAATCTATTAATTAAACCCTTAATTAACCTTGAAATCAAGCTTTTACCCTAAAAACGATGTTCAAACCCTACATTTGACCCTTGAATAATATTTTAAGAGAAGTATTTTAAGAGAAGTAAATTCTTTCCAACAGCGCACAGCTTGAATGAGACCTTGGGCTCCTTGGGGTGAATAGCTTAACACTTCTCTACACACTTCCTTGGTCACTCTTCATGCACACCTTGCAGTTCACTTCTCTGCATCACACATTGTGTGTCTCTTGCACTTCTCTCTCTTGCCTAGACTAGACTATGCTCACCTTGGTTAGTCTTGCTTACACTTGCTTAGTCCAAGAATAGTCCTTGCCCTGATTTGAGTGTCGATTCACGTACGCTCCTTTATGCAAGAGTATCTTGGTGCTTCCTTTGATGTCCCAAGATTGTCTCAAAAAGTGGGCAGCCAATGAATCCCTATTTTGTCTTGTAGTGACTTTAGACTAAAACAAAAATTTTAATTGGGGGCCATAGTTTCACTTCTTCGTACGCTGCCGCTTCACATACCTTCACATTTTCCTTTTAAGTCTTCACTTGTGCACCTAAGAGAGGGTTCACTTGAACCTTCCAAAACACTTTAAAATCACTTTGAACCTTAGGGAAATTAGAGAAATACCTCTGCAACCTGTAACCACATTCTCCAATTCACCCTTTCTGGACAATTACTTGTGCACTACCTGTGCACCTTGACACCTTCACTTCGAAGACTTTGACTTTGCCCCTGTTGACTTTAACCTTGACCTTGTTGACTTTGATTGGTTTGACTTTGATGTTTTGACTTTGACTATGGTTGACTTTGTCTATAGTTGACTTTGTCTATAGTTGACTTTGTCTATAGTTGACTTTGACTATGGTTGACTTTGACCAATATAGCTTTTATGGGCTCAACGCTACTCAAGAAGCAATGTGGATGAAGACACTATTTACAAATCTTGGATTGGAGATTGGAACTCCAACTATTTTTGGTGACAAGATGAGCTCCATTCACTTGGATGCCAATCCAATTTTTCATGCAAGGACTAAACATATTGAAGTACATTATCACTATTTAAGAGAGAAGATTGTGAGCAAGGAAATTGAGTTAACTTATGTGTCCACTCATCAACAATGTGCAGATATTCTAACCAAAACATTGGATGGTATAAAGCTTTGCAAATTCAAGGCTATGATCGGGTTGCAAGTAATTCTTGAGGATTGGAGACCTCAAGCATACTTGGCTTGAGGGGGAGCTATTGGAGCAAGTCTATGACAAGCCTAAGTATTGGCTTGAGTCTCACAAGGTCATAGGAGAAGATTTAAAGTGAAAACAATGTATGCGTTCACTTGTGAACTATATCTTGTAATTTATGAAGCCTTTACTTGATGTAAAAGTAAAAGTATCTAAAGTGGTTGAGTCCACTTGATGGAAAAAGAAAGAGAATGCACAAATTCATGATTGAAGTGGTTGGAGAATCAATCAATCACTAAAACATAGGAGATTTGTTTTAGGTGAGCAAGATTCAAATTCAAATCTTCGATCCAAAGATCACTATATATACATAGCTCTTTAGTCGCGGTTTTAGACCCACATGAGCAGAGCTTTATGCCATATCAAAGTGTGGATTCAAGGCACACATATGTATCAGTAAGTCAATTGTACTTTAAAATCAATATACATTCATTTTGAGGATCATTTGCATTCATATCTTCATGCTTTTGTGAGTATATTGTTCACTACCATATCTCTCAGTTTTCTCAGTCAGATTGCAGAGATGATTTCTCTAAGCTTGGTGCATCATTTTTAAAAATTTAAGTTGGTACAATTTTCTCATTATGTCTACTACCTATTCGTAAAATTTCATTGCAATTTTGTTTTGAAATCTTGAGATATGTTCATTTGAAGTCAACTGTATCTCTTCAATGTTTACTTCTCTATCAGCGCTCCATTAGAATAGTCATTTTCTCAAAGCTTGTTCTCAGAGTGTACTTCATCCTTTTCAATGATTAAAAGCTTGATGGAATCCACATACTATCTAGTATATGCTTACAAAATTTCATAAGCATTACCTCTTTGAATGTGGGGATATTAACATTTTGTTTCTTATAGGTCTGAGGACTGGTATAACCCATGGAAATTGGGATGGTGCTATCACTTGCTAAACACTTTTCTCTTTATTGTGTTGATTGCTGTTGTGGCCAAAAAATTGTTTAAAACATTGGAGAGGTGTATGAACAAAAATAGGAAGTTTTTTGTTCTTGAATATACTCCAACTTATCTTTTTTGATTCATCATTTTGAGAGTGATCTTCCAAGGTACATAGGGTTTCTACCACATCCTTTGGTAAGCTAAAAGGGCCCACTACACATCCCTAGAGTTTATTTGGTTGGTGTAGTTCAAAGTTTTTGCAGCACCACTTCATCTTCTCCAAGTTCAAATCCATCTCTTCACATATGCAGAGATGGATTGGTCTTCTGATCTTGATTCTTGATGGTCTACTTATGGATAAATATTATTGCTTGACTCAATACCTATCCCTTGGGCAAGTAAGAAATAGCTTACACTTTCTTTGTCATCCATGGAGGCAGAGTATTGAGCATCCAACTTTGACTACCAAAGACCATGATGTCGGGTGAGGACAAGGTATTGAATCAGTCTCTAAGATGCATCCCAATGTGTTTTAAAAGGCGGGTATGAAAAATAACTAAGTAACTAAGTAACATAGTCAATATCTGGTCTTATGTTGGCTAGGTAAAGGATACAACAAGCGGACAATAAGTATGCACATCCACAAGTGATCATGCATCCTCCATTGCGAGCTTGGTGTTTGGAGCAAGTGGTGTGGAGGCTAAGCAACATTGGTCCACATTATACTTGGAAAGAAGAGCAAAGTGGTACTTCTTTTATGAGAGAAATAAACCTTTCTTTGTTTTCCATACTTCCATGCATAGGAGAGAATGAAGTAGACCAAGATCTATCATGGAGTACTCAAGGTCAAGCTCTAATGATGAATTGGATATGTTCTTCATCTAAACCTATAAAAATCAAATCATATACATAGAGGATGGTTATGGAAAGTAAGGGATCTTTCTAATATATGGATAAATTATCATCAATATTGCTCCTTTGAAATCCTTTAGCTTTGAAGATCTTGTATATCTTCTCATACCAAGATCTAGGAGCTTGCTTAAGTCCATAAAGTGCTTTCTGAAGTTTCTTGACATTATCTTCCTTGTCTTTGATCTTGAAACCTTCAGGTTGTTTAACATATACTGATTCTTGAAGATCACCATTTAGGAAAGCACTTTTGATGTTGAGTTTGTAGATTGGCCGTTTGAAGTGTGAACTTAATGCAAGAAGGACTCTTATAGTGGTAAACCTTGTAGTAGGGGCAAAGGTTTCTTCATAATCAATGCCATGCTTTTGCTAATAACCCTTAGCTACTAGTCTTTCTTTGTACTTGTCCAAGGCGCCATCTGATTTGTGTTTGACTTTGTATAGTTTCTTAAATTTAATAACTTGATGATTCGTAGGATTTGGAATAAGTTTCCAAGTATTTTTCTTTTCAATTGCATCCATTTTTGTCTACATAGCTTCTTACTATTCATGTTGACATTGAGCTTCTTTGAGATTGGAAGGCTCTAGAATCTTGTGAAGCTAGTGCATAAGTGCATAATTCACATAGTGGCTTTGTTCACATTGCTTCTTCTCCAAAAGCCTTTGAGATCTCCTACGTTGGTGGTAAGTACTTGCTTATATGTTTTTTTGAGAAATAATTGTGTCCCCCTTTGAAGTGAGGATGTGTGGATTCAAGCTTGGACTTGGGTTTTTGGTTGAGTACTTTGAAGTTGCATCAAACATGACATCTAGTGAAATGGTGATGGAGTGGTTTCTCAATATCATACAATCTATATGCCTTAGAGATTTCAATATAGCCAATGAATAGATGTTTTTTGGAATAAAATTGAAACTTATGTTGATCTTCCTTGGGCACATGTACAAATGCTTCACTTCAAAACACTCAAAAGTAATTAACGTTGGTCTTGAATCCATAGTAGTCTTCAAATGGAGCCTTTTGTGCAATGCGCTTGTGAAGCCTCTATTGATGATGTAATCAATAGTGTGTACAACTTCGGCCCAAAGTTGAATGGTAAGACTTTGTTGTGAAGCATAGTACATTCCATTTCCATGACAATGCATATCGTTTTTTTCAACTACTCCAGTTTGGGATGGAGTATGATTTTGCATGACTTGCATTTTGATACCCTTTTGTTTCAAGAAGCTTTCAAAGCCATGGTTAATGAACTCTCCACCTCCATCTCATCTTATGGTCTTGGTTCAGCTTGATGCTTCATTCTCCATTTGATAGGCCCATTCTCTAAGCTTAAAAAGTTTATCTGCCTTAGAATTGACTAAAATAAATCCATATATATATATATATATATATATATATATATATATATATATATATATATATATATATATATATATATATATATATATATATATAGTATGATCATCTATCATGAGAAAGAGTAGAGTGATCCAATAAGTTATGGGTTATTCATTGCTCCACACAAATTCACGTGGACTAGAGCTAGAGGGTTTCTTGATCAAGTGGAAGCCTATTTGCAAGCATAAGCCACATGTTTGTTGCCTTGATTGAAAGCTTGGTAAATATCTTGCACCTTCCCAATCTTGGGTGATCTCTTAACCAATTGAGATGTTCCGAGTTTTATTAAATAGGAGGTGTGTCCATATCTCTAGTGCAACATGGTGGAGATCGAATCCTTAGAAAGAAAGCATGAAAGCTTGTACAAGCCTTTATCCTCAATTACTTGGGTTATGATGTCCTTAATGCTAAGATCATCCATCCTTAGTGATGTTTAGTCCAAGATAACTCGCTTGTGATGATCTATGATTTTCCTTATTGAGAGGAGGTTCATACATATGTTCAATATAAAATTTACATTCAATAAGGATATGCATTTGTTGGAGTTTGAGGTATGTAGAAGCACGTGAACAACGCAAGGAAGAAAAAGAAGCTTGGAGCACAACACACAATACTAAATGTATTACCACTAGAATGTACAAAGGTAAGTAACCCGTTAGGGCAATAGGCATATATAAAAGCGGGGGGAAAAAGCCTCCTAAAGAGAGAAAAAGGTGCCCCGGTGGTCCTAGTGTGTTCACACACATCACAACCTAAATATATCAACAAATGTCCCCTAGGATTAATGCAGTGAACAAGGAGCTGGCACTCATGTATAAGGATGTGCTAAGCTATGTGGAGTAAATCCACAAAAGGAAGTAAGCCCAAAGCTTTGTGGAAACCTTCAAACTTCACCCTAGGCAGAGCCTTCGTGAAAAGGTCTGCAATGTTTTCTTGTGTGTGCACATATGCCAAGATAATCTCTCCAGTAGAGAAACTCTCCCGAACATGATGATAATGCACCTCAATGTGCTTTGTGCGAGCTGGAACACAAGGTTCTTTACAAAATGGCAATGCGCTCTAACTGTCAGTGATGATGGTGGTGGTAGAAGACTGACCAACACCCAAATCATCCATAAGGCATGTGAGCCACAAACACTCAACAATCACTATGAAAGCTGCCCTATACTTAGCCTCAGAATTGGAACATGTCATCTACATACACAACAATGATCAGAAGAACATTATTATCACGCTTAACATATAAGGTGTTTTCCGTTGGACTGTTCTCAAAACCATGTGCAATCAAATAGGCATGCATCTTTTCATACCAAGCAGGTGGTGCTTGCTTTAAACCGTTTAATGCCTTCTTTGACTTGCACACTTGGTTTTCATGACCTCTATACATAAAGCTACAAGGCTGAAAAACTTACACTTCTTCATGCAAGTCACCATTAAAAAAATGCAGCTTTAATGTCCAACTGATGTACATTCCAACCATGATGAGCTTCAAGTGTGCATATGCTGTGAAGAGTAGTCATTCAGCATGTAGGTGCAAAGTTCTCATCAAAATCAATGGGCCCTCTTTCCTATGCATAACCCTTTGCAACAAGCCTAGCCTTATACGTGTCAACTCTTCCATTAGGCTTATGGTTCACCTTATGTACCCACTTAGTGCCAATGGCCTTCTTGCCGAGAGGCAAGGCACATAAAGACCAGGTGCCATTTTTCATGATTGCATCATATTCTAGTTGCATAGAAACCATTCCATTTTTAGAATTTTGTACTTCATCAAACAAAGCAGGTTCATTCTCATCACAGAGACTAGATACAACCATAGCCTAGCAATCTGATGCAAAAGAGGCATTATGAGAGCCTAAACGAGTATGATATGAAAGAGGTGCATCTAATTTACTATCACACAAAATGGTCAGTAGCCATCTTGGCATAGTTTCTACCTCCTCAATATCAACTCTTTCATCAACAAGTGCATCATGCAAATTTGTGTTAGAAATGGAATGATCTGCATCAGCACATGAAACTTGTAAACGCTGAGAAGTTGCCTCATTAGGATGAGCACTAGACCCTCCACCTATAGAAAGAGGTAGCAAAGTATCATATATGTCTTTGGAGCTAACAGCTGTCTCCGTAGTACATGAAAGTAGTGGTTGAATAGCATCTTCCACAAAAACATCATAGCTAACCAAAATGCATTTAGTCTGTGGATGATACAAATGATAGCCTTTGGTTTCAGAACTCTACCCAACAAAAACACATTTCACCTCTTTATCATCCAATTTTTTGCATTCTTGTTCAGGCACTAATGCATATGCCAAACAACCAAAAACATGCAGATGAGCAAAAGATGGCTTGCGACAATTCAAAGCCTCATATGGAGTGATAAACTACAATTCTTTAATGGGACACCTATTAAGTACATACGTTGCACATATAATAGCCTCAAGCCAAAAACTATGAGGTAAAGCCTGACTCTTGACCATACACCTCACCATCTCCATGAGTGACCTGTTCTTCCTTTTAGCAACTACATTCTATTGAGGTGTATATGACATTGTACACTGACATTTAATCCCATGTTAAGCTAGAAATGCATTAAAGTATGAAGACATATATTCCCATGGTCCCATTTTACATGCTGATAGATTTTCAACCAAAGACAAAAACTGTTTGAAGCACATAAACACTTTGTATTTTTCTTTCAATGGATATACCCATGCATGCATGGAAAAATCACCGATGAAGGTCACGAAGTAAAGATAGTTTCCAAAAGGGGGTGTCTGCATAGGACCATATACATCATTGTGAACAAGATGCAATTTCTGAGTAGCTTGAACTGAACCATCTTTTGGAAAGAATGAACACTGCATTTTGCCCAAGATGCAGCCTTCACATACATGTTTACTAGGTGCCTCAAGTTTGAGTAGAGACACCATTTTAGATTTCTACAGGCATAACAAACTATAAAAATCTAGATGACCAAAGCTTTGCATCTAACATAGCTTGAGAATCATGTACTATACATGCCAAATCATTCACACATTTTTCATAGTCTATGAGCTTATATAGGCCACAAAATAAGATGCCACTAACAATAATCATGTCACCATTTGAGAGATAATGAACTGTACATCTATCATCAACAAATTTCACAACCAAGCCAATCTTGACTAAAGCTGAAACTAATAACAGATTCTTCTCGATCCCTGGCATAAATAAAGCATCCAAAAATGTAAAAGAACTACCATCATTAGTAGTCAAAATGATCTTACTAACACCCACCATAGGATAAGAGGCGTTGTTGGTGCATGTGATAGTATTCCGTATAGGGGTAGGCTCAAGTGAAGTGAAGAAACTGTGTAGCACAGTAATCTTTTTGGTTGCCCCACTATCAAAGTACCAAACATCAGAGTCTACTGCAAACATACACTATTTCAGACAGGATGGGTCAAAACTGCAAACAATAGTAAATGCACATTCTTCATTCTGCACTAGATTAGCATACTCTACTTTTGGTGTAGAGGCCTCTACAACGACCATTCCAACCTCTTTTTTCTTTGCCTCTTTGGCAACCAATTTTGGACAACTCTTTATGACATGATAATTTTCTTTATAGTATTTTCAAAACAAGTTCTACTTTTCTGTTTTCTTCTCATCTCTATCATCCTTCTTTGATTGTGTAGAATTAGGAAATTCTTGCTTACTAGTAGAAGAGCTACATTTACCTTTGCCCTTCTCACTAGCCAGGAAATCTTGATCTGCAATACTCATAATGGACCTATTCTTCCTAGATTGATCTTCCTACAATAGAACAGAGACTAACTCCTCAAATGTCAAGGCATTTAGATTGCCTTTAATCATCAAAGAAAGATTAGAAGTAGAGCTCTGGTATGAATCAGGAAGACCATTCAGAACAGTCTACACAAGTGAACTATTAGGCAAGACTTCATCAGCACAAATTAATTGTTCCTTCAAATTTTTTATCTTTTTCAGAAAACTATCCATGGAATCACCTTCGTTCATGTGCTCACTTTGCAACTTGTTTTGGAGGTAAACAACACGAGCCTTATTCCTTGTCGGGTATAAAGTGGTAAGTGTATCCCAATTGTCCTTAGTTGTTATGCAAGCGTGAATGTGACAAATAATGGCATGTTTGACAGACAAGGTTATCAATGCATGTGCTTGGGCATCTCTACCATCGCAATGAATTTTCTCTACAATAGGTGCAATAGAAACTGTAGCACTAATAGGAATCTACAAAATATAATCATCATCGATGCCATCTGCATCAACTTTAGTACTTGTATCTATAGGTGTAATAGGATGTTTTTCAACACCCTGCACAATATTCCACAATCCTTTTGTGACCAACACATGATGCATCATATAAGGCCATAATGGGTAATTGGTGCCATCCAACTTATCCTGAATGAAAGAACTTGGAGAAGCTTGTAGAAGGTAGAAAAGTGTGTTTCGAGGCGACGAAGTTTGGTCAAGCCAACCGGCACAAGACCATCCCTTGAGCTTATGGAGACTCAAATAGACCTTATAGGCATGCTATAAGTGCAAAGAAACACACTATGTACTTTGGAGCATCAAGGAGAATGAGTCGATACAAAACAGATAGGTTCGCGGGTCGACTAGCTCAAAAAACTTGCTATCTATGGAAGAGACAATGAACTTCAAATGCCCATAGCGACCAGCGTGATTACAATTAGAAAAAATCCTTTTATGGGAGTGATACAGATAGGGTTGAGTGTATGGAATGCACAAAATTATAAGGAATAAGCAAAACATGCTATAGGAATGAATGTGACATTCACCGGTGGTACTTCCTATTTTTCAAGAATACACAGAGATTGACCCCAAGACAGAAAAACTGAGATTTCTCCACATCTACTGAACAAAATGCTTTGAAAATTTACAGGCACAGACTAGACACGTATACCTTTCTAATGCATCATCTTCCACGCAATGTGGTGCTTTGGAGAGAGAGCAGCAGCCTCTGCAAGATTATTGTTGGTGAATTAGATGATGCAGAGAATTGAAGGAGCAAGACAATGATGGTCACAAGTGTATGTATATTGCTTCCATGTAATATACACGTGATTTCAAGTCCTAATATAGGCTCTAGGATGTTCCACGACTTATAAAAGTTGAATTTTAATTCAAATGAAGGTGGGAATGGTTGTTGGAGGGAATCAATTCACTTTCCTACAATCTAGGAAAAGTGAAGATCTAGTTTGATCTACTTTTAGGTCATTGATTGCTTGATTGAATGCAACTCCAACCACCAACAATTCGTGGGATTTGGGCTCTATCTTTCTACCTTTACATGTGTAAAGCTCAAGGCTTTTACAACGGTGAATGAACCATCAAAAATCTCTCAAAAATATACAATAAATGAGAATATGAAAAAGAACTCTCCAACGGATATTCTTTCGACGTGATAGCCTTTGATGTAGATCAAATCCACTTCAAGCATAGTGTAAGATTGATGTTCCAACAGAAAGCTAAAGTATGCTTGAGTCTTCATTCTTTGATAGGTTGAATACCTGCCATAGCTTTGAATCTACAAAGCTTTATTCCATCAAGTGCCTTCGTCATCATATCTGCTACTTGCTTTTAAGTAGAAACAAAAGAAATGTCAATCTCCTTTGCCATGAGCTTCTCCCTGATGAAGTGGTAATGGACTTCTATGTGCTTGGTTCTCGCATGGAAAATAGGATTTGCCGTTAGATGCATGGAACTTACATTATCTCCAAATATGTGAGGTTTGGAACTCACAAGTCCCAAATCTGTATACAATGCTTTTAACCATATTGCCTCTTGAGTTGCTATGGTCAAGCCTCTGTACTCTGCTTCGGTTGAAGATAAAGCAAGTGTTGGTTGCTTCTTGGAACTCCATGACACTAGCTTCAAACCTGCAAATGCTAAGTAACTAGATGTACTTTTTCTATCATCCTTAGCTTCCACCCAATCTGCATCTGAGTAGATTTTGCTATCCAAATCTGAAGAGTAAGGATAGAATATACCTTCATTGATTGTACCTTTGAGATACTTAAGTACTCTCTTAGCCGCATCCATGTGTGGTCTTCTCGGTGAGTGCATGAACTGACTAAGCACTCCCACACTATATGAGATGTCTGCCCTTGTATGAGTAGCATATATCAAGTTACCTACCAAGCTTTGATACTCTTTAATGTCTTCAATTTTCTCACCTTCATAAACACTAAGTTTATGATTCATCTCCAAAGGTGTACCTGTAGGTTTAGTGTTCTCCATTTTGAACTTGAGAAGGAGATCCTGAATGTATCTTCTTTGAGTCAAATACATTCCTTCATCTGTGTATATCACCTCCATACCTAGGAAATATGTGAGCTCACCTAGGTCACTGATTTTGAACTCCTCTTGATGTGTCTCTTGATCCTTTGAATGCTATTTAGATCATCACCTGTCACAATAATATCATCTACATATACACATAGATAGATAACCTCATTGTGATCCCTTTTGATGAATAGAGGAGGATCTGAGCTGCTAGCTTTGAACCCTTGATCTTGAAGATATGTAACCAACCTGTAATTCCAAGCTCTTGGAGCTTGTTTCAATCCATACAATGCTTTCTTAAGTCTACAAACATAAGATGGATGATTAGGGTTTTCAAAACCTGGTGGTTGTGACATGTATACCTCTTCATTTATCCAACCATTTAAGAATGCATTTTTCACATCAAGTTGGAGGAGTCTCCAATTCCTTGCAGCAACTACACTTATCAATGTCCTGATTGTAGTCATCTTTGCAACTGGTGAGAATGTTTCCTCATAGTCTATACCATGAGTTTGTGAGCATCCTTTGGCAACTAATCTTGCCTTGTACCTGCAAACTGATCCATCTGAATTTCTTTTAACTTTATATACCCATCTGCAACCAATTACATTTTGATTTGGTGATATTGGAACTAAATCCCAAGTGTCCATCTCCTTCAATGCATCTATCTCTTCGTTCATGGCCTTTTCCCAATTAGGGTTTCCCTTTGCCTCTTCATAGGTTGAGGGTTCCTCTGAAATAGAGTCTTTTGCGAAGTAGATTGAATGTTTCGTAACAAATGTGGAATCATATCCATACCTTTCTGGTTGTTTGTTCTCTCTTGTTGATCTTCTAAGTGATTGTTTGGAGCATTCTCCAATCTCTTGCATCTTTGCTTTTCCTCTTGACTTCCATAGCTTGTAATCCTTTTCTCTTTCATCTTGGTCATCGTCTGTATCACTTCTTGGTTCCTGGACCTGTGTATCATGCTTGCTTCCTAATTGATGAGAGTCACAATCAAGATCATATGGTAGTGTTACCTTTTGTTTGTCTTCATCATACCAAGACCTGTGTTCTTCAAACACAACATCTCTACTTGTAGTGAATTGCTTGGTTGAAGGATTGAAGAACCTGTAACCCATCTGAGTTGAATCATATCCAATAAACACTGCCTTTGTTGCCCTTTCATCCAGCTTACCTCTTATTTGTGATGGTACATGAACATAAGCTAAACAACCAAAAACCTTGCAATGTCCAAGACTAGGTTTTCTTCCATGCCATGCTTCATAAGGAGTCATACCTTGAAGTGATTTGGATGGTAGTCTATTGACAAGGTACACAGCAGTTGAAATAGCTTCTGCCCATAGATAATGTGGCAACTTCTTCTCTTCAAGCATTGTTCGGGTTGATCCAACCAATGTCTTGTTTCTCCTCTCTGCATTTCCATTTAGTTGAGGAGAGTACCTAGTAGTCACTTCCCTTTTGATACCTTTTTCCTGCAAGAACTCATCAAACTCTTTGGAGAAGTATTCTCCCCCTCCATCAGACCTAAGCTTCTTTAGTGATCTACCTGTATGATTCTCCACATGTGCAAGATACTTCTTGAAGCAATCAAACACTTCATTCTTACTCTTGATAAAGTATAGAATAGTCCATCTACTATGGTTGTCAATAAATGAGACATAATACCTTGATCCTGCCAATGAAGGTTCTTGACTTGGTCCCCATACATTTGTATGTACTAAGTCCAATAAGTTGTTGTGGATGTAGCCTTTGTGGTTGAATGGTTGTCTTTGTGCCTTCCCAATCTAACATGCATCAAACCTGTTGATCATGTGTTGCTTTGATATGTTCGACAGTCCTAGAACACTTTGATCCGTGCATATATCCTTCAAGGTTCTTTCATTCACATGAGCAAGTCTCTTATGCCACACTTCAAGCTCACTTAGGGTTTGAGACCCAAAGTTGAATAGAGCTATGTTCCTAGTTTCTCCTACCTCAAAAGTAAAGAGCCTACCATGCTTCTCACCTCGGGCTATCTTCTTGAAGCCTTGACATGGATCTTCCACAAAAGCTCCATGTTGGGTGACCTAACTTGCAAGCCTTTTTCAACTATTTGGCCTACACTTATTAGGTTTTTAGTGATAGTGGGTACATAGAGAACCTTACTTAGAATGTTTGTCCTGCCATTGGAAGCTTTGACATTACCAATCTTCTCCACATTGTGCTTTGTGTCATCCCCTGTTTGCACTTCATGTCTATGCTTTGGACTTTCCAAATCAAATAGAAGAGCAATATTGCCTGCAACATGATTCGAACATCCTGAATCTATGTAGAACAAATGATCATCTTCTTTACCTTCTTTGTGGCTTAGATTCATAAGAAGCAATGAGTCTTCATGTGGTTGATCTTCTGAATAATTGTTGTAGTCTCTTCTATTATAGCTTCTATTGTTATTGTGGAAGTTGTGTCCACCTCTGCCTCTATTGCTACCATATCCACCTCTTCCACTTCCTTTCTGGGTCTTCCCATTGAACCAGCAACTCTGAGTGGTGTGGTTGGTCTTATCACATATGGCACAAGCTTGAACATTCTGAACTTTGGCTTTCTCTTGCTTTGGTCCTTTCTTCTTCCCTTTCCACTTGCTCTGGCTTGCAAAGTTGGCTTGAGAAGTCTCTTCTTCATCTTCTTCCTTCTTCTTGCCTTTCTGCTTCTCATCCTTCTTATCTTCATATAGAGCACTAGTTGAATTACCATGATAAAAGTTACCTTCCTTTATGCTATTGTTGGCTTCTTGATTGAAGAGTTGTCCAAGAAAGATGTTGAAGTCTGGAGTTTGCACATCCATGATGAGATCAAAAGCCGTCGTGAAGGATTGCCATTGCTTATCACTTCGAATGCCGTTGAGAATTTTCCTCATGATGACCTCTTCTTCAATCAGCTCTCCAGTGGATGCTAACTGATCCGCAACCTCCTTGACCTTGGTAACAAACTTTGTGATGGTTTGTTTAGGTGTCTTCTTCATTTGGTTAACTCGTTCCAAAGATGATTCTTTCTTGCTTTGGTACTAGCAGAAAAGAAAGTCTTGAGGGCATCCCAATCTCTTGAGATGTCTTGCATCCCCTAATATGTGGTAATAGAAAGTCAGAGATAGAGTTCATTATGTACGACCTTGCTTGAGCATCCCTTGCGCACCAAAGTGTGAGCTTATCTCTCTCTCCTCTTGTGTAGGTCCTCCTTTGGATCTTGGAATAGGCATAACTTCATCACCTCCTACAATTCCATAAAGATTTCTACCTTGCAAATAGGCCTCCATTCTGATTTTCCAAGCCGCGTGGTTGTGTCGATCAAGCTTCTCGATCATTGAGGGAAAGCCGTCACCCATCTTGATCTAGTTCTGATACCACTGAAAGAACTTGGAGAAGCTTGTAGAAGGTAGAAAAGTGTGTTTCGATGCGACGAAGTTTGTTCAATCCAACCGGCACAAGACCAGCCCTTGAGCTTATGGAGACTCAAATAGACCTTATAGGCATGCTATAAGTGCAAAGAAACACACTATGTACTTTGGAGCATCAAAGAGAATGAGTCAATACAAAACAGATAGGTTCGCGGGTCGACTAGCTCAAAAAACTTACTATCTATGGAAGAGACAATGAACTTCAAATGCCCATAGCAAGCACCCTGATTACAATTAGAAAAAATCCTTTTATGGGAATGATACACATTAGTTTGAGTGTATGGAATGCACAAAATTATAAGGAATAAGCAAAATATGCTATAGGACTGAATGTGACATTCACCGGTGGTACTTCCTATTTTTCAGGAATACGCAGAGATTGACCCCGAGATAGAAAAACTGAGATTTCGCCAAATCTAATGTATCAAATGCTTTGAAATATTACAGGCATAAACGAGACACTTATATCTTTCCAATGAGTCATCTTGCACTCAATTTGAAGCTCTGAAGAGAGAGCAACAGCCTCTGCAAGATTATTGTTGGCGAAGAAGATGATGCAGAGAATTGAAGGAGCAAGAAAATGATGGTCACAAGTCTATGTATATTGCTTCCATGTAATGTACAAGTGATTTCAAGTCCTTATATAGCCTCTAGGAGTGTTCCACGACTTTTACAAGTTGAATTTTAATTCAAATGAAGGTGGGAATGGTTGTTGGAGGGAATCAATTCACTTTCCTACAATCTAGGAAAAGTGAAGCTCTAGTTTGATCTACTTTTAGGTGATTGATTGCTTGATTGAATGCAACTCCAACCACCACAAATTCGTGGGATTTGGGCTCTATCTTTCTACCTTTACATGTCTAAAGCTCAAGGCTTTTACAACGGTAAATGAACCATCGAAAATCTCTCAAAAAAATACAATAAATGAGCATATGAAAAAGAACTCTCCAACGGATATTCTTTCGACGCGATAGCCTTTGATGTAGATCAAATCCAGCTCAAGCATAGTGTAAGCTTGATGTTCCAACACTGAACAGCCAACATATGGAATACATCATTCCTTTCAACCATGGCCACTCACTAAAATACCCTCATGCAAAAAATTGATTGTATCTTAAAAAGTTGAATAGAACTACCCTGTCGTGTTCTACTAAACTTGTAACAAAATTCTAGATGCATATATTGGTGAACCAAAACCTATATATATCTTTGACACAAAAAGAAAAAATCGCCTGCACAAGCATTATGATAGTGCATTTGGAGGCTAAAAGGAGCTCAAATCGCAATTTCGGCACCACAAAACGAAGCCCTTTTGATCTCCTAATCACCTTGGGTATGCTCATCAAATTTCATGCAAATCTAATATTGTGACCGGAGGGGTGTCGATGATGCCCTAGATGAAGCGACGACCTGCTCTAATACCAATTGTTGGAGTTTGAGGTCTGTAGAAGCACATGGAAAACACAAGGAAGATGAAGAAGCTTGGAGCACAACACACAATACTGAATGTATTATAGCTAGAATGTACAAAGATAATTAACCCATTAGGGCAATAGGCGTATATACAAGTGAGGGAAAAAACCTCCTAAAGAGGGAAAAAAGTGCCCCAATGGTCCTAATCTGTTCATACACATCACTACCTAAATATATCAACAACATTCTCCTTGAATCTTGATGATTTTCACTTTTACTTTATCTTTAATTGAAAGACTCTTGTTATTTCCTTAGTATACTTTACTAGTATGGCCTTCGAACTCTTGAAATGACTCACGTTTTTTGTACATGTGAGAGGTTGCATGCCTATGAAATATCCACTTGTGTGAGGAGCTAAAAGTGATTAGGGCATTAGCCTGTATGAAGACAAAGAGATCTTCACTTGAGCAATCAGACCGATGTTGAGAGGACTTAGTGTGATTGATAGAGGCTTTAGAGTTTTTCTAGTTTTTATAGAACTTTTTGATATGCCCAAATTACCACAATAGCTACATGTCATCTTCATGGATGAACTAGGGCCTTTTTTAAGAGGACTACTAGAGTGATTAGAGTTCTTTGTCTTGTTGAAGGGACCTTAGCTTTGATGGTGGCTTCTTGCAGTGTAGAAGACTTGGCTGGCGCATTTTGGAGGAACAAAAGTCTTTGCAATTCCTCCTAGGTTATCACTTGGCCATGACTTTAAAGTGTTGTGAAAAAGGTTTCATATGACTTAGGACGCTTATTTAGAAGCCTAATAGCCATATCTTTGCTTGATACCTTTCATACACACAAGGCCAGTTCACATTGGTAATCTTTGAAAGTGCAAATGACCTTGGCGATGGGATCAGGGGGACTAATCAAGGTAATATGGAATTCATCTTCTATGCCATAAATTCAAGAGGCAATCTTATCCTCCTAGATATCCTGAAGTATTTTCCAAGTTGCATGGTAAGTCTTGCAAGTCCTTTTACGAACTCATCATAGGCTATCAATAGTTGTTGTAGGGCTTGCTTATCTTTTACATTTTGAATGTTCTAGGTTGCAAATTCACTATCCTTATCGGGCTTAGGCTCTATAACATTGACTATTTCATATAATTATAGGTTTTTGTATAAATAATCCCTAATTATGTCCTTCCGCAAATTGTAGTTTATGGAATTTAACCTCTCATCCTTGGCATTGAACATAGAGAAAATAATGGCAAGTATGACTCGCTAGAAGACATTGAATTTGAGATAGTAGAAATTATCATCATTATTGATCTTTAAAAATGGTGTCGGCACCAAAAAGGTTGAGATGGCGTAGGGGGCTTAGAGTACCCCTTCGGTTCACACCATTGGGAGGCATATAATAACCCAATAGACATTGAGAGACACCCTTTGGTAGCTTAGAATAGCTTCCTAAAGCAGAAACACACAATGGATTCTTCTTATATCCTTGGTGTTACAAAATAAACTTACTTCCAAGTAGTGCCACAATGGGTGTAAAGAATTTCGCCGCAATGTTCGTTGGGTGTTACAAAGGTTGATGCTTTGTATAAGGATTAAAACGATGCCAAACGGTCTTATGGAAAGTACAAGTGTATGGTTAAGTGCTTCTGGAAAAGGTACTAAATATTTCCAATATTTCTATTGGTACATGTAGCAAGCCTATGTGCTTTGCTAAAGATTAAGAGCTACATATGTATTTGTCTCTTCCCATAAGAGACCTACACATGAACTTATGCTTGTTGAAATCAGTGTATTCATCTTGGATAATTCTAAAAGTCAAGAGAACAAAAGAATCTCATGACGTTAGGAGGCTGAACCCACCACTCATATGGTAGGAAGAATCAAATAAAATTTATCCCTAAATTCTAGGATCACTTTTAGGTGAGAAGATTTAGAATTCAAATTTAAGCAATGTGTATAAATACACATGTTTTTAATCATGAGATATGAGAGAACTTTTGAGAGGATTTGAGCTACTTCAGTGAGCCTACATTGAGCTCATATCATCTATGTGTAGTCCACTATACTCCCTTTGTATCATATGTGTAATAACATTCATGTTTTGATATGTTTCATTAAGTACATCTTTGTCTATTGTTTGTTTCAACATCTTCATCATTATAGTGAACTTGTGGAATCAATTTCTTTGCATGTACTCATTCGTTCCTATAATTTAGCTTGGCTAAGTTAGGTTCACGTTTCTACTATCTAGGTGTGAAACTGCATCAACCTGATTTGGTAGAACTTGAGATATGAAGCAAGGAAGGTGACTCTGTCTCCAAACCTTCTAGATCTTGAAACGTCATGGTGACCCCCTTGACTTGCTAGATGCATTTATCCTTATATGGTGCAGCTAAATTCATGAAATAACTTTCTTTAGTTATCTAAAATTTTAATTATATGTATGCAAATTCTCTCTAGTAAATTCGTACTAGGTTTTGAGCTCCAAGCATAACATTCAGACCTTCTCTTCCCAAAACAAGAGGTCTTTCTCATTTCTTAGACATAGAAGTTATCTGTTTTGATGCAAATATTTGAGACTGATGCTTCAAAGGACTTGGCAATTATATGTGCACCCTTTTTAAGCTAATGAAGTATAATAAACATCCTTGAAGCTAAACAGGTGGGTGTAGAGCAGGTTTCTTGCAACACCACCGCATCTCTAGAATCAATACATCACGTCCTTAGAGTGGTATCAGAGCAACTAGTCAACATGGGAGATGGATTTCCTTCATCCATAGACAAATTGGATTGAAGTAACTACTCAGCCTGGTCACTTAGAATGGAATCTTATCTTCAAGGGAGATACCTCTATGGTTACATATTTGGAGATGAGATGATGCCAATCCTTAGAAAGGGCCAACCAACACAAGAAGAGCAAGAGAGATTGAATCCATGGTACTCAAAGGATGCTGGAGCAAGGTCATGTAATCTTAACTCAATCTTTGTTTTTCTTTTTACTTCCACACATCAAGAGTTGCAAGACTTCACAAGAGTCTTGAAGTGCTTTGGAACCATTCTTCTCATCAAGAACCAAGGCAAGGAAGAATCAATTGTGGATGGAATTCACCACACTCAAGAAGATGTCCAAGATAAGTGTGATTGATTTTATCACCAAAATAAAGGACATAGCAAACGAACTTGGAAGCATCAGAGAAATCATTAATGAAGAGAAAATAATAAGGCACGTAATCAATGGAATAAAGGTAGAGGAAAAATGGGAAGCTTTCACCACAATCATGGACCTCTACATGGACATGAAAGTTCTTGATCTCAAGACTATAATGGGACAATTGTTCACACATGAGGCAAACCTTATGAAAATTGGAGACAAATCAAAAGGTAACCAATCATGTGCTCTCTATAAAGATAAGAATAAGAAGTCTAATGATGAAGGCAGTACCTCTCAAGCAAACTTTGCAGGTAGATGTAGAGGCTCAAGAGGAAGAGGAAGAGGAGGATGCCAAGGTAGGGAGAGAGCTCAAAGCTCATATCCATGTGCCATATGTGGCATAACTAATCATATGAGTGAGAATTGTTTTAGGAATACCAAGAGCCAAAGAGGTAGATGGTACAACACAAGAGGCTATGGAAGTTCAAGTGGAAGATTTAATAGATTCAATGGATACAATAACAAATCATACAACAACAACAACAAGTACCAAGGAGGACACAGAGGAAGGAGAGACTCCAACAATTATGCAAAAGACCAAACCCAAGAAGATTCACTTCTTCTAATGAACATGACCATGAAGGAAGGTAAAGCAAATGAACATGTATTCTATACATACGCAAGTTGCTCAAATCATGTAGCATGGAATGTAGCTCTACTCTCAAACTTGAAGGATCCAAGGAATAGACATGAATTCCAAATAGGAGATGATACAAGAAATCTAGTTGAGAACAAAGGTAATGTGAAGAATTCAGATGGTAATATGAATCTATTGAGAAAGGTATTATATGTGCCAACTATCATCAAGAAACTCATAAGTGTAGATCAAATTGTTAAGAAGGGATTGCAGGTTAGATTCACAAAGAATGGAGCATTTTTTGAGGATCCATATCAATAATTCAAGAGGATAGCAAGAGGAGAAAAATCATGTAGATACAAGAAATATTACATTATTGAATTATGGTAGCCCAACCCTATCAGAATTGGAAATTTGGCATAAGAGATTAGCTCACATAGGTGAAAGACTTGTCAAGTAGATCAATAGGTATTAGAGTGTAGTTGGTCTACCAAAGAAGGCATGGAAGTCCCCTTGTAGCTAGTTCATTTGGCTTGAGTCATTTCATTCTCTTCACTCTCATAGACTATGTCCAGCTGCATACCCATTTCTGGGTAGTCTACTTGTGAGAGTCATATCTCTCAATATATGTATCCAAGTTTAGACTTTAAACATTATTTGGAAAGCTTATCTTGATTACTTCCTCTATCGAGAAGAGTGTTACCATATTCTTTATGCTCTATGAGTTATTCAATTTTTTGTGAAGTCCAATTATCAGCTTAACTGAGTGGACACGTAGCCTATATTGAGGCAAAGAGTTGCCAACCCAAAACTACTCCACATTGAGTGTTTGATAGCTCATTGGAAAGCTATACATGTCTAGTTTGAGTGACCAAAGTTTCAAGTTCATGTCCATTTTCAATTGGTACGAGTTTTCATTTGAAGGTTCAGCTATTGGCAAAATTCTTGATCCTAAGAAGGTCTTCTACACTTTCCACTGCAAATAGGAGAGGAATTGTCCAACAATTGGTATGAGAGCATTGGAGTTTGAAGAGTCAAAGCATTGGAACTGAAGTGAAGCACAAGAGAAGCTACAAATCAAGGGGGAGCTTTGTAAAGTCAAGTAAGAATGCCACAACATATTTGAGGTAAACTTCAATCTTGGAAGTTTTAAATGGCTGATTTAGGACAACAAGTTGAGAAGTTAGACAAAGATAATTTTCAGTCTTGGAGGTATAGAATGACAAATTACCTTAAAGGTAAAGGTTTATGGAGTCTAGTTACTGGAGATGATCCACAATCGGTGGACCTTCAAGATCCCAACATAACTCTGGCACAACGAGACAATTTGCTGATTGGGAAGAGAGGAATCGAAGGGTGATGTTCCTCATCACACAAGTTATTTCTAACACTATGATTGGTCATGTGCAAAGCTTAGAAATAGCCAAGGAAGTTTGGGAAGCATTTGAGAAGGTCTATGCTACCTCAGCAAGGTCTCGGATGATGCAACTCAAGAAGGAGCTCAACAGCATGAGGAAAAGCTCAAACCAAAGCATTAGTGAGTATACATTGAGGATCAAGGAGCTTTGAGATCAGCTAGCATCAGTTGGATGCAAGATAGAAGAGGAAGACATTGTCCAAACAACCCTCAATGGCTTGAGGAGTGAAGAAAAGTGGAAGCCCCTCATCACAAACATTCTGTATAGAGACCCTCTACCAACATTCGATGAGATTATACCAAATCTTATGGCTGAAGAGGTTGCTCAACAAGGAGAAGGCAACAAAGGTAAGGATATCCATAGTCAAATGTTATATGCAGGACGAGGTAGAGGAAGGAACTCAAGAGGAGGCTCCAGAGGAAGAGGAAGAAGGTACAACAACACAAATTCCAGCCAACACAACTCGAAGGACAACAAGGACAAATCAAATGATAACACACATGGAAGAGGTCAAGGAAGAAATAGAGGAAGAGGTCGAGCTTCATACAATCCTCATAAAGGTATAACATGTTATCATGTGGTAAACTAGGACATTATGCAAATGATTGTTGGCAAAAGAATGGAAGGCTAAATGGAGGCAATCAAAGGATCCAAAACAACTATGCGAGTACATCAAGTGAAGGAGACAAGCGAACCATGCTTGCCATGAAGCATGAATACAACAACTCGAGAAGTGATGATCACAAATGGTTCATAGATTCAAGTTGCAGCAACCATGTGACATGCCAAGGCGATTTATTCACAAAGCTACAAGCTCCAAGTGGAAAAGGATGTGTGGAGACCGTTGATGAAACTCAACACACAATTGAGCATGTTGGAGATATCAAGCTTCAAGACAAGAAGGTATTGGATGATGTTCTTCATGTTCCTACTATTGCAAAGAATTTGATTTCAGTAGGACAAATGGTAGAGAAAAGATATCATGTTATTATCAATGAAAAAGGTTGCTTTATAAAGAATCCAAAAGAAGGATTCAAGGTCATTTCTCAAGGAAGGAAAGAAGGTAGGATGTTCACTTTGTACATTCAACAACCACATGGAAAGGTGATGTATATTCACGTTGGAAACAAGAGGATTGCTGAAATGGATTTGTGGCACAAAAGGTTTGGACATATCAACATTCCCAAGCTCAAGGACATGAGGAACCATGAAGTGGTAAGAGGTCTTCCAAGATTCAATGATGTTGGACTACATGAGTTTTGTGAAGCATGCCAACTAGGAAAGCAAACTTGATAACCATTCAAGAAGAGCAACTATGTGGCAAGGAATGTCCTCGACTTAATACAGATGGATGTATGGGAACCATCACAACAACCATCAGTGGTCGGTAATAGATATTTTGTCACTTTTATTGATAATCATTCAAGAAAAGTATGGATGTTCTACATAAAACAAAAATCAGATATGTTCTCCATGTTCAAGAGATTTAAATCACAGGTAGAAAAGGAAACAGGATGCTACATAAAGACCTTGAGGTCCGATGGAGGAGGAGAATATTTCTCCAAAGAATTTTCAGATTTTCTTCATGAAAACGGCATCAAGCGACAACTTAAATGTAGGTACACACCTCAACAAAATGGAATATCTGGAAGGAAAAATAGACATCACAGAAGTTGCAAGATGCATGCTCAACGAGATGAAGGTGCCACTAAACTATTGGGCTGAAGCAAGTAGTACGACTCTTTATTTGATGAACAAGTGTACAACGGCTGGAGTGCATAATCGAACTCCCAAGGAGGTTTATTCCGTAAGAAACCTGACCTTACACATCTCAAAGTTTTTGGATGTGTGTGTTATGTTCACATCCCTCAAGAACTAAGGACAAAGATGGAGGCAAAGTCAGAAAAATGTATTTTCATTGGATATTCATCGGAGCAAAAGGGATACAGGTGCTACAATCTGGTGAGAAAGGAGTTACAAGTCTCACGAGATGTGGTATTTGATGAGCTAAAATAATGGTTTGAAGAGAAAGGTAAAGAGAAGATTTTTGAAGAAGATTGCGAAGATGATCGAGGTGCTATCCAAGAAGAATTTCAGCAAAAAACCACTCAAATGTCAGGTCTAGAAGCTTCTGCATCACATGGAGAAAGCTCAACATGGAAGGGGAGACTAAGGAGTCATGCCTCATCACCAACATCAGGTTATGAAAGATTTGAGGCTCAAAGTGCTGCCCAAAATAGTGATTCAAATGCAAGTGAAGAAGAGTATTAAGAGGTGATTACACCAAAGGTAAAGCTGAAAAAAGGAAATGAAAGGAGTTCTTCGAGAGCAAGGTGTCCAATTCAAAGGCTGAGCTATGATAGTTGTATTGCAAAGCATTTTGCATATATGACACAGGTGGTCAAAGACAAAGAACCGCTGTCGTCGAGATTTTCTCTCCTCTCTCGCTCATGAAGGCCTACAGGAAACACATTTGGTGAAGGTAGCCAGAATTCCCTGAGAAGTCCAAGATGCATCAAGGATGTCAAAGGGAGTTCACATGCAAACTTTGGAAGAAATCGAGCAAATCCAGGGTAGCAGTCAAAAAAAATGTGCATTGATATGCCATGTGCATTTTGTAAAAAATGTAATTTTTCCACTTAGACCCTACAAAATTTTGTATAGGAATTTTTGTTAGCCATATGGTTTGGCATGTATAAAGACCATATGTGGCTACATATTTGTGCAAAGTTTCAAGGCTATCAGAGCTTCCTAGACACCTTAATGCCACCTTGCAAGCTTCCAAATTTAGTCAAACTTGTACAATGAAGATTCAGATAGGAGTTTTTTTTTCATATTCCTGAAGGAGGCCTTTCAAAACATAGTCCTACAAACTTTTATCTTCATCAAAGGATATTTGAAGGGTCAAAGAGCACAAAATCCAGTTTTCAATGTCATAGCACTTTTCTAGAATAAGAAAATTGAAGTTTTGAAGGGCTGCCACATGGCAAAATATGATTGAACCATGTTGTACGGTCAACATGAGCTCATATTCAAGGGTGGAGATGCACTAAAGCATAAAGGAAGGAGGATCCACGAGTTTTTTCATCAAAGAAGACTTTTTTGACAGTTAAAGATCAATAATGCAAAGTTTCTCCAAAAATAGTGGCTTATCTTATCCGAATTGATGTCAGCACTGATCCAACGGTCCAGATCATCCCCAGATCTAATGGTGGAGAATAAAGGCGCCTAAATTGCACTCCTTTACACTAGATTTGGTAGAAAGAACAATTCCAAGCCATTAATTTGATTAATCAAATGGTTGTAATTGAAAGTAATGATCCTAGAGTTGAGAGTTGATTTCTCTAGATCCAAGGGCCCAAATTCATTCAAAAAACTATATAAACCCCCTCCAAACTCCTAGAGCATCATTGTTAGGCATCCATACGACTCTTGCTAGCTTAAGGTTTCCTTGAGAGGATCACCCTCGGTTGAGCGAGTGAGGATCCAAGGTGGGCTAGTATGAGTATAGTACCTAGTTTCAAATTTAAGTTAGAACTCCAATCTAGGATAGGCTCTTGAAACCAGCATCTCTATCTTGACTCACCCTCGGTGGAGCATGTGAGTGAGTTAGAGCTAGTTTCAATGAGTCTTAACTTCTTTTAGTTAGACGTTACGAGCCTAGACATACATAGGGTCAATGAAGTAGAACTCATCTTCTTACGTGTGATATTCGGTTGAACTGTCATGGTTTGAAGGTCGGAACCGCCTTTGATCAGTAGACTGCTTAGCTTGACGTATCATGATGATCTTATACATGTATCTCAATTCAAATCTTTTTAATTCATGTCACTTGTCACTTGTCTCTTGTCTCTTGTTGCTCAGTCTCTTAAGTATTTTTACATGTCTTCTATTTTCTTCTATGTGTGAGAAGGCTCCGCAGTATTGTGTTGAACCAGTGAGGATGTTTCATTGAGCTTGTGATTAAACTCTATCATCATAATTCACTTGCATGCATATAATCCATACATACCCATACATATTGATTAGTTTCTCAAAGTGTATAAGAAGCTCCAATATTGGACCATTCTTCCTTTAGAAAGTGATTTATGTGTAAGGATTCCATCTATTCTCGTCATGCATACATATCATCCAAAGAAGACTATGCATATGGATTAGAATTAGGAAGTGTTTAAGAAGCTCCTTCAATGGACTATTCTTCCTTCCAAATTTGATTCGTGTGTATGGTTCTCTTTCATTCTTATCAGTCATGTTCATAAAACTAACTTGCACTCCTACATTCCCATTCCCATAATCATTTCAACATCTCTCTCTTCTCCATACTCAACATTAATTTCACTTTCATGTCCTTAAACCTTCCAACATGCATTAGCTTCATACACCCTGTGTGTGCCACGACCGGACCTGATCCACCCGGATTGCGATCACCTCCACACCGCATGCATATGAAGAAGCATGTACACAAAAAGAATGGCAAGACGTTATGCAAGAAGAGATAAAAGCTCTCAAGGACAATCACACATGAGAGCTAGTTCCAAAGGCTGAAGGTATGAAGATTGTTCCAAATAAATGGGTGTTTAAAATAAAGGGAAATGAAGATGGTTCTCTAGCAAGGTATAAAGCTAGACTAGTAGCAAAAGGATTCAAGCAAACTCACGGCATCGACTATGAAGAGAGTTTCAACCCGGTTGCAAAGATGGGAACAATTAGAACCTTGATTGCAGTGAGTGCAGTAAGGAGATGGCCATTGTACCAACTTGACATAAAAAATGCTTTTCTCAATGGTGAACTTCAAGAAGAGGTATACATGAGTCAATTGTTTGGATTTGAAGATAAAAAGCATCCTGATTTTGTTTGTAGATTAAAGAAAGCTTTGTATGGGCTGAAGCAAGCACCACGTGCTTGGAATCATAGATTGGTCGAGTATCTCACAAGGTGTGGGCATAGTCCAAGTAGTGGAGATCCCTCTCTCTACATGAAGAAAGAAGAAGGCAAGCACGTACATATTTTCATATACGTTGATGATCTCATCATAACGGGAAGTAATGTTGCAGGAATACAAGAGATAAAAAGAAAACTCGGTAAGGAGTTTAAAATTTCAGATCTTGGTGAGCTGAAACACTTTTTAGGCATTGAGATAGTCTATGGGAAAGATGGCATCTACTTGATGCAAAGAAAGTACCTGTTGGATGTTCTTTTCAAATTTGGAATGAGTGAATGCAAACCACTCACCCAACCTAATGTGAAGCTATGCTCAAATGATGGAGAGAAGTTACATGATGTAACTACATACAGGAGTATTATAGGTTCATTGATCTATGCTATGATCACAAGATGAGATTTGTGTTATATTGTTGGATTTCTTTCTCAGTTTATGCAAGCTCCAACAAGTGAACATTCAAATTCAGCCAAACGAGTGCTAAGGTATGTGAAGCACACAGTCAATCATGCCTTGTTTTATAGATATGATGAAGAATTGCAGGTAAAGGGCTTCAGTGATGTTGATTGGGCTGGTTTGAAGGAAGATAGAAAATCCACTTCAGGTTATGTGTTCATGATAGGTAGCAAACCTATCACATGGAGCTCAAAGAAGCAACCTATTATTGCACTATCATCTACAGAAGCTGAATATAGAGGATTAGCCTTTGCAACTTGTGAAGCTATGTGGACTAAGAAGCTCTTAGCTGATCTTGATGTGCAGGTGGAGACCATTCCAATTTATGGTGACAACATTTCAAGCATTCACTTGACAAACAATCCAATGTTTCATGCATGAACTAAGCACATAGAAGTGCATTATCATTATGTTCGAGAAAAAGTTTTGAGCAAGGATGTGGGTATAAAGTTCATTGGAACTAATGACCAGGTTGCAGACATGCTTACAAAGTCCTTAGATGCTTCTAAGATAAAGAGGTTCAAGGATGAAATCAACTTGCAGGATATGGCTAAAGGTGCAAGCTCACATGTGAGCTTGAGGGGGAGTGTTAAAAATAAAGAAGTAAGGTCATATATATTTTTGCAGCAAGGATTTTCTTCAAATAGAAGGAAAATACAAAAATGCAAAATGGAAGCATTTACTTCAACAAGTAGTGGAGGCCAAAAGAGAATCAATCAAAAGAGAATCGAATCTAAAAACTGAACTGTAGGAGGAGTGGTTGTCCAAAGTAGTGGAGAAGATCTCTCAAAATCATCATAGGAGTTTTTGGTCACTTGTCTATAAAAGAGGTAAGGGAGGAAACTCAAGAATAGATGAAGAAGGCGTGGAAGTTCCCTTGTATCAAGTTCATTTGGTTTGAGTCATTTCCTTCTCTTCACTCTCATAAACTATGTCCAGCCGCATACCCATTTCTGGGTAGTCTATTGGTGAGAGTCATATCGCTCAATATATGTATCCAATTTTAGAGTTTAAACAATAGTTGTAAATCTTATCTCAAGTACTTCCTCTATCTAGAAGCGTTATATCAGATTCTTTATGATCTATGAGTTATTCAGTTTTTTGTGAAGTCCAGTTTTCAACTTAACTGAGTGGACAAGTAGCCTATTTTGAGGCAAAGAGTTACCAATGCAAAACTAGTCCAAACTGTGTTGTTGATAGCTCATTGGCAAGCTATACATGTCTAGTTTGTGTGACCAAAGTTTCAAGTTCATTGCAGTTTTTACTTGGTACCAGTTGTCATTTGAAGGTTCAGTTGTTGGCAAAAGTCTTGATCCTTAGAAGGTCTTCTACACTTTCCATTGCGAATAGGAGAGGAATTCTCCAATAGTACCCAGCACTCATGTGGTAGGAAGAATCAAATTAAGTTCATCCCTAAAGTCTAGGATTAATTTTAGGTGAGAAGATCCAAAATTTATATTCTAGGAATGTGTATAAATACACATGTTTTTAGTCATGGGATATGAGAGTAGCTCTGAGAGGATTTGAGCTACTTCAGTGAGCATACATTGAGCTCACATCATCTATGTGTAGTCCAGTATACTCCCTTCATATCATATGTATAATAGCATTCATATTCTGATACATTTCATAAAGTACGTCTTTATCTACTATCTCCTGCAACATTTTCATAATCACAATAGACTTGTGGAATCTATTTCTTTGTGTGTATGTTGGAGTTTGAGGTGTGCGGAAGCACACCGATAGCACAAGGAAGAAGAAGAAGCTTGGAGCACAACACACAATACTGAATGTATTACCACTAGAATGTACAAAGATAAGTGGCCTATTAGGGTTATAAGCATATATATAATTAGCCGAGGCAAAAACCTCCTAAAGAGGGAAAAAAGTGCCTTGGTGGACCTAGTGTGTTCATAGAGATCACTACCTTAATATATCAAGAAATCCCCCCTAGGAGGGCTGCGGTGAAGAATGAGGTGACACTCATGTGTAAGGAAGTGCCAAGATATGTTGAATCAATCCACAAAAGGAAGTAAGCCCAAGGCTTTGTGAAAAGCCTCAAACCTCTCCCTAGGCAGATCCTTTGTGAAAAGGTATGCAATGTTCTCCTCTATGGGCACATATGCCAAACTGATCTCTCCAGCATAGAACCTCTCCCTGACATAATGATAGTGCACCTTAATGTGATTAGTGCGATCATGAAACATATGGCTCCTCGCAATTGCAAATGTGCTCTGACTACTAGTGAAGATGGTGCTGGCAAAAGATTGACCAACACCCGAATCAGCTAATAGGCATCTGAGCCACACACATGCAAGAGTCGTGAAAGCTTCCCTACAATGAGTCTCATAATTGGAAGTGGCCACAATAGGCTACTTCTTGCTCAACCAAGATATACATGATCCTCCAAGCATGAAGCAAAAGCCACTAGTGGACACATGAGTATCATAGCAACCAACCCAGTTGGAGTCAAAAAAAGCATGTAAATATGGTGGTAGTGATCCCCCTTGCGATAGAACGATCCAAGTAGCCGAGTACCACTCAAGTAGCAAAAGATACACTTAATTGCCTGCTTATGCTTGACACCTGGGAAATACATAAATCTGCTCATCTATGAGACATCAAACACAATATCTAACCCAGCAATCCATAAGTGAATCAAGCATCCAATAGTTTGTTGATAGAGACAACACCAAAATGCATCTCAAGCATCATGAAGACTCAATTGTAAACCTATCTCTATAATAGTGGCAATAGGTTTGTAGTCTTCAAGGTCAAAATGCTACAATAATGTGTCAATATATTCTGTTTGACATAAAGCTATTCTTTCATCAACTTTCATTAACTGAATGCCCAAATAATGATGCAAATGCCCTAAATCTGACATCTCAAATGAGGCATGCAAATCAGCCTTAGAATCAGCAATATGCTTCTCATGAGAACCACCGAGCTGCATGTCATAAACATAGACAACAATGATCAAAAGCACATCATTTGCATGCTTGACATATAAGGTGCTTTCAGTTGGACTATTCTCAAAACCATGTGCAATCACATAGGCATGTATCGTTTCATACATGACACATGGTGCTTGTTTCAAACCATATAATGCCTTTTTCAACCTGCACACAAAGCCATGGGGCTTAAAAAACATACACTTATTCATGCAAGTCACCATCTAGAAATGTACTTTTAATGTCCAATTGATGTACATTCCAATCATGATGAGCTCCAAGTGCACAGATGCTACGAATAGTAGTCATTCAGCAAGTAGGTGTTGGAGCAAGTCTATGACAAGCCTAAGTATTGGCTTGAGTCTCACAAGGTCATAGGAGAAGCTTTAAAGAGAAGACAGTGTATGGAAATTGAAGAGTTCACTTATGAACTATCCCTTGTAATTTTTTTGGAGTCTTTACTTCATGTAAAAGTAAAGGAATCTAAGTGGTTGAGTCCACTTGAGGAAAAAAGGAAAGAAAAGCCACAAATTTTTTATTAGATGAGTAGGAGAATCAATCACCAAAAGATTGGAGAGTGATTATAGGAAGATTCAAATTCGAATCTTGGCTCCAAAGATCACTATAAATACATGGCCTTCTAATCGCATTTTAAGACCTCCATCAGCTGAGCTTTATGCCATATCATGGTGTGATTTCAAGGCACACATATATATCAATATGTCCATTGTATTTTACAATCAATATACTTTCATTTTCATGATGATTTGAGTTCATATTCTCATGCTTTTGTGAAGTGTACTGTTCACTACCATATCTCTTAGTTTTTTTAGTCAGATTCTAGAGATGATTTCTCTAAGCTTTGTGCATCCTTTTCAGTGATCAAACTTGGTAACGTTAGCTCTTTAAATCTTCTATATATTCACAAATTTTCATTCCATTTCGATGTTTCAATCCTTAGCTATGTTTATTTTAAGTCGACTATATCATTTCATTTTTTACTTCTCTGTCAGCACTCTCTCAGAACAACCATTTTCTCATATCTATTTCTCAGTGTGTACACCATTTTCCATGATTGAAAGCTTGTTAGAATCAACACACTGTCTAGTATATGCCTACAAGATTTCACAAGCATTAAATTCTTGACGCATGAGATATTGCCATTTTTCTGCTCACGGGTCTAAGTACTACTACAGCCCGTAAAAATTAGGATGGTCCTATGACTTTCTAAGTTCTTTCTTCCTTGTGTAGTCCATAATTTTTTATGAAATAAATCTTGCATTTTATCTTATTAAGCTATAAGATTTCCAAAAAGGAATCAAGTCAATTGCTGGTGAGGCCAGAGAATTGTTCAAAACTTTGGACAGGTGTATGAACATAAATAGCAAGTTTTTGGCTCTTGAACCTACTTCAACTTATCTGTTTTGATTCATCTATTTGAGAGTGATCTTCGTAGGTACATAGGGTGTCTAATACATCCTTTGGCAAGCTAAAGGGGCCCACCACATATCTTTGAAGTTCATTTGGCTAGTGTAGTGCAATGTTTTTGCAGCACCACTTCATCTTCATCAACTACAAATCCATCTCTTCACAGTGGTATGAGAGCAAGGTTGGGAAACATGGCAGATGGATTTCTTTCATCAATTGATAAATTGGATAGAGGTAACTAATCAGCCTGGTCATTACGAATGGAAGCTTATCTTCAAGGAAGGAATTTATATGGTTATATAGATGGAGATGAAGGTATGCCAAGTTTTAGGAACAAAGGTCAACCAACACAAGAAGAGCAAGAAAGATTGAGCACATGGTGCTCCAAGGATGCACTTGCAAGCTCTTATCTCCTCAAGTCTATCTCAAATTTTTTTTCCTCACATTAGAAGTTTTAAAACATCTCACAAAGTGTCGAATGCACTTGAAGCCTTCTTCTCTTCAAGTACAAAGGCCATGAAGCATCAACTATGGCTAGACTTCACAACTCTCAAGAAAGCTCCCAAACAAAATGTGATTGATTTTGTCACAAAGCTCGACATAGTAGATCAGTTGGGAAGCATTGGAGAGGTAATAGATAAAGAAAAAATTATAAGGTAGGTCATCAATGGCTTGAAGGCAGATGACAAGTGGGAAGCATTCACCACAACTATGGATCTATACATGGATATGCATGTTCCAGATTTGAACACACTCATAGGACAACTACTTACTCAAGAGGCAAAGCTTGTCAAAACTGGAGAAAGCTCCAAAGGTAATCAATCTTCAACTTTGTATACTGATAAAAGCAAGTCCAAAGAAAACAAAGGAAGAGGAAAGAAAGTGGATGATGAAGCACGTACACATCAACCCAACTATGCAGGTAGAGGAAGACATGGTAGAGGTAGAGGCAAAGGAGGAAGACAAGGCAGGGGAAGATCCCAAGACTCTAATTCATGCTCTATTTGTGGATTAACTAATCATACAACTAAAAATTGCTTTAGGAATTCCAGGAACCAAAGAGGTAGAGGCTACAATAGAGGAAGTTATGGCTACTCAAGAGGAAGGTTCAACAATTACCATGGCAACCACAACAATTACAACCATTCAAACTATCAATGAGGCAATAGAGGAAGATGAGACTTCAATAACTACACAAAAGACTCAAATCAAGAGGACTCATTGCTAATCATGAATATGGCCATGCCACAAGGTAAATCTGATGAGCCTATTTTCTACATAGATTTAGATTGCTCCAATCATGTGGCAAGACATGTGGCACTCTTATCAGATTTAGAAGATCCAAGGAACATGCATGAGGTACAAACATGAGATAATACAAGACACCTTGTGGAGAAAATAGGAAATGTACAAGCACTTGATGCAAACATCAACTTACTTAGTAAGATACTCTATGTCCCTACCATAACAAAGATTTTGATAAGTGTTGGGCATATAGTAGAGAAAGGGTTGCAAGTCACGTTCACAAAAGCAGGAGCATTTGTTGAAGATCCAAGTCAAGGATTTAGGAGAATTGAAAAAAAGTGAAAAGATAGGTAGACTGATCACATTTGAATTACAAGACGCTAGAAACATTGCTCTCTTTTATTATGGTAGTGAGAAACTCATAGAAGTGGAAGTATGGCACAAAAGGTTCGCACATATTGGTGAAATATCATTAAAGAAAATTTGGAGGGACCCAAGTGTACTTGGACTCCCTAACTTGTCAAAACAACACATGATTTATAAGTGTAGTGCATGTCAATTTGGAAAGTCTCAAAGGTTACCATTCATGAAGAAACGATATATGCATGGAGATTTCTTGGATTTGGTTCATACAGATGTATGGGGACCTAGCAAGGATGCTTCAATATCAAGATCAAGGTAGTATGTCTCCTTTATTGATGATTGTAGTAGATGGACTATATTATATTTTATGAAACACAAAGATGAAGTCTTTTCATGCTTCAAAAGATATTTGGCTCTTGTGGAGAATCAAATAGGTAACACATTAAAAAGGCTAAGGTCAGATGGAGGGCGAGAGTACTTCTCCCATGAATTTGACTCCGTTCTTCAAGAGAGATCACTACAAGGTACACTCCTGAGCAAAATGGAGTGGCGGAAAGAGAGATCACTACAAGGTACACTCCTGAGTGAAATGGAGTGGTAGAAAGAAGGAATAGGACAATTGTTGAAGCTAGAAGGTCTATGCTAAATGAGAAGCACTTACCTTATTACTTATGGGCTGACGCTGTATCCATAGCCACTTATTTGATTAACAGGTTGTCTTCAAAATCACTTGATGGCATGACACCATATGAGGCTTGGAATGGAAGAAGACCAAGCTTGGATCATTGTAAGATTTTTGGATGTGTTGCTTTTGCTCATGTTCCTTCACAGGCTAGAGGCAAGATGGATCTCAAAGCAGAAAGGTGTGTATTCATTGCATATGACAACAATAAAAAAGGCTATAGATCATACAACCCAACAACCAAAGGATTCTTGGTGAGTAGAGATGTCGTGTTTGATTAGAATAGTTCTTGGTATGAAGATTCATGTATAAAGTTCAACCTACCTTATGATCTTGAAGAAGATTTTCCAAAACTTGTTAAGAATAATTCATCTAAAGTTGAAGAGTAGGACACCTCAGAAGATGATGAAGCAACTCAGTATGAAAAACTCAAAATCTGGAACTCTACAGGTAAAGAAAAAGTGCAGGAACTTGGACAAGAGGTAGAATCATCACATCATGGCCTAAGAAGGTCTATGAGGAGAAAACAAAGCTAGAAAGGTATGGGTTTGATACTTCTCTAGTCACTAAACATTCAATCTATCTAGCATATGACATAAATCAAGAGGAACCTTCAACATTTGAGGAAACAAAGAAGAAATCAGAATGGAGGCATGCAACGGAAAAACAAATTGAAGTTCTTGAGGAGAACAACACTTCGGAGTTGGTTCCCAAGTCTCCATCAATGAATGTAATAGGCTCAAGGTTGATTTAGAAATCGAAGAAGAATTGAGATGGCTCCATTAACAGGTATAAGGAAAGGCTTGTGGCAAAAGGCTTTGCACAAACTAAGGGAATTGATTATGAATAGATCTTCTCTCCTGTGGCAAAGATGCCCACAATTAGGGTTTTCCTTAGTACTGCCTCTTCCAAGAATTGGAAGATACTTCAATTGGATGTAAAAAAATGCATTTCTTAATGGATGGATAATAGAAGAGGTATATATGGCACAACCACCTGGTTTCGAGAATCACATATATCCTCATTATGTGTGTAGAATTAATAAAGCTTTATATGAACTCAAACAAGCCCCAAGGGCTTGGAATCATAGGCTAGTCTCATTCTTGCAGGACAAAGGATTTCAACGTAGCAAGGAAAATCCATCACTATTCATAAAAAGGAGTATTTTCAAAGTCATATATTTGTGTGTGTATGTAGATGATATATACATGAATCAAAGAACACATGAGAGAAGAATGCAAGATAAGTGATTTGGGTTCACTTACCTACTTCCTAGGATTGGAAGTTATCTATAAAGATCATGGTTTGTTTCTTACTCAAAGAAAGTACATTAAAGATATGTTGGAAAAATTCAAGGTGCAAGATTGCAGGATTGCAGGTACTCCAATGGAGGCTAATCATAAATTGGGCTCACATGAAGGTGAACTCATAGAAGATGTGAGAGGTTATCAAAGCCTCGTGGGTAGTTTGAACTATGCCTCATTGACAAGGGTTGATATATGTTATAATGTGAGTGTGCTAAGTCAATTTATGCACACCCAAGAAACCTCACATGGAGGCTGCCAAGAGGATACTAAGATATCACAAAGGGACCATGAATGAAGGGTTATATTACCCTAATGTATCTGATTTACGTTTGAAATTGTTCTCTGATGCAAATTAGGCTGGCTCGAAGGAAGATAGAAGGAGCACCTCATGTTATCTTACCTTTGTAGGTTCAAAACTTGTTTCATGGTCATCCAAAAAGCAACCCACAATTGCTCTCTCTTCCATAGAGGCTAAATAGAGAGGTCTTTCCATAGCTACTCAAGAAGCTATGTGGATGAAGCCACTATTCACAGATCTTGGATTGGAATTTGGGACTCCAACTATTTTTGGTGAGAATATGAGCTCCATTCACTTAGCTGCTAATCCAATTTTTTATGCAAGGACTAAACATATTGAAGTACATTATCAGTATGTAAGAGAGAAAATTTTGAGCAAGGAAATTCAATTAACTTATGTGTCCAAAAATGTGTAGATATTCTAACCAAAGCATTGGATGGTACAAATCTTTGCAAATTCAAAGGCATGATTGGTTTGCAGGTAATCTTGGAAGATTGAAGACCTCAAGCATACGTATCTTGAGGGGGAGCTGTTGGAGCAAGTCTATGACAAACCTAAGTATTGGCTTGAGTCTCACAACGTCATAGAAGAAGCTTTAAAGAGAAGACAATGTATGGAAATTGAAGAGTTCACTTGTGAACTATCCCTTGTGATTTTTTGGAGTCTTTACTTGATGTAAAAGTAAAGGAATCTAAGTAGTTGAGTCCACTTGATGAAAGAAGGAAAGAAAAGCCGCGAATTTTTGATTAGGTGAGTAGAAGAATCAATCACTAAAAGATTCGAGAGTGATTATCGGAAGACTCAAAATCAAATCCTGGCTCCAAAGATCACTATAAATACATGGACTTGTAGTCGCATTTTTAGACCTTGATGAGCTACACTTTATGCCATATCAAGGTTTGGTTTCAAGGCACCCATATGTATTAGTAATTCCATTGTATTTTACAATCAACATACTTTCATTTTCATGATCATTTGAGTTCACATTTTCATGCTTTTGTGAAGTGTACTGTTGACTGCCATATCTCTTAGTTTTCTCAGTCACATTGGAGAGATGATTTCTCTGAGCTTGGTGCATCATTTTCAGTGATTCAGCTTGTTATCTCTTTAAGTATAATATATATTCACAAACTTTCATTGCAATTGGATGTTTCAATTGTTAGCTATGTTCATTTGACATCGGGAGTATCATTTCAATTTCTACTTCTCTATCAACACTCTCTCAGAACAATCATTTTTTGAGATCTATTTCTCATTGTTACCTCACCATTTTCCATGATTCAAAGCTTGTTAGAATCAACATACTATCTAGTATATGACTACCAAAATTCATAAGCACTTATATCTTGAATCGTGAGATATGGCCATTTTTTTGCTCATCGGTCTGAGACTGCTATAGCCTGTGAAAATCGGGATGGTCCTATGACTTGCTAAGTTCTTTTTTCCTTGTTTACTCCATCATGTTCTATGGAATAACTCTTGATTTCAGCTTATTAAGCTTAATCGATTTCCCCAAAAGGAATCAAGTCAATCGGTGTTGTGGCCAGAGAATTGTTCAAAACTCTGGACAGGTGTATGAACATAAATAGCAAGTTTTTTGCTCTTGAATCTACTTCAACATATTTGTTTTGATTCATCTTTTTGAGAGTGATCTTCCAAGATCCATAGGGTGTCTAGTACATCCTTTGGCAAGCTAAATGGGCCCGCCACATATCTCTGAAGTTCATTTGGTTGGTGTAGTGCAAAGTTTTTGCAGCACCACTTCATCTTCATCAACTACAAATCCATCTTTTCATAGTAGGAGCAAAGGTCTCATCAAAATCAATGTGTCTTTCATGATCATAATCCTTTGCAACAAGCCTTGCATTATACCTATCAATTTTTTTCATCAGGCTTACAGTTCAACTTGTAAATCCACTTAGTTCCAATGGCCTTCTTGCTAAGAGGCAAGTCACCTAAAGACCATGTACCATTATTTATTATAGCATCATATTTAGATTGCATAGCAGCCATCCAATTTTTTGAATCTTGTGCTTTATCAAACAAAACTGGCTCATTCTCATCATAAAGAATAGAGGCAGCCATACTATAGCAATGTGATGCAAAAACGAGGAGAGCCAAAATGAGGGGTGCATCTAATTTGTTGTCATGTATAGTCTGCATCAACCATTTTGGCATAGTTTTTGCCTCCTCAATATCAGCTCTCTCATTAACAAGTGCATCATGTAAATCTGCATCGAAAATGGAATGATTTGCATCATCACATGAAACCTCTAAAGGTTGAGAAGTTGCCTCATTAGGACATGCACTAGAATGTCCACTTGTAAAAAGAGGCAGCAAAGTGTCATACATGTCGTTGGAGCTAATTGATGTCTCCTTAGTACATGAAAGTAATGGCTCAATATCATCTTCCACAAAAAAAACATCACGACTACCCAGAATGTGTTTAGTCTATGGATGATATAGATGTAAGACTTTGCTTTCAAAAGTATACCCAACAAAAATCCATTTCTCTGCTTTATCATCCAATTTACTACATTTTTGTTCAAGCACTAATGCACATGCCAAACAACCAAAAACATGCATATGAGCAATAGATGGCTTGCAACCATGTCAATCCTTATATGGAGTGATAGACTACAATGCTTTAGTGGGACATTTGTTAAGTACATATGCCAATGTTCTTCCAAACTCTTACTATAAACCAACAAATCATGTATGAAATCAACCACAAACTAACCAATAAAAGGATGAAAAATATCATTCATGAGTATCATAAAAGTAGCCAGAGCATTAGTTAAACCAAAAAGCATTACAAGGTACTCATAATGACCAAATCTTGTATAAAAAGCTAATTTATGTACATCATTGTCCTTAACTCTTATTTGATGATAACCACTTTTTTAAGTCTATTTTACTATATACAATAGCACCTTCTAGTGCATCCAGAATATCGTCAATGCGAGGCATCGGATATCTATGCTTTATTGTAACTTTATTTAATGCTCTAAATTCTATATACATTCTGAAAGATCCATCCTCTTTGCGAACCAAAAGCACTAGGGCTGCAAAAGGTGAATAAATAGATCTGATAAGTCCTTTGTCGAGATACTCCTTGACCGTACGGCGTAATTCTGCCTCCTCTTGCAGACGCATTCAATATGGGTGGCTGGCTAGTGGATGAGCTCCTTGTACTAGCTCAATCCTATGCTACACTTTTCTACAAGGCAGAATACTTGAAGGTAACTCTAAAAGAAAAAGTGTTGGAATTCAGTTTTCATTCTAGAAGCTAGTTGAGCTTCCAAACTAGTCGAAATCTCTAAACTTAACAACTCCTTATGCTCAAAACATAAGAAATAAAGATACGTACATTGCTTTTACCATCATAGGTGTAGATGCTCATTTGTACACCTTAACCTCGGGCTCTCCATGGATGATGAAGTGATGACCATTATGATTAAATTGATATATATGAGTCTGAAAATCAATAGTCAGCTTCTTGCTTGCATGCCATTGTTTACTAAGGATGAGATCAAATCTAGCCATCCTAGTAATCTTGAAATCAAGATCATCTCTATAAGTCTGTATTTGGACTAGTAATCCAACAACTCGCCGATCCCAAGTTTCAGATCCCTTCCCATCTCGCAACTCTACTCTATAGGTGTATTCAGATGGATTAGTCTTCAACTTTAGTTTCTTGACTAAAGAGGAGTTAATAACATTATGTGTGGATCTTTTACCAAATAAAACTTTAACGAGATGGCCATGAACCTCCCCACTCATGAAAACTAACGCACCCTTTCAGAGCAAATATGGATAGCATCACATCTAGAACATTCCTCACCTTCTTAGTGATTTTTATATTTAAGATGGGTTGTTTATTTTTAGATGGAGGATCCATCTCAGTGTTTGTAGCTAGAAGATCAAAATTCGAAGGAGATGATGGAGTGGACGGTAAGGATTGCTGCCTCTCCACCACCATCGCCACAAATATCTTCTTCTTCTTAGGACACATCTTGTAAGCATGTTGACCTAGGCATTCATAATAGAGGCCCTCACAAAGACCCTTTTCTTTCTATTGTTGTGTTAGAGTGGATCTCTGAAAAGCTCTATCTTCCATGGATGCACTTACTTTTCTCTTTCCATGGCTGGAAGTCTAAATGAAATTCATATGGTTGTTACGTGCTGGAACTAAAGCTATGGGATTTTTGAATCTTGTCCAAGTATTATTTTGTCTAGAAGGTTGCAATTGGGAGTGTCGCCCATCCTCCAACAGCAAGCCAAGTTCTACTGCCTCATTTAAGGTGTGGTAGTGATCCTTGCGCAAAAGTGAGCGCAACGTCTCCCTAAGCCCAAACACAAATTTATACACCTGAAGAACATCAGACACTTGATCTAGAATCTTCAATAAGATTTCCCTATATTTGTCAACATATTCCTGCACTGAAAGCTATCTCTACTATAGGAAAAACCATGCATCTAGAGCCCTAGTACGCTCATTTGGAGGAACAAAATTATTGTAAAATATGATCTTGAAATCTTCCCAAGTAGCTAGTTCTATCTTTTCTTGCTCTATTTTCCTTCACCATCGATGAGCAACATCCATCAAATTGTAAGTGGCATGCTCGATCTTTTGCTTCTCATCCTCAATATTGCAAAGCCAAATGCACTAACCTATCCATGGTATTGCCTACTTGTCACTTGATCTCTCCACTAGCAGACACCCCTACATTTACAAGTGGTATCTGTGAAGTAGATGGCTTAGCAGATGGAACTTCCATCTGCATTGGCATTGTCACTAGCTACACCTCCGGTTTCTTTATTGCTTTGAGGATCATCTGAAGAGTATCCTCCATGCCCCTAACCTTGGAATTAAGGGTCGTAATCTCCATAGTGTAAGGTCACTCAAGCTTGACCTCATCCATGGGAGTTACATGAGTCTTGTCCAAACTCATTCTAAACAAACAATATAATTGATAAATCATTTGAATATAAAATGCAACACCTAACTAAGAATGCTCTTAATTAATGATTCCTTCATGCAAAACATAAATTAGAAATATGTAATAAAAATTCTCTCTCAATCCCATATATCCACAAAAGACAAACCTCACTCAATCCCCATGTCCTATACAAGTGTACATGATAACTATACAAGTTATGGCCAATCCTAAAATACATCTAGTAATACGTGACATGAACAAGCTATACAATATTTATACATTTGCAAGACTGATTTATAAATGAACCTATACTAAAAAAAGTCCAATACAAGTTAAATTCAAGTGAGCTCCCTAAAAATTTACAATTTAAGGTCTTTGATAACTTCCCCTAACTTCTTATGTCAAAAAGTGCAGTACCTACAAAAAGAACAAAACATTAAAAGTACCTAAATATACCCAAAATAATGTTTTTTTGTATCCACATAGCCCTAGAAGTTAGCTTTCACATCCAAGTGAAATCAAGTAAATTGCATCTAGGATCATGAATTTAGGACCAAAACTCTGCAAACCTATACCTATGTACAGGAGGTCCTAGGAGTGATACATAGCTCCCAATAGACACTAAATAAACCAATCAAATGAACTATAAATTTAGTGAAATCTAAGGCCATTGGAAAGATTATCAAAGCACCTATCTCTAGACCAGTCAAACTTATAGTATGGATGACTAGGCCAATTTATGTTTATTGAAGAACATATACAAAAGTGTCCGATGACCATTTGGCCTTTCACATGAACACTAATGATAACATAGTGACAATTGTATGGAATCTATTCTCCCTCTCATTTATCATCCATTGAAGGCAAGTGAGGCATGGATTATATTGAGGAGTCTCTAGGAGGTACAGAACCACAGAATCCATATGATGGAATGGCTTATGAAGAGATAGAGAAGCTTGTAAAGGGGATAGCTCAAAGATATCTCCAAAATACTCCTCTCAAAACTTAGGTGATACCTCAAGCTTAGATATTTGAGGATTTTCATTCACTTTAAACATCAAGTAGGAAGTAGCAATGGAGATGCAACGTTCTCTACTAATGCATCTCATATAGGCAGTTCCTCAACCAAAGGTGAGAGTGCAAAGAGGATGAGTAGTAAGAATAAGCTGTTTCACGGATAGTGATTCGATTGCACAAATAAGGGACATGTAGTTGTAGATTGTCATGTCAAGAGAATAGATGAAGATTCTAAGGAGGAGACAATAGATGCAACTGAAGCAAGTTGGTATGCTCTTCAACACAAACAATTGTGGATTCATGGGTACATGATACTTTATCTACCTTAACTTCTTAAAGATAAGATAAAATTGAGGTTTAAATTGCTACCTCTTAGCCATTGGTTAGCATCAAGATCCCAATATAATCCATAAGGTTAACATGTGCTACCATTTTGAGTGACACCCCCTCCCCCCTAGAGACTACGTTCATTAAAGAATCTGAAGACAAAGGAATTTTAAGACTTTTCCCCCTTTAAAACACAAAAGTGTGTTTATTTGGAAAACGAATAAGCTAAAAACCAAGTGGATATCATAAAGAGAATGAAATGATCATCAATTTTAAAACCCAATTGATCCTCGATGAAAGGGATGAAAGGTTATCATCCCTTTTTGTACTTCCCTTAATGCCCTTAGGCTAGCTTCACATAGATCCACTAGAATTTAGGACATTTTTTGCTATGTTCCAGGTGGAACAATGAAGAAAGCACCCCTGCTACCTCTTGGATGTTCACACATAGGAGTGCAAATGTGAAAAGTGTGATTTAGACTACCACCTTATGTGAACAGTACATGTTGGAGGAGATGGTGGACACCTTCTAGAGATGAGATGGTGCTTCAAAATCGTGCTTCACACCAGCCAAAATTGCGTTGAGGAGTGAAATTTAGAGCTCTTAAGCTTTCCATCAAGCATAAACAATCACCCAAGCACTTTGGAAGATGATCCTTAAATCATTGAATCAAAATAGATGAGTTGGAGTTTTCACTATGAACCAAAACTTGCTATCTTGGTCACAATACCTGCTTAGAAAAATGAACAGTTCTCTTTCTCTGCTAACAATTGAACAAAATCCTTTTAGTCATATCTAATTAACTTGGGTAGATAATGTTTGGAAGTTATTTCACTTGAAATGATAAACTAGGCTTATAGAAATATGCTTAGCAATTGAAAGATGCATCCCGACATTTTCACGGGGCACTAACAATACGCAGACTAGTGAGCAATGTTTTGCTCATAGCTCAAGAATGCCTGAGCCAATTAATATAAAACTTTATAGTAAGAAAGTGCACAATCTACTAAATATATAACAACTCAAGTCACTGAAAATGATCAAGTGTACACTGTTCTAAGCGATACATGACAAAGTAGAAGAGTTGAGATATGAGAAAACTATATGTATTAATGCACATACATTACGTTGCCATTGGCAATGAATGTTTGCACAATGTGAGGCAATGATAGAGCTATGGTCTGAGCTCAATATCCACTTAAAATCCCTTTGAATATCTCTCCAAATTGGGATGCACATATGCGACTTTTGAAGTCTTCTTCTATAGCTAAAGTTGGAGCCCTTTTTGGATTTAGAAATTCAAACTTCTACCAAAAGTGAAGTAGTTCCTTCTATGCATATTTACAAGGAGTAAAACTTAATCTTTTGCAATAGATCATTCATGTGCTAATGAATGAACTTTAGAATAAATGACAAAGCATTTAGTCTTGGAGTGATTTTACCAACAACTCCCCTTGAAGCCTAATATTCTTGGGCTTGAATTTTGTTAAATCTCCTACAATCCAATCATCATCTTGAACCTGTTCAATTTTGTTCCATCCAAAGATTTAGTTAGCATATCTACACATTGCAAGTTTGTTGATACATAGGACAGTTGTATGTCCTTGCTAAGTAGCTTCTCTCTCATATGATGATAATAAACTTCAATGTGCTTAGTCCTTGCATGATATACAGGATTACCTGGCAAATGTAGCTAGCTAGTGTTATCTGCAAAGATCATTGGAGTGTATGTATGTAGCCCCAAGTCTGAGTAAAGTACCTTTAGCCACATTGCCCCTTGTGTTGCATTTTCTAGGCCCCTATATTCAGCTTCAATTGATGACAATGCCACAATTGGTTATTTCTTTGATGACCATGAAATCAACTTAGATCTCGCAAAAGATAAGTAACCAAAGCTACTCCTCCTATCATCTTTCGAGCTAGCCCAATCTACATCAGAGTATAGCTTGATATCCAAGTCAGATGTGAATGGATAAAATGGTTCTTCATTTATGCTATCCTTCAAGTGCTTTAAGATCTTTTTTGCAGCTTCCATGTGTGGTTTTCGTGGTGTGTGCATAAATTGACTCAATGTATTTACTCCATAGCGTATATCCACTCTTGTTAGCATTGCATAATTGAGACTCCCAACAAGACTTTAATACCCTCTAATATCTTCAAGTAGCTCTCCTCCATGAGCACTGGGTTTATGACTAAATTCCATGGGCGTACCAGCAATTTTTTGCATTCTCCATCTTCAACTTAGATAACATATCATGGATGTACTTCTTCTGAGTAATGAAAACACTAGAATTTGTATAAAAAATCTCTAGATCAAGAAAATTTGTAAGCATTCCAAGATCATTCATCTTGAACTCTTCCTTCATATGAGCTTTGATATTCTTGATGCCATTTGTATCATTCCCTATAATAATGATAAACAAATCCATAAATAACTTCAGAATTAGTCTTCTTAATGATCAATGAAGAATCTGCCTTGCTTGTCACAAAAACTTGGTCCTGGAAGTATGTGACAAGCCTATGGTTCCAAGCTCTAGGAGCTTGCTTTAAACCATACAATGCTTTCCTTAATTTACAAACATAATCAAGTTTGTCTTTGTCTTCATATCCTGTGGTTGAGCCATGTAGACCTCTTTAGAAATCCACCCATTAAGGATTGCGTTTTTTGTTGGAATATGCAAGTCCACATCATCTCTTCAAAGTATTATTATAGGTTGAACTCTTTATTAAAGTTCATTATATTCTTAGAGTGATTTATTATGTTTTCCACATCAGCCATAGTCGTGAATAAAGCATATTTGAAGTCAATGCCAAGTTGGAAAAGTGTTCCTATAATTTATGAAAAATTTCAGGACAGCAGCACACCTTTTCTGAAGGCCGTTTTGCATGGATCATATCTCGCTACCCATGCATCCTTTTTGGTTGATTCAAAAGCTGAAATGTTCTCCATAATAAGAGGTATCAGCTCACAGAAAATGTCGCCCAAATGCTTCTCCAAACTCAAGTTATGCTGGCGGTAAGTTGGTAGGTAGAGAATTGGTAGATTGCTGAAAACGACCAGTAGGCCAAATTTGGAAGCTTGTATCTTGAGCTACGTGCATCATCTCAAAATGATTTCTTCAGCAACGTTCTTCGTTATATCATGGAGAATCTTCATCTAAAAGAGTTTCACCAAACTCCCATGCATTAGAGAGTTATGCTTATTTAAACAGAGGCTTCTAAGCATTTTTGGCAGACAGACAGCGAGCTGGAGTTGAGAGACAGTCGACTCATTTTTTGTAGTTGTGGAGTGCATCCTAGGGACTGAAGTGGAGTGGTGTATAGAACACACTCTTGAACATTGTACATTGGCTTCATGTGTATCATTGAGCTCATTTGATAGTGTTATCAGCTTTGTTCTTTTCAAGTAGTTTGAGTTTGAGTTAGCTTCTACTACTGAACTTTGTATTCTTGTTGATTTAAGGATTGCTCACTTATTTGTCTCTCATATCTCATCTCATATATTCTTTGAGAGTGTGTTTAAGCTCAGCTCCTCATTTTTCTCATGGTATCAGAGCATCTAGGTTAGAAGTGCCTAGTGTGAGCATATTTGAGTAAAGGGAAGAGTCTTGATTCAACTTGTTGCAGTTAAAGATGGAACCAAGTCTCCACAACCTACACTTAGAAGGAGTTGAGAAGCTCAATGGAAACAACTATGTTACATGGAAGGTAAAGATGGAGTCCTTACTTTTCTTTCAAGATTCTTGGGAATTAATTTCGATGGACAAAGCGACTGGAAGTGAAGAAGAATTGTCCAAATGGGATAAGAAGGCCATGTTTGCAGTTCATATGATAAGTTTGAGTGTCAAAGATGAAATTCTCAGCCATCTCCTTGATGTGAAGACTCCAAAGAAGGCATGGGAGACATTGAAGAATATCTACGAGTCTAGGAGCACCTCAAGGCAAGTGGCATTGAGGGCTGAACTTACAAATTGTACGACGAAGCAAGGAGAGGACGCTTCAAGCTTCATAAAGAGAGTCAAGGATCTACATCAAAAACTAGTGGCTGTTGGAGATAAGATGTCTGACAACGCGCTCTCTACAATCATCATCCATGGATTGCGAGATGGATATGAAGGCTTAGTTCAAGGCCTCATCATCTTGAGGGAGAAGCCATCTCTTGAGGAGATGGAACAAATTTTCGGAGATAAAGATCAAAGGCAAACTACAATGATGTCAATACATGATGAAGGAAAGGCATCAACATCAAATGACAAAGCACTCTTCTCATCAAGGGGAAGAGGAAGATTCAACACACAAAGAGGAAGAGGGTGGCATCAGCTCACTCACAACCAAGATCGACAAGATCATGAAGGTAATCAATCTTTCAAAGAAAGAGGACATCCTTCCTCAAGAGGTAGAGGAAGAGGAGAAGATAGAGGTAGATATTACTCTATCCAATGTTACAATTGCTCTAGGTATGGTCATTTTGCTAAAGATTGCAGGAGTAATCAAGATAATGGGAGAGGAAGATCAGTCCACTACAAGGATGGAGAAGGTGGAAATGAGTCAACTCAGAAGATTCTTCACTTGTATCATTAGAAGACATAGTAGCCCATACACATGATCCCAAAAAGGAACCATGGTGGATCGATAGTGGAGCAAGTTCTCATATGACTTGTCATGCTCAATACTTTTCTAATATTGATGATTCTCATAATGGTACTATCTTTACAGCAGATAGTACTCCAAATTCCATTGTAGGGAAAGGTGACATACCCATTTGATTGGGGACGGGAGAGAAAAAGACACTCGGCAATGTTCTCTTGGTACCATCGCTTACCAAGAATCTACTTTCAGTTGGAGCTATGACTAAGAAGGGACTCAAAATAGAGTTTGAAGACCAGCAATGCCTCATTAAAGATCCAAAGAATTCCTACAAAGTGGTTGCTAGAGGAAGAAAGCAAGGAAAGCTTTTCAAGTTAGAAGGAGAAGTCTCAGCATTTTCAGCAATCAGAAATGACAAAGCAGCCCCCATTATGCCTACTGAGTTATGGCACAAGAGGTATGGTCACTTGAACTTCAATAGTATGTGTTTGTTGAAGGAGAAAAGCATGGTCATTGGAATTCCACCCTTACAAAGGATTGGAAAAGTGTGTGAAGCATGCTGCCTTGGAAAGCATGCTAGGAGTAAGTTCTCAAAGAGCAGCTCAAGGGCACGTGATATACTTGATGTGGTGCATGCTGATGTATGTGATTCAGCCCACACTCCCTCACTTGGAGAGAATATTTATTTTGTTACCTTGACGGATGATTTCTCTAGATATACTTGGTTTTATTTTATGAATTCCAAGGCTCATGTATTTCAGATTTTCAAACACTTTCATGCTATGGTGGAAAAGATGACAAGACAAAGACTAAAGACTCTACGGTCTGGCAATGGAGGAGATTTTTTGTCGAAGGATTTCAGCCATTATCTACTTGAGAATGGCATTCGAAGGCAACTTACTTGCAGCTACACTCCACAACAAAATGGAGTGGCAGAGAGGAAGAATAGGACATTATTTGAAGTAGTAAGATGCATGTTCAAAGACAAAGGTCTGAGCAACCTTTTGGGCTGAAGCAATCAACACTTCATGCTATATTATGAATGGGTCTCCTACCCAAGTCTTGAAGGACATTACCCCCTATGAAGCTCTTCACAACATCAAGCCTAAGGTACATCATTTAAGAGGTTTTGGTTGCCTTGTATTTTCTCACATTCCAGATGAAAAGAGGAAGAAGCAGGATGACAAGTCAAGGAAATGCATCTTTGTTGGATATAGTGATGTAAGCAAAGCTTACAAACTTTATGATCCATGTAAGAAGGAGACATTCGTATCACGGGATGTGATTTTTGATGAGAATGCAAGCTTTAGTTCAGCATCAATTTCAGATTTGGATAAAAGCTCTTCAACAACAGTTAAAGTTGAAGTTCCCTCTTCTACACATGAGGAAACCATTGAAGAATTAGAGGAAGAAGATGAAGATCACTGTGCAACTCTTAGAAGGTCTTTAAGGATCAGAACACAACCTCAAAGACTTACATATCAACGAGGTAATTCCTCAACTTTTGAGCAAAGTAATGTTGCTTTGCTTAGCTCTATTTTACAACATGACGAACCGTCAACATACAAGGCTGCTAGTACTCAAAAAGAATGGCAAGAAGCTATGGACAAAGAGATGGCTGCTCTTCATCAAAATGGGACATGGGAGTTATGTCCATTACCTCCCAACAAGAAAGCAATCGGATGCAAATGGATCTACAAGCTGAAATTCAACAAGGAAGGGAAGATAGATAGACACAAAGCAAGGTTAGTAGCTAAAGGATATTCTCAACAATATGGATTCGATTATGATGAAACATATGCTCCAGTACCAAAGATGAGTTCAGTTAGGTTATTACTTTTCCTTGTCTCCATATTCAAGTGGAAGGTGAAGCAAATGGATGTCAACAATGCCTTCCTCAATGGCATACTTGAGGAAGAAGTCTGCATGCAACAACCGGAAGGATACATTGTCAAAGGTAAAGAGCACATGGCATGCAAACTTCTCAAAATCTTGTATGGTTTGAAACAAGCTCCCCGAGCTTGGTATGCAAGGATTGATGAGCATCTTTGCTCTCAAGGCTTTCAAAGAAGCAATGTTGATCATAGTTTGTATTATAAATTCTGCAAGGGAAAAGATATTGTTATTGTTCTTCTATATGTGGATGATCTCATGTTGATAGGAAGCAATGAAGCAATGATTGAAGATGTTCAAAGAAAACTCTCTAAAGAGTTTGAATGAAGGATCTTGGTGACTTACACTACATTCTTGGCATCGAAGTCTCTCGACTGGAGAAGGGAGATATATTTATCTCTCAACAAAAGTATCTTTTTTCCATTCTTGATAGTGTTAGTCGGCCGTTGAATTGGGACAGATGTAACGGAAATCTTGGCAGGACATGCACGAAAGGTGGTTACGAACCTATTTGTACTTTCTATATAAAGCAATGAAAAGAAGTGCTCGAAGGAGAGGGCGATGTAATTTTGGCCTATTGTCCTGTTATCACCATACTGTTCGTCTGGTTGTCTGTCTGAGTGTTGAGGTAGTGTTCGTTTTACATAACCTCTGTGTTCTACATTCTTGTTCGTATCTGGTTTTGTCTATCGTTCTTGTTGCCCGCCGATGATCTTGGTTCTGTTGATAAATTTCATAACGTTCGGGAGATAACTATACTATTAGTCTAAATGTTACTATGTAACGATTGGACTACTCAGAGTATCTTGGCGATCTTCTACGTAGACTAATGGTACTGTGTGTATCTGTATTTGTTACCTAGTGAACTCCGTTGAGATTGTGAGTTCCATTACTGTTGTCTGAGTAAGTTTTTTATGCATCTCTGTTGGATTGTGCTCACGCACTATGTATTACGACTTCTTGAACATTTTGGTCAAGAATTGGCGAAATCCGAGCAACTGTGTTAGTGTTCTGATATTCGGACCTACACTGTGTTGTTATAAATATTGGCATCTGTCTGCCTGCGACAAGGTTAAGTACAATAAAGATCTGCTAAGTTGATTACTGAGTTTCCAGTACTGTGTGTTGGACTCTCAAATTCTCTGCGGTACTGTGTTGTTGATCGTTGAACCCGTTCTATGAAGTTGATCGAATACCCTAGTTTCTGTGATTTCCAGTAAGTTTATACGTAGATGCAATATGGCATCTTAGCGCATTTGATACGTTGGTTGAGCTAAGACTGTGATAGTAAATTCTCAATACGGAAATTCGATAGAGTTCTCAGCATTATTACAGTGCTGAGTGTGAACAGTACCTTTGGGAACTAAGTACAAGGCCTCTGTATAACAGACCCCTACCACTCCCAAGAACCCACGACTTGAGTAGACATGTTCTGACTGTTAGAACAAAGCATTAATTCAATACTGGCCTGAATAGTGGCCGTTTTGTCCCGTAGTTTAACATTTAACACTTGGCGCCGTCTGTGGGAAAGTGGCATCAAGATTGCCATTTACCTGACGAAAGTGTTATCTGTGGGAAAGTGGCATCAAGATTGCCATTTACCTGACGAAAGTGTTATCTGTGGGAAAGTGGCATCAAGATTGCCATTTACCTGACGAAAGTGTTATCTGTGGGGAAGTGGCATCAAGATCGTCATTCGTTTGTTGGAATCAAACATCAAGATTACCGTTCGTTTGTCGAAAGTAGCAACAGAACCAGATTGTTGCAAACTTCTTGTGGAAACGTGATTATAAAATTTTAATCGATAGTGATACTATGCGATTAGTACAAAAGATGATACATGCCGGTTACTCGATCTAGTGAAACGTATCCCAAGAACCGTCAGTCTGGAGTACTTAATTTACTAAAGATAACTCTAGGAGGAAGAAGTACAACTAGGTCTGACCTAGTTGTCAAGAAAGTCAAGAATGTTAGAAGTGATTCCGGTCATATTCCGGTGGAACATGTTATGCCTCTGGTACATTCCGGTACTATTTCGGCACAGTCTGTCGAAGGTATAGCAACTCTAGAATCTACCAAGATGCAGTCTGAAGCTAGTTTAACAATCTTGGATAAAGATTCAAATTTGTTTACGACTAGAAACACTTTAGCCAAAGAATTTTGCAAAGGTGAAAAAACACCATATTTTGGTGAAAATTCGGCACATTCCGGTGATATTTCGGTAACAGAATCACAATTTTTCGGCGACAGTTTACCATTTTTTGGTGAATCTTTAGCCCAGCCACCGCTTTTTGGAGTAAGTTCCCCTACACTCGACATCAAGAAGGAAGGAACTTTGTTCGAAACCGAGATTCGAAGTATACTGAGTAAAATCATCGAACTAGAAAGTGCACAGTCCGATGATACAGATTCCTATAGTTCAGATACTCAGCCCCGAAATCCAAAAGATATTCACAATACACTCGCCATGAACAGGCAACATCAACAACAACAACAGCAGCAACAACAAGTATGCCCACCAAGGCCGACTCCGACAGGAGTGACGTACACTAAATTTGGTGGATTCCCAGGAGATGATCCGGATGCTCACGTACGCACATTCGAGATAAGCTATGCAGTTCTCAACCATCCACTGGATCCGGCGTATAAGGCTATTGTTTTTCAATCGACATAGGTCAATGAAGCAGCTAGATGGCTTACAGAATATGATATTAATCACTTCGGCACCTATGAAGCAGTACGAGATGCCTTTTTGCAAAGATTCAGACTAAAGAAGAATCCAGCCGAAATTTTTGATTACCTGCAAAACAATAGGCAGAAGATAAATCAAACTGTACAGGAGTACGCTACTCTATTTAGGACGCATCTAAGGCAGTTACCACCAGCACACGCCAACCTACCAGACGACGTTATCACTCAGTGGTTCATCAATGGCTTGACTCCACAACTTAAACAGATTATGATCATACGTTGTGTAGGAGCAATGACACTGGATGCAGTGATTGCAATGGCTCTGCAGCTGGAAAACAAGGTTGGAGGATTTATAGAGGATCTGGAATGGTTAAAAACAAATAGAAATGTCACCGAAGATATGACCAGACAAGTATACTGCATCACATGCAAGAATTCAGGCCATACTAGTGCCACTTGTGCACTTAATCATTTATTTTGTGTTATCTGCAACACTGCCGAACACACCACCGAAAACTGCGCATACAACGCCAAAGTGCAGGGAACCGCAACTGTCAATGCTATTATACAGGAACCAGGGCAGCCAGCCAATCACTATGTGCCTCCGCAAATGAGAAACAACCAGCAACAAGGATATCGAAATTACAGAGGACAAAGAAATAACAACTATAATGCAAACCGCTGGCAGACCGGACCACCACCGGAAAATCCCAATCTACCACCACCGCACTGTCATTTCTGTGGTGAATTTGGTCACATTAGAAGATTCTGTAAGGATGCAGCTGAATATGATCAGACGAAGAAGGAACAACAAAATCCAATGGCTAATATGGTACAAATCACACCAGTAGAAACGCAAGCTGCAGTAATTCAGACCCGCTCCGGTAAACAACTGCAGCCTGCAGCAGAATTATTTGAACCGGGTATACGCGAACAACAAAGGATGTACAACAAGGCTAGTCAATGGACCACCGCAGAACCTCTAGTCTCCCCAGATCCTATTCCTGTAACCCAGACTCCGTTAACCAAAGAAGGAACACAACAACAGGATTCCAATTCAGCAGCAGGCACATCATCAGCAGCAGGTACATCAGCAGGAGCAGGCACCTCCTCAACGGTAGACACATCATCTTCAGCAGGCGCATCATCTTCAGAATCTGTGGAAACAATCCAATCACAAAAGGCCTGGGAAATTTTAGCTAAAGCATCCATCACTCTTCCTTTGGGCCAATTACTTGCACTAGTACCGAGAGTTCGACCGCAATTTCAACAACAGTTCAGTCCTGTGCCTTCCTGCATTCCGGCGACAACAACGGTACAACCAGAACCTGATTCTACGGTCGATCATTCAGATCCTTTGATAAGGGTATGGTATAAGAATCATAAAATCACACAGGTACTAATTGATGGAGGATCTGGAGTCAATATTGCTACTGCTGCACTATGTAAAAACTTAGGGTGGATCGAAATCGAACCAATTTAGTTTTTTGTCAGAATGGCCGACCAATCAAGAGTCCATCCCATTGGACTTGTACGAAATGTACCAATCACTTTACAAGGTACAACATTTAAAATGACCTTTGTCATACTGGATTTACCGGAATCCACTCTTGATTACAACCTCCTTTTTGGCCGACCTTGGCTGAAGCACGCTAAGGTGATACAGGATTGGTCTGCACAAGAGCTCACTTTCAAGGATAAAAATCGTAAATACATTGTAAAATTAGATGCTATACAACCTTGCGAGTTGCATGCTAGACCGTATTTGGTCGAACCAGTTCATATGCTAGATGGTTTGTCAGATGATGAAGAAGAAGAGTTTCTGAAAAATAGCATTGACTTGATCTCCCTAGGAACTGTTGATCTACAATCTGTTGTAGATAACTAGAACACTGCAGTTTGTACAGTAATGACTGTAACAGAAGAAGATAAAAAGGAAGATACTGCAGTTATAGATGACGCTCAACTGCAACAACTTTTTAAGCCAGCTGACGATACAGAGAAGCCTCGACAATTTTATGTTCCAGAAGATCAGTTGATCACTTATAATTTAGGCGATGAAAATCATCCGCGTCTTGTGAAGATAAAGCAAAACTTACCGGAAACATTTCAAGCAGGCTTAATCCAGCTACTCCGAGAATTCTCCGACGTGTTTGCATGGGATTACAAAGATATGAAAGGATTGGACCCGCGCATCTATCAGCACAGAGTCATGCTGAAGCCGGAGGCCAAACCGAACAAACAACCCAGCTACCGGATGAATCCAAACTATGCATCACAGGTAAAGGCAGAACTAGATAGGATACTTAAAGTCGGATTTATTGTACCAATAGAACATGCTGAATGGATCTCACCAATTGTTATCTTCCCGAAAAAGAATAAGCAGTTACGAATATGTGTAGATTACCGGAAGTTGAACGCAGCTACAGTGCCTGATCCTTTTCCAATCCCTTTTCTTGACACAATGCTTGATAGAGTAACAGGACATGAAATGTATTCATTCCTAGATGGGTACAGTGGGTATAATCAAGTTAGAATGGCTGAACAGGATATACCGAAGACCGCCCTCATTACCAACTGGGGTGTTTTCGCATGTATTGTTATGTGGTTTGGATTAAGGAATGCCCCAAGTACATTTCAAACATGTATGCAGGAAATATTTTCTCCTTATCTCACCTCTGTTATGCAAGTCTACCTCGACGATTTTTCAATTTTCGGTAAGATAATAGCACACCTGTTCCATTTACGGTGCTGCTTTCAGAAATGCAGAGAATACAGACTCTATTTGAACCCAAACAAATCTGTGTTTGCGGTTTCATGTGGCAAGTTACTTGGTCATATTGTATCTGCACAAGGCATACAAGTGGATCTGCACAAGGCATACAGGTGGTCATATTGTATCTGCATAAAATTTCAGCTGTGTTAGAAGCTCCGGTGCCCACTACACCGAAGGAAGTTATGCGCTTCATGGGCCAAGTAAGATGGCATGGAAGACACCTACGATGGCTTGCTCATTTGGCAATACCACTGAACAAGCTAATCACCAAGACTCCTTGACAGTTTGAGTGGACTCAGGAATGTCAGATAACATTTGATCGTTTAAAGAATTTGTTAACACAAGTTCCCATCTTACAGCCTCCGGAATGGGATCGCCCATTTCATGTATTTGTTGATGCTTCTGATATAGCAATAGGAAGCGTTTTGATGCAACAAACTGATAGGTGGTTCAGACCTGTATACTATGCAAGTCGCAGATTAGCCCCTGCCGAGAAGAATTACTTTGTAACAGAAAGAGAATGTCTAGGGCTAGTATATTCTGTCAAGAAATTCAGACATTATTTGATGGGCCGTAAAATTACATTTCATGTAGATCATGCTGCACTTGTCTATCTAGTTCGGCAAGAGCATCTAGGTGGTCGATTAGCACGATGGGTTCTACTTTTACAGGAATTTGACTACGAAGTCATTCATCGGCCAGGCAGCTCACATGCCTTAGTAGATTTCCTCTCCCGCTTAGATTCCGGTGAAGCTCCGGTAGGCATAGATGACACAACCCCGGCTATTTATGTCTCTGAACCAACCAATGATGAAATTACAGACCCACCCACACCATCTACATATTATGATCAGATCCTGACCCTTCTCACCAATGGCTGCCTCCCATCTCAGACTTCTACGGCAATACGCAGAAAAATTGTAGTCTTTAGCTGCTGATTTCGGTTAATTGCTGGAGAATTATACTATGTGGATCATATCGAAATTTTACTTCAATGTATTCCACCACATGAAGTTAACTCAGTTATTACTTTGGCTCACTCAATTCCTTCCGGTGGCCATTTTGTTGCAGACTTAACACACCAGAAAATTCTGCAAAGTGGTCTCTGGTGGCCTACTATGTACAGAGATGTATCACAGTTTGTCAAACAATGTGATACTTGTCAAAGATCTGGACAGCCCTTGCAACATCATCCTTTCCCTCTGCAACCCATCTTACCATTGGAACCTTTCCAGAAGTGGGGTCTAGACTTTATCGGTCCGATTACACCTCCAGCAGTCTTCAGTAACAACCGTTACATACTGACCTGTACAGACTATGCAACCAGATGGGCAGAAGCCTAGGCTTTACGGTCTGCTACAGCTATTGCGGTAGCAAAGTGTCTGCTAACAGATGTCTTTCCATGTTTTGGCTTACCACTGGAACTTGTTACAGATCAAGGCACTCATTTTGTCAACAATTTAATGAAGGCACTTACACAGTCGTTCCAGGTCACACATAACTTTAGTTCTCCTTATTATCCTCGTGCAAATGTCCTGGCTGAGAGTACAAACAAATCTCTGCTGAATATGCTTCGAAAACTCATTTTAGAAGCACCGGAAAGATGGGATCAACTGCTACCTGTAGTATTATGGGCATACCGGACTACATACAAGGTAACAACAGGATTAACACCTTTAAAACTAGCTTATGGATTAGAAGCAATAGCACCAATGGAGATAGTTATACCAAGTTTACGAGTAGCAATCACTCAAAAACTGCTACCGGAAGACTCACTGTCATTTCGGTTGGATACACTCCGAGAGTTAGACGAGCAACGATGGCACAGTTTTTTAACTATGCAAGAAGTACAACTAAGACAGGCTCGGATGCATGATCGACACTTAAAAACTCCAGTTTTTACGGTGGGACAACTTGTCCTTCTTTATAATGCAAAGTCGAATCGGTCTACTGGTAAATTCAAATTACGATGGTATGGCCCTTACCAAATTTCAGAACAAGTGAGCCCAACAACTTTTCGGTTGACTACGTTGACCGGAAACCCTCTTCCGAAAGTAATCAACGGTTCGAAGCTGCGGCCATACCAACACGCACCTAACCCGAACTAAAACGTTTTTCGGTGGGCCACGTCTTTTGGTGCTCGCTTTTCTTTCCTTTTCTTTTCCTTTCTTTTATTGCGTGCTTAATAATTTATGTCTGTAAATATCTGCGTCTTGATTTTCAGAAGCCGCCCTACTCTTGCCAGCTACTTACGCATGCACACCAAGTTAAAGAATTATCATTTCAATACCGCGCGATGATTAATCATCCCTCATTACTTTCCACCGCGACGCATCCATTTAAACTTTTCTGTTTCGCCGAAAATTGCTATTGTGTTTGTGTGCTAGTATGCTTGTGAAATCCCTGTGTGCCTGCGTTTTGAGCCTGTTATGTGTGTTGCACCCTGGAAGCTTTGGCTAATTATGCTGCTTTCCGTGATGGACTCCCTGCTGATGTAGGAGAGTTCTTGCGCAACTGTGGGCCTGCAAATTTCGTTGAATTGCCATGGCATTCAGTGGAAGCCCACCCCTTCTTTGCACAGATCATATCCGCCATCGCTCAATCACCAGCCAACAAACGAAGATGGGCTATCACTTCCTTACCTGCCGGAACCGTAATCAACTTCCAAACTTTCGCTGAGTCGTATCGACTCCCTTCGCAAGGCCAAGAGAATGGCCCGAATTTGCCATTAGCCACCATGAACCTGTTATTCCCTAGATACTCATCCAATGAATATGCAATCTTATGTCGACCAGAACCAGAAAGATCCGCCCTTCAATTCCTACTAGCCATCCTCAATCTCCAAAAGCGTACTTACGGCATCTCCCGTCCATTCTACTCAGCCATAGACTTAGCATCCCGAGAACCAATAAACTTCGCTACATATTTCTTCCAACAAATCCACAAAGAGTGCGTAGCTATAATCAAACAAGTAAACAAGGGTAGTACGCCTAGATCTAGATTGCCCCATATCTTGTCATTTCTCTTTCCGGCAATCCTTGCAGCCCAACCACCACCCCGAGGGCCCATTCTGAGACATGAGGAGTCGATACAGCTGCTAGAAGACGATGAAGAAGAAGATGAAGAGGAACTCAACCAGCTTTTCCGTAGAAAAAGGATCAGAATTAGCTCGTCTGAGAGTGAAGCACAAAAGTCAGCCGAAGAAGATAAAGAAGAAGATAAAGAAGAAGAAAAGAAAGAAGAAGACACATTCCATGACACCGCCACCTCCATGCAGAATGAATCCTCTGCGCAATCTTCCGAGGAGCAACAACAAGAAACTCGTACTGAAGCTGAAACAACATCGCCCGCAGAAACATCAAAGCGGCAGTCTGAAGAAGAACAACAAACAGAGGAAGAACAAGCTGCTAAAGACGCATTGGACAGACTACTTAAGGCAGTGGAATCCACATTTGCGGAGCAGGAACAACAAAACATAAATCATGTAACACCTCAAACCGTAACTCCCACTCCCCCACCGAAACCACCCATCATCCCCATCTAGCCCATTCACCCTGCCGAAACCGCTGAATCCTCGTCCTCCTCCCTCAACTACTCTCCACCAAACTCCCAATAGCTTTTCAATGCATCCACTTCCCAACCACAACCCCAGCTACCCCTTCCTTCCATTCCACTACTGTCCGAACTGGCCAATATGGGCCAAGTTCTTATCAATTTATCTTAGCAACTGCCCATCCATATGAAAGCTGCCACAGACAGTATCCGCAACGAGCTACAACATAAAGTTGACATGCTAGAAGTTGACATCAGCCCCTATAAGAAGAATTACTAATTGCCAAAGCCGAAAACCAATTTCTCCAAGTTCAATTGAAGGAACTACAGGCAAAACTCACCGAACAGGAAATGCTGATCAATCAGAGAGATACAGCACTAGCAGAGCTCACCGAAAAAGACAAGTTATTAACCGAAACACAAGCAGAAGTCAGTCAATTAAAGCTAGACTTGCACGATAAGGAGGATGCCAGAGTTGCATCAGGAAATTGGCTGGAAGAAACAAGACGAACACTGGACGAAGTGGTACAAAAAGGACAAGAGCAGCACGAGCTGGCGATGAGAACCAGTGAGGAACTCCAAAGATTTAAGTTAGATTTCGATCAGGTAAACAACATATTATGGCGAAAGCTAACACAAGAAGCCCAGACACAGAAGCGGATAACAGATCTAAAAAGAGAACGTGACGCATACTCCAGAACTATACAGTACCAAAACCAGGAGATTGAACGTAAAGAAAATCAGCTTGAAAATCAAAAGGACAGAGTAATCAATATGTAGAAGCAACTGGAAGAAATGAAGGTCTCAAGAGATGCAACCCTGTCCAACGCGTTCTATCTACAGGAGGCCTTTTTGCAAACACAGGCCGAGATTTTGCTCACCAAAGCTATAGCTCTAAGCTCTGTTAGAATAGATGCACAGCTAGTAGAGCCGAAAACTCTAAAACAGATAGTAGAAACTCTCAAGAAAAAAATAGCCCGTACTTTCGGATTAGCTAGGAATATGTATTTAGAAGGAATAATAGACGTACAATAATTTTGTACAACTTGCGGGTTCGAGTCCACCGGGCGTGCCAGTGTTAGTCGGCCGTCGGATTGGGACAGATGTAACGGAAATCTTGGCAGGACACGCGCGAAAGGTGGTTACACACCTATTTGTACTTTCTATATAAAGCAATGAAAAGAAGTGCTCGAAGGAGAGGGCGATGTAATTTTGGCCTATTGTCCTGTTATCACCAGACTGTTCATCTAGTTGTCTGTCTAAGTGTTGAGGTAGTGTTCATTTTGCATAACCTCTGTGTTCTACATTCTTGTTCGTATCTGGTTTTGTCTATCGTTCTTGTTGCCCGCCGACGATCTTGGTTCTGTTGATAAATTTCATAACGTTCAGGAGATAACTATACTATCAGTCTGAATGTTACTGTGTAACGATTGGAGTACTCAGAGTATCTTGGCGATCTTCTACGTGGACTAATAGTACTGTGTGTATATGTATTTGTTACCTAGTGAACTCCGTTGAGATTGTGAGTTCCATTAGTGTTGTCTGAGTAAGTTGTTTATGCATCTCTGTTGGATTGTGCTCACGCACTATGTATTACGACTTCTTGAACATTTTGGTCAAGAATTGGCGAAATCCGAGCAACTGTGTTAGTGTTCTGATATTCGGACCTACACTATGTTGTTATAAATATTGGCATATGTCTGCCTGCGGCAAGGTTAAGTACACTAAAGATCTGCTAAGTTAATTACTGAGTTTCCAATACTGTGTGTTGGACTCTCAAATTCTCTGCGTTACTGTGTTGTTGATCGTTGAACCCGTTCTATGAAGTTGATCGAATACCCTGGTTTCTGGTAATTCCAGTAAGTTTATAGGTAGATCCAATATGGCATCTTAGCGCATTTGATACGTTGGTTGAGCTAAGACTGTGAGAGTAAATTCTCAGTACGCCAATTCGATAGAGTTCCCAGCATTATTACAGTGCTGAGTGTGAACAGTACCTTTGGGAACTAAGTACAGGGCCTCTGTATAACAGACCCCTACCACTCCCAAGAACCCACGACCTGAGTAGACACGTTCTGATAGTTAGAACAAAGCATTAATTCAATACTAGCCTGAATAGTGGCCGTTTTGTCTCGTAGTTTAACATTTAACAATAGCTTTGAGGTGTCTCACTCTAAGCTGGTCTCTACACCTATGGAGTCAACTCTAAAACTCATGAAGGACGAGAATGGTGTTCCATATGATGAAACACTATATAGACAACTCATAGGATCTCTCCTCTATTTGACCATCACAAGACCTGATATTTGTTTTGCAGTGAACTCTCTCTCCAAATATCTACAAACTCCCAAAGTATCTCATTGGATTTCAGCCAAGAGGATACTAAGATATTTGAAAGGTACTTCTTCACTTGGAATTCTCTATGGAGGAGATACATTGAATCTTCATGGATTTAATGATTCAGATTATGCAGCAAACTTGGTTGATAGAAAGAGCATAAGTGGAAATGCCTTCTTCCTAGGCAATGGAGCTATTTCATGAAGTTTTAAACAGCAAAGTACGATCAGCTTATCCTGTACAGAAGCTGAATACAAAGCTCTCACAACCTCAGCTTGTGAAGCTAACTGGCTGAGAAGATACTTGGATGAGATTGGTTTTGGTGAAAACAAACCTACAACCACTCATTGTGATAATGTCTTAGCTGAATCTTTGGCAAAGAATCCAGTCATGCATCAACGAACCAAACACATCGAAGTGAGGGAGCACTTCATCGGAGAGAAGATACAAAGTGGTGATATCATCTTACACCATTGCAACACAAAGGAAAATGTGGCTAACCTCTTTACTAAAGCTCTTGGCAAGGAGTTGTTCATCCAACATAGATCATCACTTAGCATGATGGAGCTTCCCTTAAGGGAAGGAAGTCATGAGTAAGGGAAGGCTCATCATGCATCTTCAACAAATAAGGGAAGGCTCATCTTCATATGCCTTCAGCAAGCATTTTATTTCAGGTTCTTATTATTTTAAAGATGTTGGACTTGAGGGAAGGTGTTGGAATATGCAAGTCCACATCATCTCTTCAAAGTATTATTATAGGTTGAACTCTTTATTAAAGTTTTGGGTTAGACCTAGCTGCGCTTTTACCTCCTGGAGGCGTCCTTAGCAAATTAGGTACCCCAGGCTGGCGGTTCTTTGGATACATTTCACCGGATCGAGTAACCGGCATATATCATCTTTTGGTACTAATCGCGTACTATTACTGTCGATTTACAATTTAAAGTCACGTTTCCATAACTGATTTGCAACAATCTGATCTGTTGCCACCTTCCCACAGATGGCACCAGTGTTAAATGCTGTGTTCTAACTGTCAGAAGTGTGTTTAAACGTTGTTGGGTTCTTGGGAGTAGAAGGGGTCTGTAAAAACAGAGGCCCTATGCTTGTTTCCCAAAATGACTTCACACCACAATATACTAATATTCAAGACTTCTATCATGAATTGGTATACCCTTCTCAATCTTTATGGTTCATTATTCTAATTCTTCCAAGGTTTGCCGAACACACTGTACCAGACGATTAGTATCATGATACCAAGTTACCTCGGACCCTTTTTCGAATACACATTGCAGTAACATTATGAACAATAGCAGTAGTTCAACCTTCACCGAACAGTGCTCATAGTCAAACTCAACCGAAGACACCGAAGGACTCAACAGTTACAGACACACAGTGCTTGAAGATTCAGCACGCACTAAGGACGGCTCTTATCGTAGCTTAATCTTTGCCATACGAACATAGACCTCAATACTGAAGACAACACAATACAAACCCGAATACTAGAAAAGCTACCATAGCTACACAGACTTCACCAAACACTGGCAGACCATTTCAAGAAAGAATAACAACACGATACGCGAACTAACACAACAATCCCAATAGAGACTCGCAAACAACTTACTCAGACAATAGTACAACAATCTACTGTATGTAAATGAAACTCACAATTGCAACAGAGATCGATAGACAACAAACATGGATATGCACAGTATACTTAGAGTACTCAGAAATTAGACAAACAACGCTACAACAACGCTCAGACAATCACCCAGACAGACAGTCTGGTGATTCCACGAACCGTCATTGAGCATCTCTTTTCATTGCTTTATATAAAAGATTACAACTGTCAGTGTAACAACTTTTTGCGCATGCGAACAAAAGATTCAGTTTTACAACTTCCAATCCGGTGGCCGACTAACAGCATCAACACTTTCCAAAGCTTGGCATTGCACCAAGGAGATAGTTTTGTACAGTGTGGACATTAAAGGGGTGAGGGGTGTTACATTTACTCGTACTCCACCCTCAAATGACCTAGTATGAGGAGAAGCCACTCTAAGAGACTATAAATTTGTGGAATCCTAACCTCCAAGTTAGATAAGGTCTATGTGTCATTAATAATGGTAATAGATTATCTTTGTGAGCCTAGCCATTAGGTTTGGTAAGGCATAAACTTTTAGGCCATTAGGTTTTCATTGAAGGCAAAAATAAAGGCCTTGTGTCGTGGCATTGTTTTAAATGGGGGGAGTGCAAAGGAGGGACTTTCTCTCTTCTCTGGGGTTGGAGGAGACTATCTCTCAGCCCATAGGGCCAAGATGAAAGGACTTCCAACCATTGAGATAATACCAAATTATATATGTTTTGAAATATTTTATCTCTGTTGAGTATGTTTTTCTATACCAACTCCCATAGTTAAATCTATATAAGCATGCCCAATGTGTAGCGTTGTATAGCATTGTACACCAATAAGACCCTCATCTAGAGTCTATCTAGATTGCCATCTAAGATCCATAATGGGAGTGCCCAGGTGGACAACATTGTCTTTGTGCATTGTTCTTGGAAATTTGCGAATTTGAGTTCTCTATCTCTCTATCTACATCTCTCTTTGTCTGCATTTCTTTTTCAACTATTTCTGTTGGTGTATTCCATTGTTCTATTATTTCTTATGATAGAGACATATGTAAAATATCCTTCAAAGAATCACCTTGTTTGTTTCTTGCAGTACGTGCAAGAAAGATGATTAAATTTGGTAGAAAAACATATTCATGTCCTTAATTGGCTTGGCCAGTGCTATGCACACACAAATGCTAGTATGCTAAACAAAGACAAAGAAGTGAAAATATCAAGTATTCCTTAGCCTTTAATGTATTACTTGTAACTTTACTACATGTTCGCCTTGGGAACTTAGGAACAATTTTTTCACACTTTTTGTGGTGAATAGGGTAGCTTTGTTCCTGTGCAAAATACAACAAAGGGTTTATTGTATGAGTTCTAAACTTTGGAACTTTTCATACTCTATAGAGAGGCATATGATCCGCTGGAGGTAATTAAATTGAAAGTCTTTACAATTTATATATTCCCTCTAAGCACATGAGAATGAGCCAATGAACTCGAATTCCCTTCCTTTAGGATTTTTTAGGTTACCATAACTTGATCAAACTTATCCTTGAGGAGTAATATTTGTTCGCTTTACATAGAAGAGCTTGACCTTTTATATACTTTCTAAGGGTTCAATTAACTTTAGAATTGGTATGTAATAAAGCATGAGCATGAGATTCGTGGGACATTTCCATATTTCAAAGAGCATGGGCATACAAATTGCTTGCTATTTGGCTTGAATGTGTTTATTGGCGACATATGACTTGCTTTTCATGTGCTCGTCCTATAAGCTTGTTTCCTTTCCTTAGATTCTCTAAAAAGAATCATTTTGGTTTAGCCAAACTTGATTGCCTCTGTCTATCGCCTCACAAACCAAACAAGGTTCTTTGTGATGGTGGGCCTGTGTAATATATCCTTGAGACAATCACCTTGTTGGTTTCCTCCAAGAATCACATCTTCAATGTCTATACTTATTTGTAAGATGTCATCCCTAGTTTCCACATGTCCTCTTGATGATCGTTTGTGTAGGTTTCAAAGCCAATTTTGGTTGCAGCTCATGTGGTTGTTGAATCCAATGTCAACATATATCTGAGCATCATCGACATATTGCTTCCTTTGATTAAGGGCCCTCATCCGTTGTGTAGGTGATTACTTTATAGAATCTCCTTATAGAATTTTACTTCCCCTCACAAGATCATCAAATTTTTTCCTCACATTGTCATATGTCAATCCTTAATTTGGACTAAGGAGAAGAATTCGTCTCCAAATTAAGGACGAATATATGTAAAAGATGAGAACCGGTTAGAATGAGGTCATAAAATCATTTGCTCAATCCTCTATACTAGAAAACATTTTTGAAATCGTTGTTATTAAGTTAAACTAAAACTTCTCTCTCTTTAACAAAAGGTGGTTAAATCATGGATTTTAAAGATATAATAACCTTTATTGTTATATCAGCATAGAAATTTAAATATGAAAATCTTGGAAGTACGAATGCATTATGACATGCAAAACTTTTACAAGCAGAATTTGTTACACTTATGAGTTCCTTGAGTATGATTCACTCATATGTGGTGGTACTTTGTACTTAGAGATCTTATTCAGCTCTTACTTCAGTTCAGTTCATCATCAATAAAGAGAGATATTTGAGCCATCCATCTTTTCTGTGTGTCTTGCTACATTTGTGCTCCTTGTGAGTGCTTCTTGTGTGTCTCTCACACTTTTAATCACATCCAACATTGGTATCAGAAGAGGTTCAGCTCCTTCTCAAGTTTTGGTTTTTCGCATCGTGGTACTTGCACACTTTTAATAGTGCAAATCGACTTTGGAGCATATAATAGTGAATTTTTGCAGCCAAGGAACATTTTCACCAGCTACACTAAGGTTTTACCACTATTTTGAAGCCATTGTTGTAGTCAGAATCCCCATTAGAGTGATAGCTTGTGAGCTAAATTTTTAGCATTCATTGTAGCTTTAAGATAAGATTCATGGGACTAACTATCCATTTTGATCTTACATGATCAACCATGGTCTTATTGCAAAACAACTTTGGAACATAGTGGCAGATATAGATCGAAGACTCCCGAGTTCTTCTACTTCACATTCTACTATCACAAATGGATCTTCTTCTTTTAGTACAATGGTTTCTCCTTCTCCACCTACACAAATGCATCTTAGATGGGATTGAAAAGATGCTCAAGCTCATGCATTGATTGCGCTTTCTGTGAAGCATCCTATAGTTCCACACATTCAGCCATGTTCTACATCAAGACAAGCAGGGGACACTTTTGCTTCTTTGTATGCCTTGTGTAATGGAGCACATGTTGCATACTTGAGGAAGCAACTTGAGGATGCATGTATGGCTAAAAATGAGTCAGCAGATGTGTATGTGACACGTATCAAGGACTTAAAAGATCAGTTGGCAAACATGAAGGAGATTATTTCAGATGCATCACTCATCTCTACATTGTTGAAAGGATTGCTAGAATCTTCTCAAAGCTTTGCCACTACACTCCATTTGGTTGCAAAAGGGAATCCCAATATGTATGCATTTGATGAGGTTGTGTCTTTTCTTTTGCAAGGAGTGCAATCTAAAGTCAATAGGAGTTATTTGATTGAGAGAATGCAAGCACTTGCTATCTCACTAAAGAGGAAAAGCAAGTATGGTTCAACTTTGGGTTTATCAAAACCAAATCCTCAACCATCCTCTTCCACTCATTCCTCTAATGATTCTGATTTGCAAAAGAAGAAGAGATGCAAATATTGTGGAAAGGTTGGTCATACTATGGATGAGTGTAAAAAGCTTGCTAAGTGTAATGAAAAGAAGAAGGAAT